>VZTZ01016922.1:0-21244 GCA_013400955.1 Drymodes brunneopygia
GCTGGCGCTGCCGACGGACCCGCAGCCGGCGGCGCTCGAGCCGCGCCTGGAGCCCGGCGCCAGGGGCGCGACACAGCCCCGCGCCCGGCTGCGCCTCCCTCCATCCCTCCGTCCCTCCCTTTCCCCAGTCAGTTCCTCCGCGGCTTTCCAAGCAGCGCCCGAGAATTCCGACAAAGAATGTTCAGATTTAGACACTAATTCTTCACCGTTCTGTTCCATTATCAAATCAACATCGCACACAACTTGGAGGAAAGCAGGGATATAAAAAGATCCATACGTTCTGGTTTTCAGCAGGAACTGGAAAATATACCCATTTATATTCACAGACCCTTAAAAAGTCAGATCTTTGAGAAGGACAATTTGCCCTGAAATACAAGGGTTCCTAAGGCAGAATGATAAAAATCCTCACCTGAAGTCGACTACAGCAAAAGAAAGATTAGCTTGACTAAAATACCAATTCAATCGGACATAGACAGGAAAATCTGTTTGTAGGATATTCATCAAGCAGTATTTTACATTGAGATGGGTTCCCATCTCCCTGCTTGTTTGGATTATCATTCGTGATGCCTTTTTCCAGATAGCAACACCTTTGTCAATTCAGTCCTTTATTTTCTCCAGTATCTCATAAACAAATAGGACATAGTCATCCTTTAAAAGTGCTTTGATTTGTTTTAAAGCTTTCTACTATTAACCCACACCAGTATGCCAAAGTTTACATAAAATATAATAGGATCTAATAATTTCTCCCATGAAATTGTTTTTCAAGTTTTAGTTTGAACAAAGAATGGCCTTCAACTTTTCTCATGAATATATATGTTTGTATATATATAAATAAAATATTTTGCATTCACACAAATCCTTTGCTTCTTCTAATGATGATATAAATCTCATTAATCAGCTAAATTTAAAGAACAAGGCATAGATAATACTGAGTACATAATTTCAGAACCTGTAAGGCATAACCTAATCAAAATAATTCTCATATTTACAGTGTCATGTAAATCTACCATATCCAGGAAATTCAGAACAAAAATAATGTGGTTATTTCCATTATTAAGGTGAACAGAGTTTCGACCTTCATCCTGAGTACGCTTAATTAAAACTGCATACTGGAAAACATGCGATGCTGTACAACTGCGTGCACTGCTTTGAGAGTTTGGTGACATCTGGACTTGCAGAACACAACCTCTCTCTCTCAACTTTGGCTATGGTTCCCACATAATTGGTATCTGGGAACATTTGCATCACATATACACATACACACACACACACACACACAACTGTGCAAACAGCAATTTTTAAAAATTTTCTCAGTACTCTGCTCAAGCACTTTTATGTGTCCATTTATCTCACTTTAGGAGACAGTATTGTGTTTTTTTAAATTCTTGTCTCCAGATAAAAAAGGAAAAAGTGGGTTTATGGCCTATTGCCTAATAATTTTTAAATTTGTTAGCAAAGGTCAATCAATTTGACTGAAAAATACACATTTAGGTACTGTTTTTTTTATTTTCATTTTTATAAATAAGAACAATCTTTGTTACTACTATGTGAAAGGCACAAAAAAGCCAACCCTTATTAGGCAGCAGTTGCTTGATCAAAAAACCTGCATGAGCTACTGGACCCATCTCACCATGTGATATCTCTTACCTAGCTAGCAGGCCAGAATTCAAAACTAGTGGTTAAGGAAACCATTCTGGGGATGTTCCATTAAAGGAACAGAGCATGTCTTGGAGGTCTTAAGATATAGAAGCAACCTAAGGATAACTTGGGATGTTGAAGAGATGGGAGTAGGTAGGGCAATACAGGAAACAAAACTATAACAAATCAGTTTTAATGTTAATGAACAATTTTTCACTTTAAGTATTCTAGTATTTCATTATTGGACGGTTTTCCACGGTCCTGAGACAACAGGTAAGAAAGAAATTCATAGTGAATTTCAGAACTTTGTCCATCAAATCAGTATAATTTTTTTGTGCTGCAACTTTTACAGCAGTTCATTGGGGCAGAAGAAAATTGGATGCACTTTTACAAGTATATTCTCCAGACATTACTAAAGAGAAGCTGTGAACAGCAAAGAGTGAAGAAGTAAACAAGCCCATTAAATGTGATGGTAAAAGAAGACTCACAAAGCCAGCAGGCTCCCATGTAGGCTATTTCCATTTGATTTGAGATACCAATGTAAAAGACTTTGTTTTCTTCCTTTTGTTTTCTTACAATATTTAAGCATTTTAGCAATATAGTCTTCTAATGTTATAAGGTGATGCTATATTGTTGCACTTGAAGGATGTGATTTGAACATTGTAGACTAAATTGCTTATTAAAGTTAAAACAAAAGAAAAAAACATGGGAGAATTCTGTAAAAGAAGAGCCACAAGACATTCTCTGGAATATTGCCTCCTTGAAAGGCAGAATTGCTCTTCAGTGAGACAGAGCAAACTTCAGAACTGGATTTTTCTTGAGAAAGAGAGAGAGAGAGAGAGAGAGAGAGAGAATGAACTATACAGGAAAGTAATCAAGGTGGGACAGAACCAATATTTCTAAATAGTATTTGCAAAACCCTAGTAACCCTGGTTAATCTGTGGCTATTCCAGCAACTGTAGACATTTCACTGAAGATGTTTTTGCAGAAAGCGAAGAGATCACAGTGGAGATTGATAAGTTCCATGTTTGAGAGATGAAGAAAGCAATGTGCCTATGCATATAAACCCCTACAGGGGAAAAAAAGTCCTCCAAATACTAAGCAAATTAGATAATGTAATATTAAAACATTAAAATTAATTCACTTGGTTTGTACAAGTGGTTTGCAATATTATTCACTAATACAGAACATTTTCAGCAAAAATTCTAAGAAAATTTTGAATGTGCAATTCAATATATAAACCCACATCATCCACACATAACTGGCAATGAATCATCCCTCCAAGAATAAGTAATGGGAAACTAGGTAAAGGCATAATACAGCATACAGTACTTAGTAACTGAAAGGCAAGAACAATATTGTATTAGTTGTAGGACTGCTACTGCTTGTCTCTGGCAGATTTAAAGGGACATTATCATAGATGGTATAAGAAAAAAAATATCATAAACATTTCATGTCAGAGAGACCTTAACTGATCACGAAAGGTCACAGTAGGAAAAATCCACTTTTGTATGATCTGAAATACTGGAGCTGGTCAGATGTTCACAATATATTGCTCACCAAGAAACTGAGCCCAAGAACTATTAAGTTTTTTGGTGAATAACTTTGAATAATTAATCCTTCTGAGAAAATCACAATCTGTTCACCAAGAGTTCATGAAAAAAACAAGGTGAATAATTCATTATGAATTATTTGACCAGTTTTAGTAATGAGATTCTAAATCTGTCTTCTTATGGATATTAACCTCATTAATACTATTTAGATACAATACTTAAGGATAATTTAAATGATTAAATACTGCACATCTAATATGATACAATTCAATCTTGTGACTTCCTTTTCTATTTCTTGTAATTACTTTAGAAATAAGTCTTTATTTATTAAATTTTTAAAGGCTCTGAGCATCACTT
Source organism: Drymodes brunneopygia (assembly GCA_013400955.1). NCBI lineage: Eukaryota > Metazoa > Chordata > Aves > Passeriformes > Petroicidae > Drymodes > Drymodes brunneopygia. Next base: position 3,549 of record VZTZ01016922.1, read on the forward strand.
TAGAAGCACTGTTAGTCTTGGAACAATTGTTGCAAAACCAGGACATTCTTAAATAAGGAGACAGCCTTGATGGAAGACAGATCTGAATGTTTAAAATCTGAGGGGGTATACTGCTATAACATATAGCTAGGCATGTACAGTAAGATGCTGTTACTCATGAGTTTTAGGGAATTTGTGAGTATGTCTAATCCTGCTCTGGGAAACCGAATTTCCATGGATTTGAAGGAAAACAGGTTCCATTCCCATTCTTAAATATTTACAAAACATTAATTATAATAATTACAAAGCAATTATTGTACAATAATTTAAAAACTGAACAATGTTACAACTGATTTCAAATTGATCTAATGTGCCATCCTAAATTAACACACTTAAACATTATTACACTATTTCTATTTAATTATAAACATGATATTGTTTTAAATTAAAAGCTAACATATCCTAAGCAACATGTAGCCAGCCCTACAATTTCATTAGTTAAAGCTGCAGTTTCATGACACTTTGAACTGCTCTACATCGGAGCTGCCCCTGTAATTTGTGCCAAGTGTTTCTGCCTTCTCTCTTGCATCAGTGCATGGAGGCCACTGTCCCCCCACTGCCTTCCCACAGAGATGAGTTGTTTCATGGCAGAATTCTATTCAGGATGAAGCCTGACAATACAGCTGGGCTGGCCTAAAATCAATCCCCTATAAAAAGAAATTATCCAGCTTCTGTTTTGTTCCCAAACCTGGCTCCATCCTCCCCAGAATAGGCAATGATCTGACCCCACAGAGAAGTCAAAGGGACACAAAAACAATCATAAAATATACTTCTCTGTACTAGAAGAAGGCCCCTGAGCTACAAGACATTCAGTTTAGTCAGATGAATGAAGGTGCCAGTGAAAATGCTGGAGAAGAGCACAGCAAAGAGAGCTCAAGGGAAAGCGGTGGTAACATATGGCCAAAAGTAGGGTTTGCAGCAATCAACATTTAGATTGGCTTCAGCTTCAGTGGAACCACAGGCTTGGATTTACTGTAAATAAGATCTAATTCTGAAGGAACTTCCTCAAAACAAACATAAGGCAAGTCATTTCATACTCCTCCTCCAAGAAAAAGAAACCCAACAAGCACATCAATTACAGGGATAGTAATAGTAATAGTAACTTCATGTAGTGTATTTTCAGCCACTTAGCAGACAACGTGTGAGTCTATCAGTTGAATATACTTGATGCTGAACTGAGTTTTACCTATGCAAGATATAATTTGACCCTTCAAAGAATATTTTAAAAACATTTAACTGTAAATGCAAAGTTATACATTTTAAAAGTTTTTTTACTCTTTACTGTGTGCAAATATGCATCACGTTACTTTGAAATGTCAGTAAAAGCCTTTTAAAAGAATAGCTCTCTCTGGAACAAATTTTCCATTTAAATAATTCTGAAAGTAATCATCTATTGGGTGGTATGATGTTAAAATCAGTTTATACATTATGAAACTATTTACTATTTACTGTTTATATACCTCACTAATATTTCCAGTACTACTGTTTAATTTTAATATAAAATCTAAAATCATGTAAAGAGACAAAATTTCAAAGCAGTTTTCTTCTTTACATTGCATCAAAATATATGTGACATATAGTAGTATTACATATAGCTATATATAGTAAATATGAAAGACAATCCCCTGATTAACACTTTAAAATTATGTTAATAATTGTTTAGATTAATAAATAAAGCAAAACTGTCATAGCAGCAAGTTGGCAGAACGTAGAAGAGTGTACAGGTGGGATTTGGCTACATTGTTTCTATTTACACCAAGCATTTAATTGCAAACCAGTTCTAGGAATTTTCTTCTTATTAGTTGAGTATTAGGGTTTTTTATCTCTGTGTATTTTAAACTGGAATTAAAGAGAGACTGATCTCTGCCAGTTTCCTCAGATGTGGCATCCAGAAATGGAATCTTCCCAATTTAATTTTTTCTCCTCTGTATTGAAGCAGGACTATTACTAGATATGAGTGCAACTGTTTAATACTAATGGCTTTGCAGTTACAGTTACTATTTCAGCTGTACTATTTGTACTGGTCTAATGTTTTCGTCTAATGTTCATGCATATGACACCATAATAACTTAGGAATCTTGAAAGAAAAATGTATTGATTCATAAATCAGAAGATTATGGATTGGATCAACAAGATTTCATAGTTACAGAATTTTAGAGGAAAATGTGGTAAAGAACCTACTACTAGAAAAACGCTTATGGGAGAAACATCAGCAGTATTTGTATTCTTCAGTTCTTGCTAACTGATTTGCTCATAAGGTCTGGGAAAACCACTGAGCAGATCTCTCATTACTACATCTCCTTGCAGTACTGAGGAGTTGCCTGATGGAGCTCTATTGCTCTGCCCGACTAAAGAATGAACTTTCCATCTCGGTGGCTATGGAGCTTTTTTGAAAGGTTAGTTCTTTCTCACTGTTGGATGAGTTTCCTGGCCATGAACAGAGAGATCAGAGTGAGGTGAAAGGTCCACAGAAATAAGTAGCAAGACTAGCTGGGCATATGTTATTGCCTTTCAGCATGAAAGAAAGGGAATCTAAATGGAAAAGAAAAAAAAAAAAGAAGAAAAACTTGCTAAAACAATAGATTATCATCCATTTATTTAGGTAAGAGTGTGAGATGAGATCTCCCACCAACTACCAAGTCATTCTGCTTCAGCTTTAGTTCACAAAGCTTTCAGCTGTTTGCTAACCTTCATGATTTTACTGAAAATTTCTCAATATTGTGTGATGGATTTAATTGAAAATCTCAGCTTCCATTAAATCAAATCAAAACATGATTTTTCACACAAATAACTTCAAGCTTACCTTGTAAAAGTATCAGTGATTTAATGGCATAAATGTGACAGCAGTAAGAACAAAAATGTGTCCGTTTTTGGCTCTTTCTCTAATCTCTCTCTGATATTCTATGAACTATCTAAAGGGGTACATGAAAACATCCAAGTTTCAGATCTACTTAATTGCATTAAACAGTCTGATATTTTTTTTTCCCAAAGCTTTGTGGTATCTTTCCAGATCTTGTGGTTGAATCACAGTCTTCTGAATATTATTGTTCCAAAATGATCACAGTAGTTACAAGGATAAGCAATTATTATATTTAGTCTCCCCCAGTTAGTAATTTCAAATGCTCAAAACACATTCAGAATTTCAGAAGTTCTTTAAGTGCAGGTACACAGTCTTCTTCCACTCTATTTAACCAGACTCGTACTAAGAACTAAGATGTTATGTAATTTCCATAAAGTGTAGACAGTTCACAACAAAGCCTGTGGTTGTTTTTTTTTCAGTACCGTGTCGTTCCCTCTAACACACTTTTTTTTTAAGGATCAGATAAATATGGGCATACTTTGCTAAGTAATCAAACTTTCAACTAAAAAAATGGATTTATGGCTTTTGAGATAAAAATGTTATGTCTGGATTTTATTCTTTTTAAGATTAAATTTTCAGTTGATTTATAAAGCAACTATTTTAGCATTTGTGATTGTGATTTAATTAGTAGGGCTTTAAAATGTCTACTATGAAGGAAAGAACAACACATAGCACGTAAAGGAGTGAGCTCAGAAATGCTGTTGTTAACACAATGTGCTAATACAAGAGCAGCACTGAAAATTAGGCCATGCTGTTTTCACACTGGGAGAAGCTATTGAACTGTTTAGATTTTAGAGGGAGATTATTTTCCTTCTGAAGACAAGAGCCTCCCTTTTGTTCTTGTCTCTCTTCTATTCCTTAAGGCCATGACTTGATTGGGCTCAAAACAGCCATCTAACTCTTCTTTCAGCAATACTCTTCTTTTGGAGAAGCAGGCAAGAGAAAGTGGCTGCAAATGGCCAGTAAGGAAGACCTATCAACTTCAGATAGCCACAAATATGTTATTTCCATAAAAATTAATGACAACAGCTGACTTGTAGCAGCAAAACCGTCTTCTACAGACAAAAGCTTTGTTCAGGCACTCCAGCTTTAATTAAATAATACCATTTCATTGATTAAAAAAAAAAAAAATTAGGGACTTGCAGTCATATTTAAATTAAGCAACATATAACATGAAGTTCTCAGAGATATCTAATTAAATATATTTCATCTCCTCAGTTTACCCATCAAGTGCTCTGTATTTTAAGAGTTTATATTCAAATATGTATCATAGATTCTGCAAATTTAAAGATAGTCACTTTGGTCTCACCACATTATTTTTAACAATGTCTTTAGTGTTTAGTTTAATATTAAGCAAATGATTCACTAGTTAGTTCAGCAAAGAATTCCATAAATAGTAATAACTGTGAGATCATTCTTGCCCACCCTCCACTGATGCAGTCAGGGCTCCCTGTAACACAGTTTGTAAGTTGCTGTCCAGTTTAAATCTGTCATGCATTAGCGCTTTCATCATCATCTTTCAAGTCTGAATGCATAGTTTAAAATTAATGAAACTAGGCCTTAGTCTCATAAAACAACCGAACATTTCATTTTGAAAAGCAGATACTGCAAGCAGCCTGACTTAAAAATACGAGGAAATTCTGGATCCATAATTCACCCTGCACCTTCTGACCCCACCAACCGCCATATTAGTGTGCCCCCACCAAAATACCAGCTTGTGTTTACAGTTTCCTTCCTCCTGATGGTGGATGGGCGCGTGTACACGCACTCGCTCTATGTGCACTCAATAGGATCATGATCTGGAGAGCTGAAAATGTAAACACAAGCTGGTATTGTGGTGTGACTAGCGGTTTGTGGTTTCTTTGTTTGAATATTTCAAAAATGGCACACTGGCCAGAACTTAAGAAGAGAAAAGCAGAGCTGCTACTTACACAAAAATTTGATGGTTCCAATGCTCAGATTTCAGATAGATGAAACAGGTTGCACAATACTTTATTTTTTACGTAGCTGACTATGCTTGAGGGCAGGAATTTTGTTCTCAGGGATAGATAAAATACACTTTTGCCCTTCATTACACCTAAGGAGGGGTACCCTGCTTGTTCAGGTGCCCATCAAGTGACTTCTTCAGATTAGGAATGCTCTATTCATCCAAAGCTGTCTGTAATCATGTGACTGAAGTAGAGAATACGGTCAGGCATTCACAGGATCAGCACATTTTGGGTGAGTACAGCTCATTCTCTGTCCTTAAAGAATTTATTGCATCATAGAGCTGGCCATTTTCTATTATTTAAGCTCAAACATGGATTCATATGTGGACCCCATGGAGAGCCCCAAAATTACACACCTATAGAGTTACAAGAGCACAAGTTTAAATTGGTGTAATTTCAGAATTTTTCTTTCTTTTTGATTCACTAAAAGTAAGTGAAGCAGAATTACTTTATGAAATCACCATGAGCCCAAAAGCTCCTCTATTTCTTTCTAAGTATATCAGCCAGTCTCAATAAAACCTCATAATATCATTTTACAACTGTTCTGAACATGGAGGGGAGGAGGAGAGAAGACTGAAATTCATCTTATAAAGTACTGCATTATATCTAGCTACATTATATTATTTTATTTTTATACATTATATTTTTAATAAGCTTATCAGAAGTAGATATTTGAAGTCATTGTTTTTCTCCAATAATTTATTTTCATCAGTTGCAGACTGGTTATAATACCTATTACACATACTATACAAGCTCATCACTGAAAATTTAAACAACTGAAAGCAAAATTTAAGAAAAGATGGAAAAAAGCAGGGTGGTATTCTCAAAATAGTGGGAAAAGTCCAGAAATTCCACCAGTATTAATGCAACAACTCTATTCAAGAGAGGGGCAGTTCTAATATCTATGCTCTCTATAAGAATAGTTGTGTTATAGTACTCACAGCTCATGAAAAGAGCATCTAGTTTATAAATACTTACCAATTCATTTGATTGGAATATATCTGTCCCATAAAAAGCAGCAAATTCTTTGTTAAAGTATGTAGTATTATATTACACACAAAACCATGTAAGAATATTAATCAATTTTCCTCTTCAAATACTTTTCATGTGTCTTTTAGAAACACTTGATTACTTTATACAAACTGCACAACTGCAATGCCATCATAAGGTAGAACATCTTGCCTCTTTTTAATACATTACTCTATATAAGCATCCTCACAAAGACAGCTTGTGAGCATTTCACAAATTATAATAATGGAACCACCTACATGTATATCAGTGCTGACAGATCTGGATCATCTTATTTTCACCTGCAGTAAGTTCAGAGTCAGCTAAAAACTAAATTATACAATGAACAGCTTTGTTGTAGGAATATGCATGGCCTTATTTTCCACCAACATTTGCAGAACAAATGCATGCAGCCAGCATAGATATTTAATGTAAATGGTAATAAATACTAATGAATTTGCAATCTCTTTTTTTTCATCCAAAGCAAAGATAAAGTCCATTGCTTTGGGTTTTTTTACATACTGCTCTATAGATGGATGTTTTTGTCTATACAGATGCACACCTGCCCAACAGCCATTACCTGCAATAGCAATAGTTTAATGTAAAAAAAGGAAAATGTATCAAAAAAGATCTTTTTGTTAGCTGAAATGAGTAATTACATAATAATGAATTAGATGAAGAATTAACTAAAGCAGAATTTTGTGTTCAGTTACTACACAAAGAGCCATAAAATTTTGATGACCATTTGAAGTCAAGACCTTTACTATGTGCCCTTCTGAAAGGCAGTGGCACTTCTGGTCTAAAATAAGAGGATTGCCGACTGAGATGATCATGCCACTCTGGAACACCCAAGTTTTAAATACCAATAGTGACCAAATATAGACCAATAAGACCAAACACTGGTCTCATGTTATGCCAAGGAAGGTTTAGACCGGATATTAGGAAAATATTAGAAAAAACGTCATCATTGAAAGCATGGCCAGGAACTGAAACAGGATGCCCAGGGCATTGGTGGAATCACTGATCAAAAATCATGTTGATGTAGCACTTGAGGACATGGTTTAGTGGTGAAGGTGTTAGGTTAACTGTTGGACTCAAGATCAGGGGTCTTCTCCAACCTAAATGATTGTATGATTCTATGATTTTTGTTCCTTGTAGAATGGTTTATGCAAGGATGGCCTGAGTCACATAGAACACGTTTGTAACTTGGAAGGGAAAGACAGCATTATTCACAGTGTTTCCTTGTCTTTGAAGATGTACCTGAACTATTTTTTCCAAAGAAATATAAATATATACTTCATGAAAACATGAAATAAATCTATGTGCAATACTGCATACATGCCTTCCCCTCCTACTGGCATCAGTCAATGTAAAAATAAAATAAAACTATTGTTCTTCAGTAAGCTCCATGAAAGAGTATATTTAGCACTCTTAGCTTCTGAGGAGAAAAAAGCACTCTCTTTCTTCAACTACTGAAATGACAAAGACCTCAAGAGGCAAAATATCTGAATGTCCAAATTTAGGTAGAGTATATTCTTCCTCCATAAATATACCACTTCATTTAAAATATGAGATAGCTGCTTTTTCTGTCATAAGAAAGACTTGATATTTAGGTTTTTTTCTATTTGTGTAGTAAAAATGCTAGAACCAATGAGAAACAAAAGTTAACAACATCATAAGAGCACATAAGTATAACAACACACAAGCAGAGTAAAAAGAACTTTACACTATTTTATTGATGACATGAATATAATCCACATCAGCTCAGTATATCTGAAACCAAGTTTCAATTACAAGAGAAGTATCTAAATTGGTTAGAACTTTACTGGTAAGCAGTGAAGAAAACATTAAAAAATGTTCAGGAAATGAAGACCTGAAAGAAGTACCACAAAATTAAAAGACCTATACCATGTTAGTAACATAAATAGCTCACCAACTTTAAGCATAATGGTTGTTTGAAAACTAACTGTAATATCAAAAGTATTTTCAAATAATTCAAACTACAATTACTTTTCACACAGTGAGCAGCCTATTCTTATGCTTCAAGACAGAGTGGTTTGCATTTATAAAATTGTTCCTTAAATATTTGTGTGCATAACGATATCACTCATATAAAAGTACAGATCTAGACTGGACAATTTCCATATTATAAGCAAAATAAAAAAGTTACAATAGCTTCAAACTGTTTTCTCAAAAATTAAAAGTAGGAAACATTTCCTTGAAAATTGTCTCCCATACAGGTGGTCAGAAGAAATGGTCTAAAACACCTGGGCTTTAGACCCAATTTTTATGCATACTTGAACACATTATTTGATAGTCTACATGTGATGATCACTACTGGCAATTATTTTTCTCTTACTTACTTGAGAAATAAAAACATAAAAGATTGCATGAAGGAAATTTGAATGAACTGGATTTGAATGTTTTTCAGAGGGATGGAGATCTTAAAAGGTTACTGCTTATGTACACCATTATCAGTATATTTTGCTGTCTTCCATTACAAAGGAACACAGCTAGTTTTCCTACCACTTACTTAAACAATATTAACTATTTGTGTATTACTAATACTACAAAATCCTAGATCTATTACCAAGAACAAAGTCAATGGGTAAAGTGGAGCACAATATTTGACCTTTAAAAATATTTGTAAAGTTTTCCTCTTTTTAAGAGGGAGAGAGAGATTTTGCTGAGTGGTGAATGAATTCAGACACTGACCATTTGACCTGGGTTTTTGAAAGTAATTAGCAGCTCCGGTTACCTGAAAGATGGAGCTAAGATGAGCAGGCAGTTTTAAATCAGCACATTTCTAATTAAAAATGATGTTATTTACAGTCACTCAATAGATGTTGTAAGCATCTGTGCTCATAAAGAAATACGCAACAAAGGACTGATGATTTTTTAGAGGCTATCCACAGTTCCTGAAAATAACAAGTGAAGGATGTTGAATATAAAAGGTAATTCTTAGCTAGAGATTCTGGCTCTTGCTTAAATTTATTTTTCAGGTAAATTGGAAATCTGTAATTTAATTAATTTTTATATCCGAGTTCTGTGGAGAAAGGAAAGGTTCTAAATAATGAGTGTAAAATCAAGCTGAAAGGAGCAAATAATTATATTGGCTTGTTGGATTAATACTGAGAGGGGTACCACAAAAGGACAGCAGTGTAAGTTTTAAGTATACAAACACTAGGCAAGAACTCCAAGCTCCTAAAATACACAAAAACAGTACAAGCTTCTGTGGCATGAGGGATTTACTAGGGAGTATAATTACTGTTAGAAAAATATTATCAAGATCATCACAATTGCATTTATTCCATCCCAAATTCCCTGTTGCAAATATGCCATATGAATAATCATATAATATTTCCCATATATTAAACATATATATGAAAACTAGTCAAATACTCCAAAGGATTTTTAAAGTGCTGATGTTAACTTTGAGACCTGTGGACTATGGCAAAAAAGTGTCTGTGGAGTATTCTTTGTCCTCGAACTATGTTTGTGACACAATTTCTCATCCACTGAAATTTTTATGACTTCCCAACTCAAAAGAGATTGAAAACTACTGCCATACACTGACATATATAGTTGGAAATAAAACAAGAGCCAAAGAAAACTTTAAGGTTTGAGCTAGTATCAAGTTTGAATATGACCAAAACTAGGTAGCAGATACTGAAGTACTTTCTTGGACTTTAGTAAGTGGCCATTTAAGTTATTGCATTAAGTAATCTGGGGTCTTAAACCAGTTACATTGACCTAATCAGGTAGGCAGAAAAATCAGTGGTCTCAAGACAATTTAAGATATTTCTCTACTATAATAATTTAAATCCACTTTCTTCAAAAGACTACATACCAGTATTAAAGAATGTGTATTGTATTATATTTTAACAACCCAGCAACTTAAATACCAGCAATACATCAATTTATAAGACCTAATGAATATTTCTTTTTCATTATCTGGTTTCAATATTTTTATCTAATTACAATAAGTTTTTGTATTTACTTTTGCCTTGAATATTCTTCTTACCTGGATTTAGACTCATTGTTACCCATGAAACAAAATATAATAACTTAGTGCAGTGGAGATTAATAGTTAAATAGCAAGAATGAACAAGGGAATCATATTTACTCCTTTTAGCAAAGTAACTAAATATGAAATAAAATAGTAAAATAAAGTTTAAATTTAATTAAAATTATTTTAATTTAATATAACAAAGTATTCAAAGAAAAAAATCAATGATGCCTTAAGCACCTGATACTGTGAGCTGCCTCATCAGTTCTCAGGAATTAAAAAAAATTTGCAAATCATTTTATAAAACAATAGCATGTGCAAGTGTAATATTTGCATCCACCTTTTCTGCATGGATAAAATGTCTCACTCTTTGACAATCTTAGCAAAAAATATCTGGAATGCATTGCATTTTCCACATCCTACCTCTGCAGAGAAAAGGCTTAGGTTCATATGAAATGATCTCTGGACCTGGAATAAGATAGGAAAAAAAAGTGTTTAATAGTCAAGCTAAAAGAACCATGACCCCCTAAATGAAAAAAAAATTCTGGAGGCATATGAATTGAAAAAAAAAAGGGCTGAAATTAGAAATCTGGGCAGTACTAAAAGCTTCTCCAGATCCCTTCTACAATGGAGACTAAAATTGCCACCGCATGGACCCAAATATTTAGGTCTCCAAATATCAACTGTTACAACATATAATTAACTTCAGTTTATAGCCTTTAATCAACTGAATGAAGTGAGCTAGTGAGATGAGATAAATTGCTACTGTATTTATTTATGGCACATAGCCAATATAGCTCAAACAAGGATATATCCTTACCTTAATAGTTTATTGGCAACTGCAAGTACTGTGCCTATCCACACTACATTTCTCTCAGCATTTGTAAGAAGCTTGCCTATTCAATGTAATAAAGTCAGGAAGAATTACATTTCTGACAATTCAGGTACCACAAGAATGAAACCAATCTTTTCTATGTACTTCTAGTATTTCTTCTGTGATCAACACAGAGAGCAAGGCATGATCACAACTCCACAGATTGTGCACAGTCAAAAAACAATTATGCTATATTTTATTTTCCTTTTCCTTCTACCAATGCCTTGTGTTCCAAAAAGCTGAACTGACATACATGTTTAATCAATAAAATAGCTATTTTTCTAAACCAATCAAGCAGGAGAAATATCTTAGCTAGCTATTAATAATTTGTATAATCTCAGAACAATTCCAAATACAACTGGTCTCCATCATGATTTAATGCTTATAAGGACAGTAGAGAATTCTACAAAGGATGACAGAAAAAAGAGCCAGGGTAATGAAGAGGAAAAAATGCCATGGGGTATATGCGAAAGAACTGAAACTATCCTAAAGATAAGAGTCAATATATCTGATTGATAACTTTCATTAGTCTGAAAACTACGTAGAAATCACAAATTTAATGTCTAAGTTAGATATATTATTTTGTACTTAGCTCCAGTTTCTATTTAAATAGAGTACAGGTTCCTCACATCCTGAGTAACAGGGGCAAATTACAAATGATGAACACAACCTTGTTTTGTAGAGGCACCAAGACTGTAAATGCTTTATTCTCTGCTATATCTCTGTGATTAGTAGAGTAATGTAATCTCTATAGATTTATTTCATTCATGTAGAACTCTGTGGAATGAAGCTATTTAGAAATTCTTCATTACTTTTGTGTCATCAGAGAATTTTCCAGATCTGCAAATTGCAATCCTGTTTGTGAGGTAATTTCAAAAGTGAATGTTCTGGCCCAGCAGAAAATCAGATTTTATAGAATCGTATCATCCCTATCATCCTTTCGATCAGCCATTGTAATCACCGTTGTCATCCGTTATGTCCCCCAGCAGCACAGTCATAGATAGCTTTTCTTAGGCAGATCTTTGTAAGTTGAGTTGAAAGCAATTTAATTTTGGCAAAATGGCTGCTTTCATTGTATACAGGACACCGAACCTCTTGTGTAGGACCTTTTCACCATGTTGTGATTGATTTTACATCTATTGAAAACAAGTCTGGTCTCTGCCATTTGTTTACCCTTGTATTCTCTCTTTATGCTTTGGTATGCATTTTTAATTAGATACACTCCAGTTCTTTCACCACTAGCTAACACTTTTATTTGGGAAGCAGTCTTTACTAGCCCTGCAAATATCCGCTGTTCTTTGCAATGTCAAGTCCTTTTCTCACCTTGCTTTGACTTGGTTATCACTTATATCACAAGTAATTCATCCATCTGTTAACTGCTCCAATTCACATTACTTGGCTTTATTTTAAAGATCTTAACAATGGTCAATGGTCTCATCTGGCAGCTGGTTTCTTGTAAAAAATGTGCCTTTCCCAAGTGACATTCTTGTGAGGATCAAAATATTCACTGAATGGGTTTTTATCTAGCAGTTTACAGGTCCCTCAGGCTCCCCATAGAACATATTGTATATACCCAATGCTTTGGGCATGCCATGTGTAGCAATGTGGAGGACTTCACCTTCTACAATTTTATTTCACTCTTCTCCAGCTTTCTGCCATGTTATCTTTACACATTGTTGGTTAATTCTTGTCAAAAAAAAAAAAAGATGGTACATATCATGCATCTACATGATTGTTTAAGTTAGCATCCAGAGTGTGCATTTAAAGCAAAACTCTCAAAGCAGTTTGGTGCTTTGGTTTGCTCCATGAAGCTGTTTGGGAGTGCTGGAAGCAGAATCTCTCATTGAAAAATTGCAAGGGAGAAACATTGAATACCCAAATGGGCATTCACCCTATGGGACACAAGCAAAGCTATCCAAAGTAGAAAATGCTGAAAGAAATGCATCATGATTGCCTGTTTAGCTGCACACATTTACTCCTCCTAGTCTGTAGTGCTCCCTAACACAGACATAACCACAGAGATAATTGAAATTGTCTTTGTTGGCTGGCTCTCACTATCTGAAATTGGTGAAAAGCATTATACCAATTGTACAGCACTTCTATAAAAGCAATGTTTCAGCCCAATCAGAAATATCCTAAGTACTAAAGGAAGTGTAAAATAAATTTTTATTGTGTCACAAATAAGGGAAAAATCTCTCACTGAATAAAGGGTGGGGGAAAAAAAAGATGTAGTATTGTTCCATCCCACAGCAATCCAGAAAAAACCCACAGTATGTCCACTTTACATACCACCTTTCTCTTAATTTACAGTTTTCAATTTACAGTCTTCTACACAGTTATTTAAATAAACTGTCTCTCACAGAGTAGCACCTTTGCAATTGCCAGGGACACAAACCCACTTCTCTGTTTCCTCATAAAAATTTTCCATAGACACCCCCAACACAAGCATTTCCAGCAAGACTGATTTTTTTCTTGGCCTTATCTTCTCCAGATGGTTTGTAGATAGTTCTCACAACTCAGCCATCACTTTAAATAGACTTAAAAAGACAAAAGTCCAGTTTCCTTTAGGACTGCATGTGAAACTTGTATTGGCTAGTGAAATTTCCAACATAAACAAGATCTTTTGGCACCAACCGGAGGGGGGCTGGGGCTGTGTTTATGGCTTGCTGTAAGGAATGTTTGCTTTCTTAATATTCTCTCCCTTCTTAACTGGGATGGATTATATCCAAATACATTGTTACCATTCTTCTCACTCAAATTAAACTGACTTTATACTTGTCATACTTTAATGGGCAGGTCTGTGCTCTGAAAGAGATGCAAATAGTTTTGTTTGCAGGTTTTCAATAATCATATGCTTCATGATTAATGAAGCCTCTTTCAAGCCTCTAACAGCCTTCTGCAGCTGATTGTAGAATTGTTGAGGAGTCTAAAAAAAGTAATCTCACTCATATACTATCTTTAACTAATCCTGTAAAATTTTATTCATTGTTTGTGACAAGACTTGCTATTACTCTGCATGCAGCAAGGAGTTGATCAAGCATTGTACAAGCTGTTGGGGATGTCACGGAGGTCACCATCACTTCTAACTGAGTGAGTGCTTGCCAAGGATAACAGAAGAAACCATTTCCCCATTTACAGGTTTGCCAAGACACAGTTCCAGTCCATTCCCAGGGTGAAAGGCTGCAGTTTAAAACACTATTCTTTCATTACTTTTTCAGTGTAGAACTGCCAAACATAGTTCTAAATCAACCAATCAATCAATAAAATAAATAAATAAAATAGTGAGATTCTGGCTCTATTACCCTCTCACAATGATGATGTCAGCTCTTGCACTCCTTGCTGTATATTCATTCCCCATGCTCTGTTCTACATGTTTAAACATAGAAAACAAAAATACCCACAACTCCAACAGTGCATTGGGTATTCTAACACCAGGCTCTCTGAAACTATATCTTCTGTCGGGTTTGTTTGGGTTTTTTGGAGTTGATTTTTTTTTTAATATTATTAATCAGTCCTGGAGAATTCCTCCTGTCCTAGCACAAACAGCACTCTCTACATACATGATTTGCCAGAAAAATGTGTCCAATCTCTCAGTGCATTCTTCACATTCTACACACCACTCTTAAATTTTGCCACTTAGCCATGCAAAATTGAATTATTTAATTACAGAGCTTCAGCAATATTGCTACTTTAATCCAATCACAAACAGATTTGAAGGGAAAATTATATACCAGGAGTTAGGAAAAAATGATGTGGTCTCTTAACAAGTCTGATTTCTTTTGATGACTTCACTACAAACAAGGATAGGTTAGCATGGGGAAAACAGGGAAAATGTAAGGGTCCAATCAAAGCTAGTTTTTACTACTTACGAGAGCCATCCAAGTAACAAGGGGGACATTTTCTTGCACTGGATTACTGCAAATCAATAAATAAAATCTTCTATAGATAAGCACTGGTTAGACCAAAACAATGAGGGATTCGGTAGCATGCAAGAGATTGCCCTTCAGATTAAATGACAATTTGGAAGTGTTTAACAACATATGGTCTCTTTTCTTTGACATATACAATTAAGAATATATCTTTTTTATATAAAAATATAAAATACCATCTGTCATAAGTTCCAACCATGGTACTGCCTCTATATATCCAATTAATTCACTATACTTTCTAGTGTAAATATTTCTCCTATTTTCTCCTTTTTTCTTTTTCTGTAACTATATTTATTTATGAAATTTCAATAAATGTATATATTTAAAAAGTCAATACTGTGATTTGAAATGTAATTAGGAATAACAATGAAAGCCTGTTTCACTTTGTATTTCAAAGAAGGGCCAAATCTTCAAATGGTTTGAAATGCCATTGCTCATTTAAGTCAGTTGGTATAGGCATATAATAAAGCTCTAACTATGTTGTTTTTCCTTATTAGACACATTAACCCAGAGAAATGCTCACTTTTCACAAATAAATATTTGTGTTTCTTTCTTTTTTCAGAAATGCAGGGTATCTTAAAGACATATGACTCCAGAGTGAGAACCCAAATACTCGATGGGTATTTCTCCTTAAGGTGTCAGAATTCCAGAGAACATGAAGGAATAAAAGGATTGCTCTCAAAATCATGGTGCAAACCAGCAAAACATGTAATGTATTTCAATTCACTGAATTAATACTTTACCACATTAATTTAAACCCAAAGAAAAATCTTTGACCATATAATTATTATGACTTTTGAGAACATTAAGACATGCACAAGTCTTAAAATACAGTCTCAAGTCTATAGAAGCTATGTTTTCCCAGGTTGGCAGGAAGGACTGTAACAGCCTGTCTGAAGCAGGGTGCAAGATTTCTTCTGTTTGGGACAAACATACATAAGTAAACATATACACACAGACAGACACACACAGGTTTTACACTTTGTTTCTGAGTATTATTGCTGTGGGTGCACCAATAAATTACACAAACAGGTTTTGCATTAGTAGAATGAAAAAGAAATTACTGACCCACAATTTAAACACCATTTTAAACCTTTAGCTTTTTAAGAATATTTTGGAAATTTTAACTCTTGAGATTCCCTCAGCCTAGTAAAGATCTAAAAACAAGATGGAAGAGAAAATTATTTTGCTTTTCAAAAAGGTTGCCCCTCTTAAAAAGCAAAATACCATATAATGGTAATTCCGTTTGTCTTTCTTTGGATTAATTTTAGACTTCAGTGTCTGCTGAAGTGTTGTAGAAGTGGTGACTACATCTGTCTGAGGTTATTTCCATGTAATTTACAACTTAGTACCTTTTCACCTGCTTCCATGTAGTTGGTCTGTGAGCAGAAAATGCTGATCATCTTCTAATCTTACATTCTCGGTCTTTAAAGGAGCTTTCAAATAAACCATGAGGCTCTTCTCGGTTATTCATGGCAGAAACTCTACACAGACTCCTAATAAATTGCTTGTATAGGTTCATGAGCTGTCCCAATACTACATAAAAATCCACTTCTAAAATTTTTTATTGTGTTAGCCATATTAAGTTCATAAGGGGCACTGAGATCCACAACTTGCTCACACACTGTCTGGAAATGTACTCCCTTGGCCTTGTGTTTTCCTCTTTTGCTCCAGAGTTAACATAACGGTAATAGAAATTCCAATTTGCTTCTCCGTTTGCATCAGGAGTTTGCATCATCCATCAGCATACGTGCTTTTATGTGATTATCTCCCTATTATCCTTGTTTGGCCAAAATTCTCACGCTTTTCCATTTTTGCTTGTGCTGGTTTTATACATATGGCCACTCATATTTCTCTTTAAATCCTCGTACTTTCTGTAATACTGTTTTTGAGAAGAGTGCATGTGGTACTGTTCCTATTACAGTAATCATTCTTTTATTGATTTGATGACTCATTTGTCGGTTCTTCTGCCATCCTATCGTGTCGTTGTTTCAACACTGGTGACATTCGGCTGCAAAGGGACAAAGTTAATCCACACCACTTTACAGCAGAGCAGTTTCTGGCGCGTCACTTCGTCCCGCTCCACTCGGAGACCGCGCCCCTCGGAGCTCTCCGCTCTCAGAAGCTCCTCCCTGCNCCCGGCCGCCTCCGCCCCGGCCCGCAGCGGCCGTGCTGGTTCGGCAGCGCCGGGCGCGGGTCCGTGCTGCGGGCTGCACCAGCGCTCTGTGCCCCGTCAGAGGCACCTCACGGACGGCAGCGCTTTTGCTCCTGGAGTGCAGCATTGCCACGATCCTCGCAGCTGAAGTTAGAGAGCGACGGGGGGATGTGAAGGCAAAGCACTGGCTGGGATACCTGAAGGGGAAGAAAACATAATTAAGTAGAAAAGGGGCGATAATAAAAAATTAACAGCGCTATTTCTATTATGCAGCTGACTTACTTATTGTTTTTGTAACAAATTTGTGTCATATAGTTGGATACTTGTAAACAGCTGTCGAATCTGGTTGTGTGCTGGCGTCATGTCTTAAAGTTGCAGTTGTTTTCGGTGTACTTTGGAAAAACCAGCAGGGATTGAGGTTTACTTTTTAAAAAGAAGTTTTATGTAAATGTATCTCAAAGCTGTAAATAACTAAAATGGTATTAGGCAAGCTGAAAAGTGACAGATTTATGTTCATCTTAAAGCTGTCAGCCCTGGGAGTCCAAGGTGTCCTGTATGCCTCAGGTAGGGAGTAGACTTGGAAGAAGATTCTGTAGAGCAGAGCATTCAGTGCTCATGACATTATTGAGATCATGAAAAATATCTCTTTGTGAAGAAATTCAGAAATTGGCTTCCNTGAACCGGGAAGGGCTCGGTTTGAATGAGATCCGGCTGATTCACCGCGGCCCGGGCGGCTCCGTCCCAGGTGAGGGCCCTGCCGGCTCCGTGCCGAGGCGCTGAGGGGCCCCGCGGCGGGAGGAGCGCGGCCCGGGGAGTCAGCCCGAGCGCCGGGCA
>VZTZ01016922.1:22490-69766 GCA_013400955.1 Drymodes brunneopygia
CCCCCCCCAGCCTTTTCACTTGTGAAGTGTCTGTTCAGGTTTAATGACTTTAACTGCAGTGAGTGTTTGTTCTTTTCTTGGTGAAATGATGTTTTTCTGCCAGGTGCAATTTCTCAGCTATTTTACCTCTGTAGCTGTTTATCATCCGTAGTGAAGCTCAAATGGTTGCAGTTGCACCAAAAACCTTGAGCCACTTTTTTGGTTTCTGTTAATAAAATTGTTGATCATCTGCTGCGTGTAACTCCTCAACAGGAGATCTGGAAGTGCTTGTACAAAGCTTGTTATGTAGTCTCAGGTGGAGAAACTGAGTTACCGAGATGAAATGATTTGCATCAAGTCACTCAGTGTACAAATTGCAAAGTAAATTGCTTCACCTACTTGTAGCCTGATACTTTCTCCACTAATAGTGAAGTTTAGTAGCCATTGTTTTCTACATATGTCTAAGCTGAGTTTGGTATTTATTTCTTTACTAACTCAAAAGTTGCCAAACCAGGAGGACCCTCTTTCATTGAGGGATCTTATCATAGAGTGTTAATGCTAGATAAAAATAGTGCACTGTAGTGTAGTGTGAAACTCATGTGTCTCATGCAAGGAGATAGAGTAATTTAAGACTGTTTCAAGTTGATTTCAAAATACAGGCTGAAACATGCCAAGTCTAAACACAGTAGCTATTGGGTTATACCTATATGTGCATACACATTTGTGCATAATCCTTTTATATAACTTCATCCCTATGTTACCTAAGAAAAAATGTTTTCATTATTGAAAGCCAGAATTTAAGTGACTTGAAAATACCAATGAACAACTGAATTGTAAACCAGAGCTCTCCAAATTATTTTCCAATTATTAGTTACCTAACAGTAGTATTAGGAGCAGATATTAGACATGGATTTTAAAATCTCTGTTTTCAGATCAGTTTTGAGATGCTCTGTATATTCTTTCACTGCATTATTAATATCCACTATTCTTCCCTTTTGAGGCAAGGACAGTTAAAACAAAATTGCAGTAATGAAAGTTTGGATTTTTAAATACCATCCTGTGACCAAGATTTTTTTAGTTATGGTGTTTTCAATCATTGACATACATACGCAGAGAAGCTATTTAATTTTTTTTAAGCCCTTAGTGACCATAGTGAGTTCAATGATGGGTGCATGTGATCCAAATCCTGCAGTGCACCGAAATGCAAATTTTTTCCGATATGGAATTATTTGATACATTTACTTCTGTAAAGCTTCACTTTTAAAAAGAGACTGTTAACTCTTCCTTACAGACAGAAGGAAACAGTATCAAAATACCTTTTGCCGGCTTTGGAAGGAAAAGAGGTGAGATTTACTGTGAACCATTTATTTTTTTGGCTTTTATTTATATGTATATATAATATCAGTATATGTGTGTGTGTGTGTGTGCAAATATAGGGGCAAAACCAACAGATAAGTTGGTAATCAAGTCATGGAGCTAGTGAAACTTTTTGCACTTCGTAGCATATGTCAAAATCTCAGCTCTAGGTTACCATGTGTGCCTCCCTGGGGAACAGACCAAGCTCATAGAGATTTGTTTCTTTCATACCCTGGTAGTAGGTGGTTAAGGAAATGCAAGACCACTGGCTGGTCAGGTGGCTAAAGGTGAATTGGGTTGTAACTCAAGCCCAGTTGAAGCAGTGGCTGCAGTTCTGTTGCAGCCTGGGCTGCTGGCTCTTGTGGTCTCTCCTGGATCATTTCCTTCTGCGAAGCTGGCAGAAGGAGAGTAACTTCCCATTTGACTTGTTTGTGATTTCCAGCCTGTCAGCACTGAGAAACTCTGACTTGTTCTTTCTCTTCCAGCTTTCTGGGAAGGTAAACGCATCTTCCTTGCTCTTGTACTAGTTTGAGATAGGGTTTAAAAGGGTCTCTGTTAAATTGCCTCAGTTACTAAAAAACAAAACAAAAATCGCCCCACCCAAACAAAAACCTGAAACCAACCCCCAAAACCCACAGATATTCTTTGGGCATCTTTAGCTTAAAGAATGATTTGACAGAAATGTCTTCTGGACCCTGTATTAGTGTTAGAAGCAATCAGCTTTTCCAAGACCTCTTTTTCTGTTATGCCAAGACAACTATTTCTGGGATGCAGCGTGAAGCCTCTCAGAGAAGTGAACAAGGTTAAACCCAGCATTTTTGATAGCCTCAGTTTGCTGCAGGGCTGCACAAATGGCTGTCCTGGCAGTACTGAGAAAGCAGCATCAAGTTGGTGAGCAACAGCAGCTTCCTCATTGCTCCTTATGTTACCACTGACATTGAAAAAAATGTCTATCAAATCATGGCCACAGATCATTTCACAGATCTGTTTTAAACCACTGCTCTACAAATGATTGAGTGGATGCAATTAATGGGCAATTTTCTCAGAGAGAAGGATAACATGAATTTAAACTCCTAAATTGAATGTGAAACAGCCTTTCTCAACATGAATTCAGGCAAACCTAAAAGTCTTTACGACTTTTCCAGTCACGCCAACCACTCTTGCAGAAATAAACAGGAAAGCTTTCTGTACCTGCAGGCTGCCCTTACCCTTGGTGCTTAGGGAATCTTAGCTACAGCAAGAGTTTCTAAAGTAGTGAAAAAAGACCATGGTCTCAGTTTCTAACAGCATTAAAAAATAGCTTTAAGTTGCTTAAAGTAATTATTAAAATATTTTGACATGTAATTTTGAGACAATTGGAAGCTTCTTGCAGTATTATGGATACTTTAGCAGGACATAGCATGTACTACTTCAAGGGATTGTATGGTAAAAGAAAAAAAAAAACAATAAACATTTCTTTGGGTTATTCTTCAATGGTGCCTTGTCCTTTTGCAGCTTATCAATGTAACATTTCTTTTTACATGTGCCACTGTTTCTAAATTTTACTGTTTTTCTGCCTTTTTCCTTTCTACTTCCTTCTACAGGAAAGAGACCTACTGGTGTCATCTTTACAGTCAAAAATTGGGAGCTGCTGCCAAGTTTGTTCTGTGAGCACCTCTTGCTGAGCACCAGGTTAGAAATGTATAGTTGCTTTATTTGTAAAGGCTAAAGTTATCTTCATTAATGTCTAAACATTTTGCTTAAGTTGCTTTGATGTTTACAAAAGCATTGTTGCAGAAATGGAGTTGATGGCTGAAATAATATTTAGATAGAGTGGATTAATAAAAATTAAAATCTGTTTTGATTTGGTTCACTGGCCTCAATTCTTCAGATGTTTATACATCTAGTAAACAAATATGTTTGGGTCCATAGAGACTATAGCCTACTAAAACATATTCAGTTAAAACTAGTTGCCAAAATTCTAACCAGAGTCAAGTCATGGAGCTAGTGAAATAATTTGCTGTGCATCTAGAACTGTGTTTTGGACATTTTCTGCTGTCTTGAAAATCTAAATATCTCAGTTTAATGTCTAGTCTATGGGAAATGTTACATCCCTCCAGTTCTGTAAGATAATGGGATTTTGTTGTGAAGTTATGCTGATAAATAATCAGTTTGTGTAACACATTAGTCTAATCCAACTCTAATATGGCAAAATATGCTTCTATAAGTGATACTGTTTTGTTGGGTTAGAAAGTGGAATAGACTGTGTAAATAAAATATTAATTAGTACGAGCAGTTGCTTTTCACTTGTGTTATAGGATTTGTGACCCGATGTTATTTCTGAAATGTACATAGGTAATGTGCCTCATCAGCTTATGAGAGTTGCTGTAGTTGTCAGAACTACCAATTCTAGGGTTACCAGTTGAAGAGACTAAAAGTTTCTTAAAATAAATGAAAAACCATGATGGATTAAAATAATAGTTTTAGTAGCTTAAATCTACTTCTCAGTTACTCTTCAGCCCTCTTTAGTGTCATGGAAGATGAATCATTGTGGGTTTCAATGGAGGAGTATCTACCACAGAGGGGTAAAATGAACTGTAGTTGGCGTTAATTTGTGGTAACATTGTGACTGTTTTATTGAAGCCATTTAACATATGCTTACATAATATCTTTAAACAGAAACTTAACCTTTCCAAGAAAATCCTCCAACTTGATTTGGAATTTACTGTAGTTCAGGATAGAAAAGCATATACACTGTGTGAACCTTTTGCCTCTAATAAAGAAGCTTGGTTTCAATGACTTACTGAAAAAGTGACGAATAACCACTGACCCTTTAATAAACTCTTTTCAATTTATATGGTGCCAGTGGAGCTTTAAGTACTTACTGCTAAGTGAGGCTGCCCTTGTTGGGTTTGCAGGTTCTACAAAATCAAGGGAGTGAATCATTTTAGACTAATAGCCTGATAGTTCACTGAACTGGGAAAGTGAAATTAGCAAGTAAAGCATGTATTTCTGATCAATGTATCTTGGATATGGTTATGAAGTTATTAAAGTAGGAAGTGAAATGCTACTTCTTTGTGTGTTTAGAAGCTTAAACTATTTGTTTTAGACTTACACTGAAATAAAACTAGTTAGTCTTTAACCATTAAAAATTCTAGCAAATATCAGAAGAAATTATGAAAATGATGGTGATGTTCAGCTTCAACATGAAGATTTTTTCATATACAAAGCAAGTATATTTTTCAAATTCTTTTGCATAATTACTTTCAAAGGAAGGCTATTGAATTAGTATTGTTACTGTAATCTGAAATCATGTATATAATTCTCTTGTGTGTAATGTAACATCCACTTGGAGTATGAATGTATTTTGGAAGGCATACTTGGTGCTCTCAATTGCTTTTATATCACCTAAACAGGTTTTGTTGTGTTGTATTAAAACTTGTCCAGTTAAGACCATAATTTTCGATGCTGTACTTTGTATCTTCTATTTCACAAATAAAATAAGCCAGTGAGATTTTCTGATTTCTGTAAGCCTTGGAAATTGCATGATTTGCTGTAAACAGCTGTTTAAAAATTGTTATTCAGTAGGCTTTTTTTTCATTTTATCCATAAATTCTGTTGTGTAGAGCTAAGAAGTTGAAAAAGCCAAGTAGGCGTGGTAAAGTTCTGTTAAAGCTGGGGCAGAACTTGTACTTAGGTATCCACCATGAAATTGTAGATATCTTTTCAACAATAGAAAGTGAAGAAACTGTAGAGAAAGAAACATCAGTGTAATCCTTTTGGTTGGGCACCCTAAGAGCTTTTATTCCTGGGGCTCACCCCTCTGAAAGTTACAAGACACAAAAATTGATGCTTTTTTTTTTTTTTAATTTAAGACATTTCATTGATTGAAATAATCTTGCACTAAAGCAATGGCACATGCAACACTGGAAACATATTAAATGACTGTATTGTCACTAGTCTTCTAACTATATACACATTAAATGTTTACTTTACAGTATTTCTTTTAGTATAATGAGTTCATTAAAAAAAAGCTTTTGATGCTAATTCAGAGATCCATAATCTGCTTAGTGTCTTTCACATGTAGTTTTGATGATAACTGACAGGCTGTAAGTTAATTAGCACAGAACTTACTAATGAGGATGCTAAAATCCTTACTTTAAGATTTTTATTGATGATTTCTGAGCAAACTAAAGTAAATTTGATTGTATAGCTAATAAGTTCTAGGAACTTTGTGGGCATAGATACTGATCATAAGCAACAAAAATCCCCCAATTAATTGAATGATGGGAAAGTTTTGAGAAGTTTGACAAGAGTGTTCGTCTTTAGAAATGGGGATAACCCAAAACCAAAGCAATAAAACAAAGTCTGTTAATTAGCATGGAAGACAGCTTCTTGAATTAATATGTGGTGTTAATTAACAGGAAGTCTGATGTTGTGTTGTAATTACCACCAATATTTTTGACATACTGAGTGACTGAAGGTGAATTATATAGATAGCAATTTAGTAAACATTTCGAGCTTGGGAACATTTTTCCTTTGTTTCTGTTTTTCTAGAAATATGGATAGACTTCTGCGACTGGGAGGAGGTATGCCTGGGCTGGGACAGGTTAGTATATAGCTTGTCAATCTTTTCTTTAAGATTAATCAATTATGGAGTATTCCTTCTATTATACTATTATATTTTAAAACAGCATCCAAAAATCAGTGTTCATGTAATAATCTTTGACTCAGGAGATTCTATATGTATATGCAAATCTTTGTTGCAGCCTGCCTATTTTTTGGAAACATGAATACCTGTGTTGGCACTAAGTTTACAGAATGTTTATAAACCTTTCTTTTTGTGTCTGAGCATTTTAAAGTTTGAATTGAAGAACACTGGAAACACAATACATGTTTGTAAAGACCAGCTACCAGTAACATGGAATTTCAGAACATGAAGAGTATTCTAAATAGCCAAGCACATCCACTGCTCTTTCATAAATTATATATTTCAGTTCCTGGATCACATTGTGAATGGGGCATTATGAGATACTAAAGTATATGTAAATTTCAAGAGGTAATTTGAATGGAATTTATCCCTTATGGGTTGTTGTAGCTACCTGTATGTGTGTTTTGTTGTGTCTCCTCTTGTTTGTTGTCCTCACTTCTGTAACTACTCACAGCAAAAAGGCTTCCCTGGCAGCTGTCCTGATCCAATGAGAGACCTATTCACATTGTATGTGAATACACCTCTACAGCAAGTCCTAGTGCTTTTTTCCTTCATCAACTGGCATGGCCAGCAGTCTTCAAAAATAAAATCAAGCTGATCTTGTTACATTGTGCTGATTACTCTGGATAGAGGGGAAAAAAATAATTAGGAACTTCTTTGTTTGAGGTCTGTAGGGAGATTTATTTCCTTAAGGAATGGGCTCTTTGTAATTTCCTTTGTAGTCCTTTCCTTTGGTTGGCCACAGTAGGTGGCCTTTCTGTTTCCTCATCTGCCTTCTGTGCTCTTTCTAAATTGAGAATCCAGACCCTTGTTCTTCTGGAGGAATCAGTTATGTGTGTCTTGGGCTTCATGATGGGTGTGCAGGGTTGCTTCTGGGATGATTGAAATTGCTAAACCCTAAGCTGCTTTTGATTGTGTGTAGTGTGTTTGTGTACAGTATAACTACAGGAGTAGTTTTAATACTGAAGCATTTGGTGAAATATTCCAGGCTGATCTACAGACTCTACATGTTTTGCCAAATAAGCTGTAACTTTTGGTGCTTAATTTTTTCCCCCTTTTTATAGCTAAAATTCTATTCACGTTCTCTTAGTGAATCTTCAAGCCGCCCTCAGATATTTTTAGTTTCACTTTCTTAAACAGTTATTTCTCTTGTTCCTCTGAGCTGCCAGCCTGCTTCATGACTCTTCATTTTTTTAACATCTGTGCAGTCTAATCTCTCAAGCTTTCACTTCTTAGTCCTCTCTGAACTTGACGCATATCAAAGCTGTTTTTCAAATTTGCGGTTAACTCTCTGCTGTTTTCTGAATTTTTCATCTTAAAGCTTGCTAGAAAATTGTGGCAGACAATAGAACATAACATTCAGAGGAAGCTTGCTGAACTCCTCTGGTAACTTTGGCCTGCAAAGCTGCTCTGTGTTTGTTTAAATATGGAATTGTCTCTTAAATGAGTTGATGAGTATGTGTTGAATTAAAAAAAAAGGCATAAAACTGAATTGCTCTTTACTCAAGTTGCTGCTTGCAGTGGATGTCTTGACTACATTTATAATCTTGTGGTTTATTGAATCAGCAGGAAGGCTTTTCAAATAGAATATTTTATGTCCTTAAAATACTGTGTTTCAGTGGACCTTCAAAGGTCACTTACATTCTGAGTATCAATTGATGAAATCTGAGAGATAATCCGGAGTGAATCAGATATCTTTGAGATAGAAGAGAGGAGGAAGGTATTTCTTGGATATATTTTGTAATGCTAAAAAGCAAAGTTTCTACCATTTGTTTGCACTGGAGTGTTTTAAACAACAGTACAAAGCTTTTTGTTCCTCTTTTTGCTATGTCACAGTTGTTCTAAAGGTTGAACATAGTAAAAACGTCTGACTGAGTCACTCTTGCCAGCATAAGAATCATCTGTCTATATAGTCTGGTAGAAAAAGAGGCATTTTCAAAGTAATTTTATCACATAGTTTGGAGATTTTTTTTTTCTTGTAGCTTGGGGTCTGCTTAGCAAGAGGACTGCATCACAAAAAGTCTGCTAAGAATCCATTTGATTTGCTTTGTAGCTGATGTTAAAGTACTGGCAGATGCTTGGTCAGCACAACTCCTGTTAGATCTCTGCCAAGGCATTCTTTCTCTGTGACTTGCTTTAGCTTCTTCAGCAGCAGTTATTTGGCTCTTTCCCCTTGGCAAAATTACCTCTTCTGATTAATGTCTCATTTAGATTTTCTTGGTCTTCTTAATTTCCAAACTCAGATCTGTTGTCCCAAATGCATTTTAAATTCATGTGTTTGCAATATGCTTTTCAAGTCTTTTGATGTGGTGTATTACACTTGAGAAGTGCTGTCACTGAATTTGTGGTTCTCTTTACTTCTTGCTCCTTCAGGATGCTATTGAGTGGCTGATTGGCCTTCAGTTGTCCAGAGATGGTCAGTGCTAAATCTCATCTCCCCTAAGCCTGTCTTCAAATGGCTGATAAACAAATCTTAAAGGAAGTAATCTTGAACTGATACTTCAACAATGAACTTTCCTTCCAGTGATTTGTGGCTTAGAAATCTTGAGGCATTTCTTCTCTTTTAATTATAGGTGTACAAAGGGCTGTCTTAGTAGGGCAGGAGGTGGACAAGAGAGGAGAAGGGAAGGGAATCTTTCATCTTTTGGCATCACAGTATTTTCTGATAGTGCACTTGGTCATTAACTGTGTGTTCTTTGTTTGGCAAGGTACCTGTGTTTAGTTTTGAACCTGATGCCAAAAGTATGACCTCCTTTGGAACACTGCTTCATGCAGAGATTTTTGGTGTCTTACATGACTGGTGTTGTAGACCTGGTCCATAAATTTTTTTTGTCTTGAATTTATGTCCTTGTGCTAAATGCATAACATGAATGAATGAAAGATTGAAGCCTTTTAGAAAATATGTAAAAGAATGAAAGTGTTGTGATGTCTCAAAGAAAATCTTATTACTTCAATTTCCCACCTGTATTTCATGGGAATTAAGATTTTGGCAATGCCCTTGTTCTTCTTCATTTGTATGGTCTCCTTTCTTTCTCCTTCTGCCCCTTGTCATGTTGGGTTTTTCTACTTATCTTCGCTTTCCTGATTCATTCCTTTCCTTTGTTTGTCCCCCTGGAATGCTGCCTGCCACAGAATTTCACTAGTGCTTTAGTACTTGGGTTTGCATTGTACATTTGCTGCAGAAAAATGAACAGGTTTGTGGGGTACGTAAAAGCATTCTGCTTATGTAGCAGGCAGGAATTTGGAGCAACACTCCTCTTCATTTTGTATGCTGAACTATTGTTTGCTGGTGAAATCAGTTCCACATATGCCTCTATTAGGCAATCCCACTTCAAAGGGTGTGAGCAAATTAAGCGTATTTGTAGCCAAGCTTTCTCTCCCCAACACTTACAGAACAGCAATTCAAGTTAAGCAAGTTCTTGTTCATACTAGCACATGCTATCTGTTTTTCTGAATCCAGATGTGGTAGGAAGCAGTGAAATAATGACACTTTTAAAAGAGGCTTTTGAAGTAATTTTTCATTGCCTGATAGATTTTTGAAAATATTCGTTTACACTGCTCTGTTAGTGCAGACAACTGTTCTAGTACAATAGATGAAAAATAAAACTGATCCTTTATTTTCTGAATTAACATATTTGATGACAGAGGGGAAGGGGTAAAAATCCAATGGGAAGGGAGGGGGGAGACAGAAAACTGACCTGTGTCTTATAAGGAGTATTTACACCTTGACTTGGAATATAGAAAAAGAAGTGCAGATAGCTATTTTATTTGAATCATGGACTTGCCAATTAGCCATCAAGTGCTTCCATCTGTGAAATAGTTGATCAGATGGGTTAGCTGGGATGTTTCCAGATTAGGGCATTGTAAATGGCACTTGAAAACTGTCACTTTGATTAGGAGGTTTCAAGTATTGCACTGCTTGGTGCTGTGGAACCTTTCTCCTCTCATAGGATCTTGGGTTTTGTAGAACATGCTTATCCTATTTAGTAAATCTGTGGCACCATGGGAGCTTGGGAGACCTGCTGCTGATCTAAAGTTCTGTTTCATGTGCTGATCTAGTTGGGGTGGTTGTTGGAGGACAGCACAGTGCACTCTTCTGTGGGGCTTCCAAAGAGGAGCTGATGAGCTGGCAGACAGAGGAGGGTCAGGCTCAGTGTAGATCATTCCCAATTAACAATTAGATGCAAATTTCCTTGAGTTACTTCATTAAGCTGATGTGTCATTTAAAGTACATGACTTTTTCTCGCATCTTACATCTTCCATATGTAAATAAAAATATCCACCAACAATAAAAAAACCTCAAGCCCAAAACAAACTCAGACACCCCCATCCCTCCTCTCCAAAAAAAAAAAAAAAAAACCCAAAAACACACAAAGAGCCCAACCAGGAAAAACTGCAACGCCTTAACATCTTACTGAAAATTATTTTGGTTCATGGATTGTTGAAACAGGTTGTGTTTTAATTTGAAGGCTGCAAATGTGTTGTCTTCAATGAAGTACATTTTTCTTTGTAAAGCTGTAGAGTGTTCTGATATCTCAGTATCTGTTTAGCTGTATGACTTTCTCCTTTCTGTGTCTCCTGGGTATGTCTGCTTTATGTGGTTTGAATTGTGGTGATGCACTGTTGTCTGCTTCTCAGATGTACTTGAAGCTTCAAATACACCTTTTGAGAATATTTTCCCAGGGGAATAAGTCTGAATTATAGCTCTTAAAATTGTGCATCGTTCCTGTGCCATTGCTTCTGAGACTTTTCCAGCAAAGTTCTCAAGTATGAAGAATGTTACTATTTCTGAAACTCAAATGTAATTCCCAGTAGATGAGATGGTGTACACTTTGGGTAGGTTATTCCAGTTCTACTTTTTTTTCCCTGGAAGCTGTCAGCCCATTTAAGGAATAAAAAAATTTTCTCAGTGACAAACATTTTTCATCCATTAAAATTATCCAGCATGAAATCCCATAGAAAGTTCAGAAGACTTAATTGCCTGCATTACCTTCTGTAGAAAGTCTCAGCATCGATTTTTATATACAAAATATATGATTTTGTTTTAAGGAGAAAAAAAACACCTTAGAGGTAGTAAACTGTGCTGTTTTACTTTTGCTCTCTGGGGTGGATGTTTTACTGCATTGATCAGTGTTTTAGTACAGGGCTGTTCAATGAAAGCTTCATATCAAATTTAGGGTCCAGGTGTGGCCTGGGTCTGGTTTTGCTGGAGAGGGTAACTCCACAGGTCATGTTGGGCTTGTTTGAAAGTTGCTGGGGGTGGCAAAGGCAGAGTAGAATTCTCATACATTTGAAGTACATTTGAGTCATTGTAATGTGATTTGTCTCCTAAGGGGCTAGTGGGAGAGGGAAAGAGAAACCTGCTAAAATTGGCTTAGGAGCAGTCATATAATTTTACTTAAACCCTGTGTGTACTTTGTGTTATAAAGGCTGTCTTAAAGTAGGATGGCTGCACTACAGACACATTAAGTATTAATCACAAACAAACACAAAACTAAAAAAGCTAGTGAATTGCATCCAAGTGTTACAGTTTCCTCTCATCTGCTGTTTTACTCTGTAGAACATTTTTAGCTGTCTCTTTTTTGGCCTCAGGTCTTAAACTTCCGTATTTTTAATAATTAGGCAATTAGATGCTCTCTCCTCAATTTAATTGCCAGTGTAGTCCAACTGACTTTCGACTTTCCCCAGAAGAGACAAAGGAACTTGGACAAGGAAATGAGTGCAACCATAATGAGAAAGAACATGGGGAAGAACACTCAAGAAGAGACATCTTCGTGCATTTTGCATTACACCTATTCTCTTGTAATGTTCCTTTCTGCAAGCGGGAAACAGCTGCCTTGTAGTGATTTATTTAATCTATTTCTCTTGGAAATTGTATCTTCTTTCTGAAATCCCATGCAATTGAATATTAAGTTGTAATGCTACTATGCAGCACCTTTGAACAAAGGTTTCTCTTTTCTTAATGCAGTGTAGAAGAGTCCTCTTGAAGTTTTTCTGGAAAGTTTGAAGTGGTTTTGTGTTATAGTGGTGTGGTTTGAGGGGACAGTGGGTGTTGGCTGATGGGTTGTTTTTTGAAGCGTTGCAAACAACTGACCTTGCTGCGTGTTGGCACTGACTCTCCCCGTTCACCTGCTTGTATCCAGAAAGCCATCTCTTCTCAACAGAGAGCCTATAGGCATATAGAGCCCAGAGCATTCTTCTACGTATTAAGGAGATACCTTGAACTGCTTTGCTTCATAAAGTGTACTTTAGGAGGAGCTTAGGCAGAACCTGCTGAGGGCTACCCTACCTTCTTGGCAGAACTCTGTCTCGAATAAGGTAATTAAAAATTTACATTAGAGAAAGACTTCTGGAGACAGACAAATTCCAGGTGCTGACTCGTCATCTGCCTTGAGGCTCTCAGTTCTAAATCCCAAAACCTTCTGTAATGCCAATGGAAGTAGGTAACAAGTCAGTCCTGGTTTTATTCTGGAATTAAACTGACCTCTGTAATCTTTGCCAGTAGATTGAGGCTGTAAAAACAATAGTTCTTTTCAAAAAGATGTACAGTGTTACTGAGAATTTGTTTTGTGTCCCTAATCTTACGATTTTTTGCTGACCATAACATTGTCGTGGAGTCATAGAATGGTTTATGTTGGAAGGGACGTTTAAAGGTCATCAAATTGCATCATTATGTAAGTAATTTTATATCATGAATACATGTTAATATTGAGTAGTAAACATTTATTTCTAGTAATAATCTTCTCTAAGTGTTCCATTAAACTAGAGGCTATTTTTGTTTGAAGTTCTGCTTAGTTAAAAACAATCAAATAACAAAATAAACCAACCAAGAAAAAAAAAAACCAAACAAAAAAGCCCCCAACCAACCAAAAAACCAGAAATACCCCCTGCCCCCCACCAAAAGCCTAGAAAAAACCAAACAAAAACCCACCCCCACACACACAAAAAAAGAAAACCACAGAACCACCCCACAAAAATGAAAATTCTAAATAAGCAGAAAAGCTAAGCAGTAAAATTCTGGCTCTGCACCAAAGAGGTGTTGGCAAATTTATGATCCCAACCCGTTTAACCAACTGCTCAAAGCTATACAAAGTTCTATGTTTTGTAATTTTGGTTTTGAAGAGGAAGGGAGATGGGAAATGTTATATATTTCAAGTCCATCTCTATTGCTGTTCGTGGAGTTCTGTTGTAAATGTGAACCTGGGTAAACTTTTTTAGGAAACAGAATTTTGTAAAACGTACTGAGACAGTTTTTATCTAGCCTGTTAAGGTAGGGTTTTTTTCAGAGATTTTTCAATTCAAGGTAGCAGTTGATGTCACAATACTTTCCTTAGTATCCATACTCCATTTTGCAGTCTCTGAGACTAAAGTATTACTACAATTTTTATTTCATCTGACATATGGTGTAACAAGACAATGTGATCCTTTGAGAAATCTAGGCTGTTTGTTGAGACTTAGGGTATTTTGTGGTTATGTTATGCATTCTTGGTTATAATTGGTATAAAAATGGACCTAAATATACAAACTGATTAGACATAATGGTAGCTTCAAAATCTAATCCTGTTGATGTGGAACTAACTACAAAATTGTGTGTAATAGCTTGAAAACAGCAGTAAAATTTCAAATTGCTACTAAGTTTAGTCTGTGATTCACAGTGCAAAGTAATATATTTTCTCTGATTCTGTAAATATGATTTTTTAATATTTTTGTATGACCTCAATAATTTTCTCAGTCTTGACTGATAATGTTAACTTCCTGTACTGCAGAAAATACAATACATGGCTTCTGGTGCTTGTCATGACAAAGTTATTAGAATCATTGAGATCTCAGAATATGCCTCACTCCCTTTGCCACTTCCGCTGATGGAACATGAGCTGGTAATTTTTATAAGTGTATTGTCTCAGTACAGGAAGACTATTGTTCCACAATCCCAACTCTGCTTAGATTTTTAGACTTAGCAGTGTGCAAAAAACACTGTGCTGATCTAAGAAATTTCTTACTGTTTTTATCAATATATCAGCAGGTTGTACCACTTACTGGCAAAAAGTAGAGAAGAGGCGTGGTATTCTGGTGAACTTTTAAGGCCTTACTATCATTAATACCTCTACCTCCTCTGCATACTTGCTCATGTTTGTCCTCTCTGCAGCTAGTATTTTGTAATGGTTTTTTTCCCTTCTACCAAGCTATACATGCAAAGTTGAATTTACCTCCACAAAATGGTAGTTCTAAGGTCACTTTAAGTGCCTCATCCTTCCATGCATCTTTTAATGTGATAAATTATTCTTTTATAATGATTGTCATTGCATTTATACCTCAGTTGCCTTTCTCCTCCTTATGTACATAATAAAATGTCATCTTTACTTGAAACACTTGTTCTGCAGGAGGTAGAGAAGGATGGTCAAGAAAAATTGTGGGGTGAATAAATTCCAAAGTGATGCAAGGGGTTTTTTTTAATCTTTATTTTTTTTTTTAGCTAATCTTTCTCAATTGTCTTTGGATATAACAGCTGAAAATATGTAGTGAAAGGGTTAAGTCGGCATGAAAGAATTCATTTCCACTTTAATGACCTAGCCTTGCTGGGTTAGGACGATGGGGAACATGCTTCTGACTTGTACTCCTATTGCCAATTAACACCTCCTATAACAGGTTGCCTCAGCTAGTCATTGAAGCAGAGGCAGTAGAAATAGTTTACATGCAGCTTGTTTTTCACACTAGTTGTTTAATACTCACAAAATTAAACTATTAAAAGGTTCTTTCTTAGCTTACTGGGAAAGAAATAAAACATGATAGCAGTCATTGTCTGCTTGTGTGTCCTATGTTCGTGTTTAAATTGTTCCAGTTACAAAAATAACTAGAAGTAGTAATGATTCTTTTATTTTACACAGTAATATGTTGTTTGGTGCATTAAAGCTGAGATGTGCTTTACAGCACTTAAGTTCACTGCCTTCGGATTTTCATTACAGTTGCCCCTGCACTACTGAGTTTCTTTGAAACAGCTGTGATGTATTTCAAAATCACCTTTTATGCTATTAGCATGAAACCAGAGCAGTGTTTAAGATCCATTTAAACAGTATCCAGTTGTGGAATATTTCTCAGTTCCTTGTGTAATTAATCAAGTTCACTTTCTATACCTATTTGAATAAATCTAAAATAGTACAAATAAAGAGCAGTGCTCTAAAATGACACTTTAGTTCACATTTAATAATAAAATTGGCTAAATAATTGATATCAGTTCACACTAAGAGAAAGGTGAAGTAATATACCTGAAAGTGTTAACAAATTTGCTAAAAGGCCTGAGTAGGTAACACTTCAAGGCGTTGGTTTTTATCCTGTAAGAATGGCAAATGCCTTTAACACTTCGTCAACAAGGGCTACCCAAGAAGTAAAGGACTGCTTTTTATATTGGATCATCTCTGACTGTTTGAAACAAAAATAGTAACATGCATAATTTAATATTACAGTGTAATTTTCTATCTGTAACTTACATGCAATTCTTCTTCCCTTACAAGTTTTACTAAAAAAAAAAGTGTTTTAATAGTGGTAACTTAATTTTATCAATTATTATTGAACTTGGCATTCTGTCATTCTAAACAAAAACAATCCTAGAGCTTGGTTGGATTTATGAGGTGGCCATCAGGCAGCTCATTTCACTGACTGAAAGCATAGGGTTGTTTCAGAAGAAACATGAATTTTTCAGTAACACATAACAGTATTTTTTTTTAAATTTTAATAGTTACTGTATCTGGCTTATACATGCATATTTGGGAAAAAGAATGTTCAGTATTCCTTGCAGTTTCCAAATCTGATTTTTCTCCAGTTCTCCAAGAAATAATCCAATAAACCTGTAGGTATGCAATATTCACTGTTTTACAGTGAGATGGACAGTCTTCCAAAACTGTGCAATGAGATAGCTGTCCTTTGAATATGATAATATAATGCAAAATACCAGCAGCTCTTCTGCATTGCAGACACAAATGCTTTCTTGTCTGGGTTCCTGATATCAGTTAATTTAATTTGGTGCTCTGCTTCGTAAGGATGGTGCTTCTTTGTTAAAGTTGGCAGGCAGTGAAGTTTATGAACAGTGGTAATAGCACATGCTGTGGAGGGTCAGTGTAAAATATTTGCCTCCATGTAGAGATTAGCTAATAAAACCTTTCTTCTTCTTTGCTTGATGAAAGAAATGCATTAACTTTTGTGAAAGACTACCAGAAACAGGCCAAAGAGATCTCAAAACACGTAGCTCATGGCTGGCTCCCACATACTGTGTAACTAACACGCAGAAGCTGGGGCTGTCACTCCAGGGCTGTGTTAGATTATCAGCCATTTGTGGAAAAGGAGGTGATCAGAGGTGGGAGAAACTGGTTCCAGTTTCCAAATGTCTCTGTTTTCAAATCATCTGAAGTCAAGTAAAGTACTTGGAAGACCCAAGTTCTATTTGGCTTTTTCTGTTATATCTTTTAAAGTTTTATGTAAAGAATTTGATGAACTTTGGTTTAGAATTTTCTGTAGAAATACAAATGTGTGCTTATAGTATTTTATGTGGCAGTTTATCTCTGGTAGAAAAATAATGTGAAACTACCTATGGATCATTTCCTCCTTAAAATTCCTGAATTTCAGTACCTTTTTAAACAGTTCATGTTAATCAATATTCAAAACAAAGGAAGGAATATTAACATGAAAATTAATACACATAATTGGTACAGTGCAAAGAGGACTTTAATTTTCCCATGATCTAGCTAGTAATTAAAATCTATAAGAAGAACAGAGCAGACGGAAAGGAGACAGTGAGGTCACACAAAGAAGCATCAATGACCAAGGAAATACTTAGTATGTGCTGTGTATTTATGACTGAGAATTAACAAACCTGCCTGGTGTACTACCATTAGCTAATTTTTACAAGTTCAGGTAAATGGGTTGAACTGCATGGTAAGAGTAGATACTCGTGTTTGATATTTTTACTATCTCTTGCATGTGCTTAAAATGAAGCAGTGAATATGCAGTTGATTCTTCCTAATCCTTAATGCAGTAATTTTTTTATATATTTAAACACATTTAGTATGTAAAATTCTTCACAGTAAATACTGTGGCTTAAAAAAAATAGCAAAACTAAGCAAGTTGGTTTACACCAATGAAGAATTCTGTTATGAATTACCAATGTTTCCCATGCTGAAAATAAATCTTTGGCTCTGGGTGCTGGCAGCAGGAATTCAACGTAAGTTTTGAAAACAAACTATTTTATTTCATTGAATGCCTGAAGATTTGATGAAGTATAATATTAAGTATCCCCTCTTCTGGACCATCATCAAGGTAAATGAGCATTTGGATGCTCCAAGGAATATAGAAATCATAAGGAAATATTAAGAACACCCTGCTTCAGTTCCTACTTTTGCTTAAAGTAAAGGTGATTCTTTTGCCTTGTTACAGAAGCAAAGTGTATTAATATTTGCCTTTGTTTCCTCCCTGTAAGTGGTGAATCTACTGACTGATCCTAAAATGAGAAAAGTTTTGAAGAATAAGTTCTTACAAGTTGAGGACACAGGCATCCATATAGAAGACAGAGCTGTGATTAATGCCTCAGCTGCACAACAGGTGTCAGTGTGATAACAGACACTAGAAATTTCATAGAGAGCTCATCCAAGAGCCATAGTCTGTGGAGTAAACTTCAGTTCAAGCTCCTGGTTTTTGAGAAGCTAGTCTCAGTCAAACATCGAGATTAGCCTGCCAGAAGTCATGGCAGGCTATTTGTGCTAATCGGGGAGATTTTTATTATGCTATTCTTTATTTTAAAAATTACTGAATGGTGTAATGGGATGGTTGCTTACAGTGAAATGTTAAACAAAATATGGAACAAATGTAGAATGCATTTGGTGATCACAGCATGGGTATTATGGTTCTTCCTAAAGCCCAAGGTTACTAGTTATTTCTATCTTCCCTTCAGACCATCTCTGGTCTAGAACTGGTGGAAAATTGGGAGAACGTTATGTATGAAAAAAGTGTTTTGTTAACAAACTAGAAAGTTACTTTTAAAATTAAAACTCAATTTACGCGGGCTTTTATCTTAGCATTGATTAAGTGGAAACATGAGTCTTTGTGCTTTCCAAATTCTAAGTGAACGCTTGTAAGTGAATAGACTTAAAGTAGGAGAAATACAGTTAAAAAAGTAAACTGATAACGTTCATGGAGAAAAAAACATGGGAACAGCATCACAAAATGATTGGGCATTTGAAGCTTTGCCAGTCGAGCAATTTAATTGTAGAAAATTTGGTATAAGTAACGCAGGTGCTCTGCCCATCTGGTTTTGGGAAATGTTCTGAAGAACTGCTTATAGGGTTTACAGTGTGAGTGCTAGAGGAGCACTTCTGCACTGGAGCATCTCACTGTTGGGCTAAGGCCTGGGAAATACTTGATGAAGGGGTGAAGTTGATGAAAAACGGACCTTTGGTTAGAATACTAGGGAAGGTGAAAAGCAGGGAAAACTGCTGGAAGATTGCTGATGAAAAGGCCAAAGTGACAGAAGAACTGACAGTGAGTAGTAAAAAATGAAGAAGAGCAAATATCGAGAGATGATGGTCAGCAGTATCAAAGTTGGAAGCAGAGGTTTGAAGTTGATAGGAAGTAGGTACGGTTAACAGATCCATGCAGATATGTGCAAAAATCAAACTATGCCGAAAGGATAATTCCTGTACGAATGTAGTGTGTTGATTACTTAAGTATCCAGTTTTATCTTCAGGTGATAATGGCTTGTGTTGTTTGCTGTGTCTTGTTTGATGTCATGTAGATGCATATTGTGTTGACTTTTTCACTTAAAATGAAAAATTAAGAATTTATTCAAAACATTTTTTTCCTTTTCCTTCCAATTTTGCTTATAACTGTGGAATCAGAGTTCTAAATCTGTAAAGTGTTTGTGTAAAGGCACCATTTTTCTTCTTTTAACTTGATGTGGAGTATCTTCTTTTTTTCATAGTTGCTTTATTGCCCTTCTAAGTTTACATCACCTCATGCAGAAGTAAGCTGTGTCTTTTCAGTAGAAATTTGTGGTACACAATTTGGTAATAAAGTAATGAATGTGCTGTTAATTGGCTGTATTGAATTATGCAGTTATGGAATTCTGTATATAACAGCAATATTTCTCTTGCTCCTCAAGAAAGGGACATTTAAACTGCTGCCTCCTGTGTTTTTCAATTTCAACAGTACACAGAACCTGTTTCAACCAATCATTCACACCTGGGACAGTTGTGTTAATTTTTGAATAACTACTCATAAGGCAAAGAGCAAAGTATTTTGTTCACAGCTTTTCCACCTAGGGATCAGAGGTCCGTTTTTTCTCTCACTGTACTAGTGTATCTGCAAAGTACTCCCATAGCCTTTATCTGCAAGTCCTCTTTAGCTGAAAGCTGATGAAGCAAAGGGAAATTGCTGTTTGTGTTGGTGCCAGTTAATCATGCTAGCCCAGCAGCATTTACATTCACACCACTGTAAGAAACACATAGTTAATTGGAGAACTGGCCATATTTTACAGCTGACGAAGGTTAGCATTGCAGCAAGGCTGACTAATGGAAACTTATCTGACTCTTAGCCTGAATGGCTTGTAACAGGTTTGTATCCAGTCTAATACTTGCCTGCTTTATATTTGACTGGTTCTGGTAAGATTGCTCTTTAGACTGTGTTTTTCGGGGTGGGGGACGACAGGGTGATGGCTCAGTGACCTATTACAGAATACTGTTAGTGACAGAAGGTGCTGTAAAGAAGGGTTTGGGGATTGGGTGTGCAGTTTTTTGTTTTGTTTGTAACAATTGCATCTAACCCACAAGGTCACAATTACATATGCGTTTTACTATAAGTTTTGTAATATGCAAAACAAAAGAAAATATTTAGAAACCGCAGAATAACAGTGATGGTTTAAATAATTGTTTATTCTTTTTATAGGGGCCACCAACAGATGCTCCTGCAGTCGATACAGCGGAACAGGTTTATATCTCTTCCCTTGCGCTGCTGAAAGTAAGTGTTCTGTGTAGATACTATATCTAAATATAATGCTGCAGATAGAGCACCTGGCAGCTGTCCAAAGTTAATGGACTTGTGTTGCCTAAGGGCTGGCCAGATTTATTTTAAAAATAAATTAACAGTGAATGGAACCCTCAGAAACTTATTTTAATTAGTTGTCTTTTGTTGGCTTTATTTTTATATGATTTTATAGTTTGTTACAGTTTCCAAAAGGGCTACGAGTTGCAAATCAGGTACAGAGCAACAAAGGCTGAAAAAACTACCTCAAATCAAACTTCTGTTAAACTTATGGTGTCATTTGGTCTTCATTCCAGATGTTGAAGCATGGTCGTGCTGGTGTCCCTATGGAAGTTATGGGTCTGATGCTGGGGGAATTTGTTGATGATTATACTGTGAGAGTGATTGATGTTTTTGCAATGCCACAGTCTGGAACGGTGAGTTCTTCGCATCCAGATCTTGATAATTTTATTTGCTTGTTTGTTTTTTTTCCGTAGGGTAAATTTATTTTTAAGCTTTTGTGCCCTACCTCATTGAAGCAATCTGAAGGTATAAGCTGTGAGTTATGATACAAACAAGTCTAAAGGTTAAAGGGTTTCAGTAAAAAGAAAAATGTAGTCAAAACTTCTTTTTTAGCACAGGCTAGTACTTAAGTGTGTATATCAATATGTGAAGATGTTATGTCCTTTCGTATGTACAATTACATTGGTATAACATGACTTGTAAGACTGTAAATTGATAACTTTCAGAACTAATATACTATGAGCCAGCAGAAAGATTCAAAATGTAAAAGGTTTGTTTCAAAGTGTATCATGCCCTTAATTGTGATGGTGCTACAGATAAACTTCAAACTGTATATACTTCAGACTTGCTCTCTTTGACAGATCTTGGTTGCATGTCTTTTAAATGGTACTTCTGTGATTTGAAAAAATAGATATTTAAATTTTGAGTAAGACTATCTATTTTATGAACACATTAAAGAGACAAAGAGTCAAGGGGCATAATTGGAATTTATGATGCTTTGTTTTGTGTAACTAGAATGAAATTATCTTAAAACAAGCGTGGGATGATTCCTTTGTAACTCAGAGCTGCACTCCATGAAATTTTCGAATTCTTTTGTCCAGAGTTCATTCTATACATGCACATAATATAAAGATCTGCAAAATTCCAATGTGTGATGTTTATCTTGAATAAAACGTGTAGAGCTGAACTTGGGACAAACAACAGGCCACTGTTTGCAGTCCAAACAGAAGAGAAAAAGGTGAATTCCTATGCCTATTTAATCATGTTTACTCGCAGTAAAGATTACTTAAATAGCTATTCAAAATAATCTTTTATAATTTAAAAAATCACATTGAAAAACTATTTCTAAAAATCATATTTTGCATCTAAGAATGTTCTGTCATGTAGTACTAAAGTATTCAGGTTGCCTTTTTAAACAGATGCTTATGAATATTTTTGTTTGTGCAAAGTTACAAGTTAATATTGCTTCATGTACAACTACTATGATTTTTGTCTGTCTTTTAAATCAGGGTGTCAGTGTGGAGGCAGTGGATCCTGTATTTCAAGCAAAAATGTTGGACATGCTGAAACAGACGGGAAGGTAAGTCACTGTAAAGAGGACTGACAGTAATAAGTTCTCCCTCCACGGTTTGTAGAAGAAACGGCTGGCTCTCTGCAAAACTAGTGATCTAAGGGCCATTAGTAATGTTTAAAAATAAATAATTGCCCCAGAAATTAGGTGAGTAGCATAGCATGTAATTCAGTCCCCCTCATCCATTTCAATTGCCAGGAGATTGTCACTCCTGTTAAACCTACAGCTTTGATTATTGCCCAGGAAGATTAGAATGCTGCTTAGTTTAGCATAGGCGATTACTACACAGTACCTGCTTAAAAGATTGATTTTTTAATTTAACCCTTCAAATAAGATTTTAAAAAATGCTGGAGTTACAGCTTATTCATGAGCAATTTTAATGAAAAGAAAGAGAAAATAATTTTGCAAAAGATCCTAGTATTTAAGCAAATTTTTATTTCACTCCTACCTCTCAACAGTTGTCGTCTGCTTGCTCAAATTCTTTTACTGTAGGAAAAACTTCAAAATTAATGTTAGCAAAAGGCTCAGCAGCTGAACAGAACAGTGCAAATTGCTTTTTGACTGAGTTCCTAGTTCTACTGCTGGTTTAATTGATATTTAATCCTTTCCCACCGTTGGTTCCC
Source organism: Drymodes brunneopygia (assembly GCA_013400955.1). Taxonomy (NCBI): domain Eukaryota; kingdom Metazoa; phylum Chordata; class Aves; order Passeriformes; family Petroicidae; genus Drymodes; species Drymodes brunneopygia. Next base: position 44,734 of record VZTZ01016922.1, read on the forward strand.
GTTGTCCATGTCTGAAATGGACTTTCTGCCGTGAAAATTCAACCTTCGACGCCAAGGAGTTAAAGAGTAGATATTTACTCAAGTGCTGAAAGGGTAAAAACTGGTTCAGGGAAGGTGTGGTAACAGGGTGAAAAACTGAAAGGATGATCTACCACTGCTAATGTGTATCCCTTAATGATAGCCCTCTTTTGCGCATTTATTCATGTCCATGTTTTCACCACACTGTGGTGAGTAATTTAAATATTACTAATGGTGTATTTTTCACAGCTCATCCTAATTTATGCCCTGATATGTTCCTATTTCTTCTTGTGATAGGTGTTTATATTTTTAAGAATCTCCATGTCCTCTTTGTTTCAGACCTGAGATGGTAGTTGGTTGGTATCATAGTCACCCTGGCTTTGGCTGTTGGTTGTCTGGTGTAGATATCAATACTCAGCAGAGCTTTGAAGCCTTATCAGAAAGAGCTGTTGCTGTGGTGGTGGATCCCATTCAGAGTGTAAAAGGAAAGGTATGGTAGGCTTGCTTTTTATTTTTAAGATACTTCAGTAAGATTTAATATAGAAGCACTGTAAATATGTGAAAGTACTTGATTTTTGGAGGCTCATACTGTATTAAAAAAGAATTAAAACCAAAATCTCATTGTAAATGAAAAGATCATTTCCAGTTTGTTCTGCATCTTACAACACTAGTCCTTAAACAGGCTGGAAGTCTTTGATATTGTCAGTACATATAACCAGTCATAATTCTCTCTAAATATTTTGCTATTCAGGTGTCACTCAACAGGTTTACAACTAATAATCCAAGTGTATATTGTTTTATATATTACATTTTAGCTACAAAATCTGAGATCAATTGCTAACAGATTGGAGTAGGTTCAGCCCCTTATCACAGGTACTAAGAATGCATTGATTTGCAGGCATTGCATATGATGATTTTTATTAAAATTTCTATTCCAAATGTTTTGGAAAATAAAACTTTACAGAGAAGTTGCTATCAAGCATTTGAATTTTTGAGAAGTGTGCAGATAAATGATTAAGTACGTTAAATTATTATGAAAAGAGATTAACTTGCAAAGCATATTGGGTTATAGTTGTCCTTTGTTGAAATCTCTTTTGTTCTTGTTTAGTTCTCTTTTTATTTCTTTCTAGCCCCATATGCCATTTTCCTATTTCCTGCCTCATGACAGCAGGGAGCAGCTCTATTATCACCTTCACAGAGCTGTCTGCAAATGTGAGAGGCAATTCGATTTTGCTCAACCACAGGGAGAGTGGATTAGAAAAACTACAGAACGTACAGAAATTGGCTAGGTGGTTTACTGCTTTAAAATACTGCTGAGGTGTTTTGTTTGAGCATGCACTCCCATTGTATTGTAGAATAATTATTGAAATGCGTCATGGTATCTGTGGATGATATTCATGTAAATTTATAAATATTTTAAAAGTGTTCATTTTCTATAAAACTGTAGTATCATATTTCCTGCGAGGCAGATCGTACTAAAGATACCAAACACTATGGGTTCTCCTAATTTCATAGCAGAATGTTCTGAAGCTACGGTTGCATTTTCAGTTGGGTTTTTTTTTCCAATTCTGAATTTTATAGCAAATGCATTTTTATAACAGGTAATTGAAAAATTATTAGCTTCTGGTTGTTTGGAAGGTATTAGACATCTGTATAAATTTTGTTCCTTTTTAAATTGCTTGAAGGGAAGAAGAAAATACAGGTAGTCTGGAGGGGGGGAAAGATGCAGTAGAACACGTAATTATTCCTAGTTTATTTTTCCTAGAACTTTTATTTTCCCACTCCAGTAGAAATGTTGAAATAGGATTCTTTTGTTTTGTCAAAATACAATTGTTAAGACTATTACTAGTAATTAATTTAGACCTCACTAGCTATTAAATCCATTAAGAAGAAAAGCCTCCCAATAAGTCACACTGCTGTTACATAAGTGCTTCTTCTTAAAATAATTTTACAGCCATTGTTGTTTGACATAGAAGTCTTGTCTTTGAGATTCTTGAGATCTTCAATAAAGTAATCTTTGGCATATTTATTTTGAATGTGAATAAATTTTTGTCCATCTAAGCATTTCTCAGTTACAGCTGCTCTTATGGCATTGCTGCCAGTACTTGAGATTACTGGAAGTCTTGTAATGTTTGTTTTTCATACACGTTTTTAGCTGCTACAGTCAGATTAAATTACGTTCTCAGGTTTCACATTAAAAAAAATTTACATCTTGTCATGTTTCTGGCAAGTGCACCCTTTAAATCTTAGAAATAAAAAGAATCTTCCAAATTATGAACACCACTTGTAATTAACTTCTCGATTTGGAAGATGTGGAACGTGTTGGAGTTTTATGATCCTGGTTGGCAAGGTCACACACTAAAATGTGGATTTTAGATTTTGAGAGAAGATTTCTTTGAGAGAAGAATGGATATATTAGAGTTCAAGGGGATTTCTTTGGTCAGGTTTCAGTGCTTCATGTGCCTGGCTAACTTATCCTGGTGCCCAGAGCATCTTCATGTTCTACAGAGCTCGAGCTCAGCCTATTTCAGGAAAGTATCTGCATTTGTCAGCACCAGCAAATGAAGAAGCACTTGCAGAGGTAATTTTGCTGGTGTAGTAACCACTGTACTGGTGGGCTTCAGCCACACGAGTCCAATATCATTACTCATTATACCTTTTACTGGCAGGACTGTCTGGCAAAAAAACAGAGTGAACATGTGGCATAGATGATTCTAATATGGGGTGTTTTGTCTGAGATTGAATGTATTTAAAAGCAAAGTCCAAAATAACACATCAGCTAATTTTAAACCTGCCTCAGGGCAGGTCCATGCCCATAGAAATTGCTATGGTTTATGGGCAGTGAAGCAGTCATGGTTGTGCTAGTGAAGAATAACTGGGGCAGAGGTTATTTTCATGTGTCAGGAAGTTGCAGTGAATTCTGATGAGGAACCTCAGGTTCACCTTGACTTGCTAAAACACTAAAAAGCAGTTTGCCCTGTTACAGTAGAAAATGAAAACTTGTGAAGTTCTTTAACTGCCTCGTCTCCATACATGTTTTCTACATAGGACAGGGATGCATGATTGCAGTTTAAAAACAAATATACCTGTAATTCCCATCAGTTAAAAAAACCCTGGTCATTTTATGTCTTAAAGCCAATGAGCAAAAATAAAAAGTCATATAAAAATCCTTATATAAAAAGAAACCCTCATAAAGATCTGTAAATTAAATGCCAACTGCTTTAATGACCATTTTAGGACTGGGGTATTTCTGCATAAATATAGTAGGACACATGAAGGGCAAGAAATTCCAAATTCTGATCTTATTCTACCTACGTATTCTTGCACACAAAGTATGTTTTTCATGACTGTGTACCATATTTTGCAATATTTAGGCTAATAGTGCTCTAGTTGTCTCTAAAATAAACTCACAGCAGGGCAGTGAGTTTTAACTGAAGGTCAGTGTTCTCAGAACCCAGAGAGGAAAAGCTTTGTTTTGACTTTTTTTTTTTTTTAGCTTGATTTCTTTGAATGAAGTCAAAGTAAACATGAGATATGGTCAGTGGGCAACCTGGCTAGCTGTTGTTTCATTTTATACTTACTAATAAACTTTTCTTTTATCCCCTCCAGTTTTCCAATCTGTGCAATGGAAGCTCTAATACGTATTTAGAATATTCCAAAGAAGCAGTGATTTCATTAAAGATCTGGAATAAAACTAAATATTGACATTTTGTATTTATTTCCAACATACACTTTGAAATGTCTGTACAGAGAACCATCAACCTTTGCCAAATGTTAAAAATAAGTGTGTTTTTGTGGACCTAACTTAGCAGCTACTCATCACTTCTTAAGGAAAATGTAACTACACTAAACCCAGTGTAACATAGTATCTTCAACTCCAAAAACATTAATTTACTGCATTGCACTCAATGTATTGTTAAATTAAAAAAAAAAGGTAATGTTTTCTTTTTTTGAACTGTTTTAAACTTTGGATCTGTATTGTAACAAAGTCACCATTTAAAATTATTTGTTCTTCGGAGAGAGTTAACTGGTTTCCCTTGATTAATAATTGCTTGCATAAAGATCAGTTAAATATCCAAAATTGTCAGAAGTCCATTGTGTACATTTGGGAAGCTTGTTGGTACTTGTGGTGTTTAGCAGGACTGATAGCAAAATCTCTTACTCATACAGCAAACTTTTTTTCCTGTTAAGCTGTATTTTTTCCTAGCAAGGCACTGTCAGAAGTATTTGTAGAAAGATCTGTTGGTTTATGGCAAAATTCTTTTTTTAAAATTGTTTTCTGAGGAAAATAGTTGTTTTGCAATAACTTTTTTATAAATTCTGTTTCAGTCACCTCAGACAGATAAAAACAAATATGCTGTGCATCTTAATCTTGTACTTAAACCAGATCCTGCCGTGTTCATAAGAGGATTTTACTGTGGTACTTTATCCTTCTCTTAAACTCATTCAGATGCTAAAAGAAAAGTATGTATATTTGGGTAGCCTGGTAAATCAAAGTAATTCTAGTTGAGAATGATCTCTGTAGATCATCTAGCCCAACTTTATGCGGAACACAGTTTCAGCATTGAGTTCAGATCAGCTCATTTAGTGTTTTGTCCACTTGAGTCTTGAGATTCAACAGCCTCATGACAATTCCTGTTCCAATATTTTATTTTTCTTGCAGTTGGTTTTTCCCCCTTGTATGCATATGGTCAGCATCTCTTCTCAGTTTATTACTAGTGTCTCCTGCCACATACATCACTGAAGAACCTTGTTTTGTGGTCCAAGCAGCCTCCTTTGGAATTGGAAGGTTTTTTACTTCAGAGTCAGAATGTGGGCTGTAGTCTGAAACCATTTTCTGCATGCAGTTTCTTTCATTGGTAGTTGAAAATTGCTTTATTTTGTTCAACTTATGAGGTCTTTAGAATTTTATTCTAAAAGGAGTAAAAAATGTGCTTAACTTCATCATTTGTTATTTTACTAATTTTTGAAGTATGAAAAGAATTAATCTTATCATGCTGGAGAGAAAGATACAAGCTGGTTTTATCCTCCTTATACAAATGAAACCCTGAGAAGAGCTGGAGGACTTGTTTTAGCAACCTCTTTGCCCTTTTTTGGCCATTGGTACTTGTAAATCTAGGTGACAACCTGTGTCTAATTAGTCATGTATATGAGCATCACTAGTTTGTTAATACCTGGTTTCAGTTTTTTACTCTTCAGAGTAATAGATGGTCACTTTGTTGAGTGCTGACCATAAAAATAGTGATTTGCAAGTAGTTTTGATCTCTTTTGCTACTTTTATGTTCCAGTTGAGATTGTCTGTATACTACACCTTTTCAGATTGGTGACTTCCATTTTTGTGCTGCAAGTCTTCCCAGTTTATCAAGACAAATGTGCGTGAATGGTTTCATAATTTGGTAATTACTTGTTAGTCTAAACCACTGAAACCAGTAGCAGACAGCAATTTAACAGTTAATTTCCTGAATATTGGAATTACAATGTTGCTTCAAGATTGTCTTCAGCTGAGCATCTTTTACTAGTTGTTTGAAAGATTACATGGTTTTAAACCTGCACTTTTATCAAAGTGCTATTATTTTTCCTTTGAACTTGTCTTTTTCCCTTCTTTCTGTGAATTAACCACAGTATGTAAAGAGACTTTGTTTTTTAAGAAGGCAGAAAAAAGAGCAGTCCTTGAAATGAGATGTGTGGAGACTCTAGTGTAATGCCTGAAATTTAAAATAGCCCATTACAAATTAAGTTTGTGAGAACTGTAAGCAGATTGGAGCCACCTAACAAGACTTTTTTAATAATCCCAACTCCTCCTCCCCACGTCATGCACTTGTCTTGATAAACTGGGAAGATTCAACAGTTTTTAGGGTACAGTTATAAATAAGTAACACAGTTGAAATTAGTAATTAAAAGCAACTAAACAAAACAGTAAACTGTATTGTCACTGTTTTGGAGACATGTCTGTTTATTGTGAATTATTATGTTTATCTAATTATTGTGAATTATTTAGAAGAAAGTGTATTTTAAAACATGGTGCCTACAATTTTATATCTTTTATGCGTGGAACACCTTCCATTGTTAGAACTGGATTTACTAATACTTTTCTGTTGTAAATGGGAAATTTCTAAAATGGATAACGTAACTTTGCAGTATGTAATTTTGATTGATGTATCGAGAGTACATTTCTGAACATTTTGTGCAGTGTATAATACATTTAGATGCTCTCACAGTACTGTGCTATTTCTTGCCATTTACTGGACAGAAACATCCTAGTTTGATCTAGGCAAGAACTGAGTTTCAATAGGAGCCTGGTTTGGAGAGTAAGGAAGTTGTGTGTTTGTGCTGTGTTTGATTGCTGTTGATTCAGTAGAGGTTGATGTTCTTTTGCCCAGAGAATCATATTTGTACAAGATGAATTGCATCTGCACCACAGTGTGGGCCACTTGGCGTTTTCAGTTCAGGCTGTGTAAACCTAGGCATAAACTGCAAAGTTTTATTACTGCCAGTGCACCACTGTTTTGTAACATTTTCTAGAGTATTTATACATATCCAGATTAACGTATTTTGCATTTTTTACTTCCTAATTTTTTTAATGGAGTGCTGAAATTGTTAATATCAATGCTAGTGTTCTAAAATTTGTTACATAATGTCCTCTGGACTTGTGATTTAATTGAGTAATGTATGTTTACCTATTAAACTATTTACATAGGTTACTTCAGTTCATGCCCTTCCCTAAAACAGAAAGTTCCAAGACTTCATTGAAAAGTATTAAATGTTTAATTTCCTTTTGCTGTGGTGGATGTAGAATAGTCCATTTATCTTCATTAAGGCATATAGCTTTGAAACTTGTGGCTCAGCTACATGGGAGTTATGGATGCATGCCCTCACTTGTCAAGATAAATGTATTATGCTGTAGTTCTCTTCCCTTTCAGTATGGATATTGAAGTTGTACTGCAGATTTGACCACAAGTAAATAATTCTCCAAGGATAGAGAAGGAAAATGCACATACTCCTAGGAATATGTTTTCCAGAGCTAAAATTGACATTTTATAAATAATTTCCATGTTGCAAACTTCAAACTCACAATCACAGCAATTCAGTGATATGCATTTGGCATGAGTCAGTTTCAGTTCTTAGTGCTTTTCATTGGAAATGGCATAAAAAGTACGATTTCTTTGAATTTTTTATGTTGTGGGCTTGCAGGGGACAGAAGATGTTCTTCACTTGTAGTTGTCTAACAGTGCATGGCAGCATAAATAACGAAATGGTCATAAACCTGAGCTGCACTTCTCTAGTCACATGTTCCATTGCATTTTTAAAGAATCTAGAAACAAACTAAGCAGTTGATAACAGGTCAGTTGCAGGTGATAAAAGAGATTTTAGATGGGACATTACTTCTTTTTCCACACCTGGCATAACCACACTCTATCCTTTGCAGTTGTCTTTAAGCACTGGAATGTTTGTTCATAAACATATGGCATAAACAGTGCATCACTATTTGAACTTCAAGGACACAATGCATTTTTAAAGATAGTCACCATATGCCGTAGATTCTTCACTGGAAAAATATTGATGTTAGATTTTTTTTTTTAATTTAAACAATAAAGGCTGATTTACTCCTAAGTGAAGTTTACCTCTAAAATATAGTGGGACTTGAAAAACAGAGCTATTTCATTCAGTATTGTTTGGAAATTTAATATTGGAGGGATTTAAGAATCAAGTGTGTAAAGTACTCTTGAATTAATTTTTTTTAATACCCCACAAAGTTATGAAGACTGTTTTGGAAAAACTGATAATATTCAGTTCTTGTCTGATAGTAAGAAACCAAAGAGTGATAGTATTCACACTTTCAGGGGAAGCTAAAAGAAGTCTGGCTACTAGATACCCTAAATTTTAATCACGCCATTATTTTGAATAACTATGTGGAGACTGTAAGAGGCCAGATTTTTATCTAGCTAGCAGTTGAGGTGTCCAGTGCTTGTCTTAGATTGTGAGTTAATTTGAATCATATTAATTATAGCTGTCCTGAAATTTGTGCAGGACATAATTGTAAATTTTCTTTCTAAAAATATATTCTATGGACTCTAGTGTGGGCTGTTGACCCCAGACAAATGCTAAAAAAATGCTGTATAGTTATTGTTTTTTAGATTATTATGCATTTTGAAGCTAAGACAGATGTACAAAAAGATGCAGTTTTTATTTTGTATTGGCAGCTTCCAAATATTTAGTATCTATTTCCAAGAACTGCAATTAGTAAAGCATCCATGGTACTGAAATCCACACATCCCACAAGCTAATTATATTTGCAAGGTCAGATTGAATACATATTTTCAGAAAAATAAAGGGTTATATAAATGTGTCTTCTACTTGGCTGTTATATCACAGTTTGTTGATCTGGAGTATAATGTGTACAATTCACAAATTTGTCTGATAACAGAAAGTGGTGTGTGATTGTGTTTATTTTACTAACCAGTATATTCACAGCAATCACTTCCAAATATCTCTCCAGTAAAGATGTGTTAATTACAAAACAGACAAGGTCTTCTATTATATTAAAGCTACTAACAAGAAGACAGCAGGAATCACACATGTAAATAGCATCATCAACCCCTATTTTAGTCCTCTGTTTTGATCTGTGAGTTGCGCATAGACCAAAGGTGCTATTAAAGACTCAGTATATGAAATAGGCAGCATTATATGAACAAAATTTATTCAACAAGAAAACAGACCTTTAACATGAATTTAACAAGCCTGAGAAATTATAAACTCTCATATGCTGCAGATTCATGCAGTGATAATAAACAAAAAAGGAAAGTAAGAGGTTTCCTTAAGCTAGCCAAACTGCTAATGGTTTTGTTATAAGCTGTCTGCTGTTGAAATGACCTCTGAAAAGTCTGGAGACACTTACACAAGGAAAAATTAAATGGTCAGAGTGGTGAAAGAGTTGCACTATGGAAGTACATTAAAAAAAAATTACCTTCGAATTTCTGGAAAATATCCCAATAGCATAGACTTCTGGTTAACTTTTTAGTCTTTTTAGAAAAGGAATTTAGCATGAAGCTTGGAAACAAATTTTTACTAAAAGAGTACATGCTGCATTATATTATATAGGTAATTTAGGTACAATGAAAGCTTAAAATTTTTGGTTGGGAGATACTGACTTTTTACAACAAAAATGTAAGCAACTGAGTGTTGGTTTGTGCTGTGTTTAATTAATCCTTAGAAGTTCTTTGTTCAAAATACTGTGTCTAAAGTTTCCATCATAGAATTTGGGGTGACCATGTTTCTGTCATCAGCCTGCATAATTCTGTACTTAGAAATACACAGACATAGAGAGGAGACTTCAACTTGTACACACCTCCAAGTGCTCACTGGGGCTTTTTTCTTGGATCTTACTGTGGCATAATTAACACCTACTTCACCCATTGCTCATTAGTACACTGGACATTAATGAGTCTATTTATTTTTATGTAATCCTCTAAAGGCGGGCCTGATTTATGCTCACTATGAAAAAAGCAACTACATTTCATAGAAAGGAATATGTAGGATTTATTGTTGTATTTATGTTTTTGTTGTGTATTAGGTCTAAATTTAGCCTCCAGGTTGCTGAGCATGTTAGTTTCTTTAAGATGGTTGCTATAGTGATAGCAGCAAATTCCTTTAATCTTAGTGTAGTTCAAGTATTTAGTTACCATTGGTCATCAGAGTGCAACTAAGATGAAAAATAGCATTTGCACATGTGCTTTTTGTACCCCTCTGAGCTTGTAAGAATTGCAATTTAATCCCTTTTAAAAGCATGATATTTGTGATTTCAGTTTTTCGTACCTCTTTCTGTTAGATTTATATTTGTTCTACTAAGGAAATACTTGCATGTCATTCCTTCAGGAAGACAGATAGAGAGTGCAGTGTATTCCCATGCAGCTGAAACACAATGAAAGTTACTTCTGGTCAGAATTAAAATGTTTGAGCAATATTCAGTATCACTCATAAATAATCCAGCAACTTGTTCTCATATTTTAATGTGAAATTTAACTAATCTGAAAACTCTTTACTAAAATGTTGAATTTTCATGTCGAAACAAAGCTTAATTTTTATTGTTTTATGTGGCTCAAGCCCCAAAACAAATCCATTGTGGACAATGCCATTCTTTTTTGATAAGCTCAACATTGTCTAGTGAAATTCTCAGTTAAATTCAGGTCTAGAAGCGTGGCTTCTAGTAAGCTATAAAGCAACTGCTTGTCATTATAGTATATGACCAAGTTCATGTTTCTTGCTCCTCAGGGTAAATTTTTGCTTGCTTAGTTTTTTTCCATTATCTAGCTAGTCTCTGGAGAACCGGTGGTGTGGGGTTGGTTTGGTTTGGTTTGGTTTGGTTTGGTTTTTTGCTGTGCTTGACTTTTTAATTTATACTGCCTGTTTGTTATGGTTGGGCATTTCCAGGTGTTGATAAATTAGAGCATCTGGTTAAAATGGAATACAACGATACATACAAGAGCTTGTCACAAGTGTTCTGAGACAGAGAAAAATGGTAAAAAAGGAAAAAACCAGTTACTGGGTTTGCAATAACAATTACATATGTTATGAGAAAGAATGTATAGATTTGTAGTAGCTGTTTTAGGTGCTTTTGAGAATTAAATTCTTCTAAATGTAATTCCTTTTTTTGTTGCATTGGTATCAATAGCGTACTCCTGCTGCATTCTAGATCTGAATTGTGGTTTTCTTTTATTGTTAAAGAAAAATGTCAATGGTAATTCACTTTAATTGGGTCACAACTGAACATTTTTAATAAAGAAGATCTTTTTTTGGAAGGTTTTCTGCATGCAATCTGAAAACATGGCATATGCAGGTGGATCTGGGCAGCAGCTGAGAGACCAAGCAATAGCCCTTGGTGGCTCTCAGTCAGTCAACACCACTGTCTTACTTGGGTCTCAAAAGTAAATACAACAGGTGATAAATTTGTGGTTTTTTTCTGTTTACACCTGATGATTTTTTTTGTTATAAATACTTGCCAGTTAATTTCATTTCCACATGAAAAACCTCAGTATTTGTCTAAAAATGTAATGTAATGCTAAAAACTGCACATTATTTAGTTACTAATATTTGTGTAAATGGAGAGGAAAATGCTGGAACAAGGTGGGAGACAGCATCACTTTATCTGCAGACTTTCAGTGACAGTGGTTGATTTCTTGTTTGTTCAATGTAAACAAGGTTCAAGTCTAATTCCTCAAAATATCAAAGCAGCCATGTAAATGCATCTGTTATTGTCCAGCTCGTAGTACAGAGAGGAAAAGAATAAAAATTATTCTAGAAAAGCTGTTAAAAGGAGATTTAAATTAATAACTCTTCAAACATATGCCAACAAGATGCCTGCGAAGTCTGCCTGGTACTGTTTTAGTGGATGTGCAAGGCTGTACCTGCACTGGTCCAGTTAAAAGATTGGAACCTAAACAAGAATTCTTCTTGCAGTTACAAACCTGTGTTGGTCAGGACACAATAAGAGTGCGTTTGAGTGTATTGTTGGTATGTTCTTAGGTCTGTTTCAGCTCCTATAGGTTTTGGATAGGGGTGGGGGTTTTATTGCATGGGACCGTGAATTTATCTTCTGAAAAATTCTCATAGACAAATTTAGCACAGGACAGAGTAAGAATCAGTGATGGGTTTACATTATTTGCAATAAAATAGCACTGAATACTGCCTGCCGTGTACCTTTAAATCATAAATGACCTTGGTTTTCTTTTACTCTATTTTTTACTCCTGAGCATGACACTGACAAGGACTTTTTAATCCATCAGACAGTTTATAGACCCTTTCGTAGTCACAAGAAGCAAAAAGCATCTGACTAGAAGGGAATACATGGGGCAAGTTCCTTGCTGGCTATAATTTTGTTGTCATTTCAAGTATTGTGGTAGTATAATTGATGTGACAGGACTGGGCTTTAGACTTGGTCCCTTAGCTTGTGCTCACTTTCAGTTTTAGTCTCTCTCTGTCATTCATTTTGACTGGATAAGATTTAGGTGACAAACATATGCATAGTTTTGAGGCTTAGAGTAAGTCTACATAAAATTCAGTGTTATATGGTGATATAATGTATATAAAACTTACAGTTCCATGGAAAAGGTAATAATTGGTGTCACCTTACAATACAAGGGAGTGTAGTGTGCTGATCACATAGCCAGCAGGAGGTTCTTTTTTATTAATATTATAATTAAATGATTTTCTGGATAAAGGCCAAAAACAGATGAGAGTTGATTGTGCCTTGTCCACTGTTGCTTGGCTCTATTAGTTGCATTTTTTAAAAAGAATTGACTTGACATCTTGTTTTTACAGGTTGTTATTGATGCCTTCAGATTGATCAATGCTAATATGATGGTCTTAGGACATGAACCAAGACAAACAACTTCAAATCTGGGTCACTTAAACAAGCCATCTATCCAGGTAAACCTAGTGCTGATAGTCCTGTAAATTGCAAGATTTATTAATCAGTTTTTGGGAAAGGTACTTAAAACAGTAGGTTATAAATTATTTATTGTTCTCTCTATTGCATTTTTCCACATGCATTTATATTTTATATGATTCATCAATGGGGATATATATGTGAGGGTTTAAAATTGAGCCCTAAATTAGCTACCTAAGTGTGAATGCATGTATTTAATGTGTACAGCAAAGATTTATAAATTATAAATTTATGGAAATGCAAACTTTTAAAAGTGACAGTTGATGACATAACATGTGATGCAAGACAGGTGCTGTTTTCAGTCCTGCAATTTAAAAACTGCTGCTTATCAACATCTCAGCTTTCTTCCAGATAAGTTACTCACAAATAAATTATGAAAAAAGTTCTCTCTTTTCTTTTTACTCTTAAGTTTATAGAGATTCTTGCTTATTATGTAATCTAGATTAAACCTTATATTGTGTTTTAAATAATTAATCTGTCATTTTTATGTACTGCAGTGATTTGCTGAAAAAATGGTGGAGGAGGTTATTCAGTGGATAAAATAGATGCCTGATTGGCCTCTGCTGTAATGTTTCTTTTGAATACACATTTGTGAAACTTAAATCTTCAAAGTTTGATTTCTGAAGTTGACTTTCACTAGAGAAAGTTTTGGTCTTCACTGAAGCAAGCCTTTATTTTGAAAAATTCCTTCTATCCTGAAAAAAGTATCCTCTGGAGTGATTAATGCTTTTATCCCTCTTGTTCTTCTGCCTCAATGTTTTTTCTTTTAAAAAACTTTCCTCCCTTACTATGTATTCTAAAGGTGTGTCCTTGAAACCATGAAGCCCAGTTCCTGCTTTTTGTTCCATGACTTGAACAATAGAAGTAATATTTTCCTAGGTAAACATCCAAGGAAAAGACCATCCACTAGTCAGAGCAGAACTGAATTAAGGGCTGAACTTGCGCTCTAAGAGAGCCATCCTTTGGGAGGTCCTAGATCACCATACCCCTGTCTCGCAAAAGATAAATTGGTTTTTTGTTACTAATGTATGGAAACCCTTTGATGTTGATAAAAATGCTAGCGAAAAAGAGTCCTAAAATTAAAGAGTGTCTGCTTCAGGAGGCTGTGTTTTACTTTTGATTTTTGAATTGGCCAAAACTGCGAACAATAACGAGTATGAAATAAGCAGCTAATACCCTTGATTGGATGTAGGCAAGCCCATGCTTGCATGTTTCAGGGCTTTTCCAACTGGGCTTTTCTAGACCATGTGTAATGCTTTCCCTTGGAAACCCCTGCAGTATTGTTCAGCTTCATTATTTTAAGATCACTGTCACTACAGCGTGGCATATTTTGGCCATGGGATTTTGGGTTTCTGTTATTAAAAGGGTTAGTTTTTGTTTGTGTTGATTTTTTGCAAGCTGGCAATGAGCTGTTGCAAATGTCACTGTTAAGATAAAAATCATCATTTTAAATGATACTCTGTTCCTAAAGCTGCAAGAGCTCTTGCAATGTAGTTTTGCTTTTATTTTAAGCCATTAATAAAATTCTGACCCGGTTGAGGACAGAAGCAAACTAAATACTGATTTCAGCTTGGTTAGAAGCAGGAATTATAACATTACTTAAAATCTCAGAAAGAAGAATGATAGAATAGTACATGCCTTGGCTTCTCTCCCTTTTTGTGTGTGTGGCTTTTTCTTGTGTTCTCTTATCAGTAGCTTTTCTACAGTTGTTTACCTTTTATATTTGCCCACTCTTTTAAAAGGTAATTTTTGGAAGGGGAGAGGATAGTGGGAGAAGTGGCATATTTTAAGAACTTGAGAAAACTTCCTAAATATCTACACCTGAGTTTATACAAAAACACCAAAACCTCATATGCAGTCATTTTGAGTGTGATAAGAAAATGGCAGTGGAAATTACGTACTGCTATTAGTTTCAACTATAAATTCCTTTATTGATGATAAAACCTGTATTTTAGAAGTTTAATTAAAATAAGTTGCACAAGTAATGGTTTTCTGTATGTGCTGGTTCTCATAACTTTTCAAGGAGTTTTGTATCTTTGTATATGTGTTTGCCATAGAAATCTGTTTAAAATGTGTGTATGAAAACATCTTCAGCTTTCATACAGATAATTTTGTAATGCTGAGATACTAAGATGTAAAATTTTGTTGGAAAATACACTCTTCTAGTTATGATGAGGATTGATCATAGAATTTTACCCCCCAAAAATGAAAACAACTCACCCTTAAGTCATAAATGTAAAAAGAAGTATCTAATGCATGTGAGCAAAATAGAAAATACACACATACAGCCATCACTAAAACTAATGTCAGTTGATCAGATTGTATTTGCAGAGGGCAAAATTATTGTGAGAAAGGTGGTTTGTTTGTTTCTTCGTTTAAGTTAAAAAATAAAATTATCTTCAATATCCAAGGTTAATTTGATGCACATTGTCTAACTGAGGTTTTTACTTGCTTCAGTTAATCTGTCTTCATGTTGTACCCTGGAGAATGAACTTGGGAATGTTGATAATGGTTATAAATAAATAGATAGCGAATAGTCTTTTGTTTGTAACAGACTATTTTAATAGAATATTTTAATAGTAGTGATAACCAAATTTATTGAAAGAGGAAGGATTTGAGAGAAATATGTTTGTGCATATGTATCGGTCAAATGTTTGCAGGCAGTTACCATTTTTTCTTATTATAGTTGCTACTGTGTGAAAAAAATCTGTGGTTTAGAAATAGAAAGCGTAACTGTCAGTTAATGAACACAAAAAGAGAAACAGAACCAGGTACATTTGCTTCATATCTCCTTATAGTCTCTATTTTTTTTCTTTGTGTTTTTTCTTTTATTTGAGTGATGTTTAAAGATGTTTATATTGAAATTAGCTTTCTCCTTCTGATATTTCTTCATTTCAGCAGTGGGTGATTAATCCAGTTTCTCTCCTAAATTTTGCAGGCACTAATCCATGGACTAAACAGACATTACTATTCCATCACCATCAACTACAGGAAGAATGAACTAGAACAGAAGGTAATTGTTTCAGCTTTAATTCAGAATACAAGGAACATTATACAAACTATTTAAAATTTGTGGCAATATTCTGATTTCAGTGGCTGTTACTTTCAGTAGTTGTTTTAACTCTCCTGAAATAGGTGGCTTCTCTTCTAGAAAACACTTGAATGTACAGTTACGGTGATGAAACTTTCCAAAACCACATTCTAATGACCATGTGAATAGTTTGACAACATTTTTGTCCACCTTATGGAAAGTTGTCATGTTGTTCTCTGCACTAAAGTTTGTCCAAAGTTTCAAGTTTTCAGTGATGACGCTGAAAGACATACTAGCTGCCTTCAGTTTTCACAGGCAGGAATGCCTGAAACTAGGAGAATTTTTAACTATATTTTCCTAAATAGAATGAATAACCAAGGGATGTTGGGTTTTTATTTTCTGTAATCACTTTGACAGAAGGTACTTCCAGTTGGTACGACTGGAACTCCCCAAGACGTCACTAAATACCAGGAAGTAGTGATGTCTTGCATTTACAGAAGAAATATTATGGAGTTACTGACAATAAATGTTTTTTGTTATTTTTGCATCAAACTTCTTGAAGTTACATGCAAAATCTAGCTTGAGAGTCTCAACCAGGACATAAAGGAAAAGAAAAATCTTATCATCTACAGAAATTAATTCTGGAAAAGCCAGATTCTATCCTCTGTGTATGTTCTCTGATATGTCTGTGCATTTTCATGGCCTTGTTAGGGTTATAAATTGATCTCAAAGTTTATGATAAAATGGTCAAAATAGTTTTTTCACAGAATTCAGACTTTTAAAGTTGCAAGTAATAAGAAAAAATGCTAGTTTCAAATAGTGGAGGAATATGTGTGCAAATTAAGGAGTTGGAAAGAATGTGTGAAATGCACAACCATTTTTAGGGCATATCAGACTTCCAAGACCTCGCTGTTACTGAAAAGAGTAACTGTTTCAACAAAACCAGCTCCCTCAGGAATTGTCCGTGAGGCTTCCAGGGATTTATTGTTTCCATTCAAATGCAACAATCTGGAAAATCCAGTGTTGTCTGAAGTTCAAATGTGTATTTTCATCAGTGGCTTTACATAAGTTAGTTATTACCTTTGCAAGTAGGAGAACAATCTTCACCAAGTTAGGAAGACTTTAATCTGTGAGGCAACAACTCTCTCTCACATCTTTCATAACACAGCTTCATGCATATCTCAAACCCCCCTCGTGGTGGTGGTGATCTGTTGTCTCCATCTGTAGTAAGAAGAGTACATGCTTCATGTATTAGATTAGGGAGCTCATCACACCAAACCATAATTTTAAAATCAAGATAGCCTAGCTAAACTGTCCATATGCAGTTTGCCTACGACTCCTTCTGTCAGTAGCTAAGATCTTGCTAACACAAATTATGACACAAACTTTCAACTCAGTTCACGTGTTCCAAAGCCAGGTTTCTTTGGAAGCTGTATGTAGGATGAAACAGGTACTTTTATTCAGATGATAGCAATTACAGGGATTACCAGTTCCCAAAAATGTCTAGTAAATGTTCACAATTTGAAGGCAAGCTGAAACTGCTTGCTGAAAGGGTCCTACCTACAGTCATCAAGTGTGCAGGAGATCCACAAAATACACTTTCTTCATTCATGAAAATAAAGAAATTACTGTTGTAGCTATTCCTTTAGTCTTTCAAGAATGACATCAAAGTATCAAGTAAAACCTTTCAAATATTTGTAATAGTGCACATTTTATCTTATCATTTTTATGTTTGTTTATTTTGTATGAGGCAACAACAACAAGTCATGCTTTGGTCACTTTCAAAGTTTATTTTATCGTAACTTTCAGTTGCTTGCATATAGATCAGATAATCAGTGAAGCCTGTATAACTACTTTATGAATTTAATCCAAGCATTAAAACATTTTTCAACTTCGTCCGAGGCCAAAAGCTTCAACTATTCCTCATATGGTGGCTAAAGTGTTCAGTTTTCTCCTAGCCCTGCTACAAGGCAGTTGTGCATTCTCAACCTGCAGCAAAAAATAACAAATCACAGAAAACAAATCTACATATTTCTGTCAAAGTAAATGTGATCCATGTTTCCATGTCTCATTTTCATATTTAGGATTCAAGAAGTTCAGTCTTTAAAAAGTATGCAAATCTGTCATCTACTCTAGCAGAATAGTTGATCATTGTATTTCCTCTATTTAAACATTGACATTGTAAGATCAATATTTTTTTATTATATTCTTCTTACTATAAATTGGTTTTCTGTCAAAGAGATCTTCATAGTATTCTGATAGTATTTTATGATGAATGCTCTAAAGAAGTTTTGTTTTGCAGATGCTGCTAAATTTGCATAAGAAGAGTTGGATGGAAGGTTTGACTCTTCAGGACTACAGTGAACATTGCAAACTCAATGAAACAGTAGTGAAGGAGATGTTAGAATTAGCTAAGAATTATAACAAGGTATTCATATCCCATAATGATAGTATAACTGTAGCTGTGTTTATGAACTGAAGAAATTAGTTGCTTGATTTCAAAAGGAATTGATTATCTCAGGCTTGTTTCAAAATTACTATAGTTTGTACTAAGTAGCTACGTATGGTTTCTATGTGAAGTTGCCACGTTAGCTGCTCAGGCATTGCCACCAGACTCCTTGCCCTGAGCTGTCAAAGTGTTCAGTTACATGCTCTGCTTTGCAATGTGAGTAATCATAATGATTTTGTATTTTTACTAAGTGACAAGAAAATAAGATTTCTGTAGATCAAAATGAGCAGTTAGTCATATTTTTCAATCCTTCAGTCAAGGACTATTTGATCACTGTAGCAGAGTAAAGATTCTCTATCTGTATCAGTCTAGTAGATAGGCTGTAGGTATTTAGAACACCTTCCCATATCAATGTTCTGTTTAGGTAAGAAATTTGTTATTGGTATTGTAAGAAAGAGGGTTCGCAGTTACTTTTACTATTTTAATACTGACACACTTAGAAATGTTTCTTACAAATAACTAGATCTCAACAAGCATTCTCTGAGTAGTAACCATGTCAGGATTTCTTAACAAGTGTTATTTTTTTAACTCCTTAGAAGTCCTTAAAACCAAAATTCAGTATTACATTCACTAGTTATGTTAGTGGGTGTACTTTATGAAGACACTCTATTTGAAGACAACAGAACAGTGTCAAAATACATTAAAATAAATGACTTTTAATAGGACAAAAATTTATTGAGATGAAATCCCCAGTAGGTGAAAGAATATAGATAATGCTGAGTTTGGTTCTGCTTTACCATTTTACCTGTTCTAAACTATGTTTAACTATTGATACCACTCATTTAAGTTTTTTGCTTAATAACATTTTGGTGAATATCTGACAATAAAACCATTCATAGGTATTTGCCTTGATCTTTTGCACTAACACTCAGTAATTAAAAACACGTCTGCTGAAAAGCTGAAGTACCTTTCCTTTTGACTTTCTGAAATGTGTTTCTGTTTGATTTTTTTTTTTTTAAGGAACAGAATTGTATTTTGAGAATCTGTGGCTTGGGGAAAAAGTAAACGAAGTCTGAAACACTGACCTTTTCTGTGTTTCTTTCACAGGCTGTTGAAGAAGAAGATAAGATGACACCTGAACAGCTGGCAATAAAAAATGTTGGCAAGCAGGTGAGGTGTGATGAATTAGAGTGAGGTGGAATGAAATGCTTCGTTCATTCTAAATACTAATTTTTTGCATGTGCGTAGGTGATTTTAGTTCTACGTGCATGATATTCTCAATGCTTCAAATAATAAATTTATTTTTGTTGGAGGTTGTGCAAGGAAGGGCCCTTTGACTGTAGGTAATCGGCAGAATTATCGTCAAGCCGTGTTCTACATGCGATTTTATTACATGCTGAGTAGTGTTGAGATTTAGTAGTTTTCCCTTTTCCTTCTTCATTTGTTTTAACTTCTTCTAAGAGACATAAAGACATCCAAGTCTGTGTCAGAGAGACCCAAACAGTGGAGACACTTAAAAAAAGGTGATCATGGAAACAGAGGTGGGGGGGGGTGTTTGTACATTATCATGGCTAAAGAGCCAGCTCACCCCTGTCTTCAGTTCGTGAACACACTGGCAGTGCTTAGCTCTCATACACACTTGGCAGGTAGGCTGAGTTCCTTTGTATTGGTGTTTAAGGAAAACTCTTTAGGACCACAGCTGAAACCAAAAACACCCACTCAATTCATTCCATCCCTTTGCAGTGTTAGGATATAATGTCTTCATAAAGACTTAACAAAAAACTATTTCTGTATTTGATTTCAGCTTAAAGGTTGCAGAAGTGTGCTCTTGTGAGCAAGAGGAGAGCAAAGCAAATTTGTAAGAGCTTGTGTTCAAGAAGGGCAATGAAAACAAGAAATAGCTTTTAAAATATCTAGTGTGTCCTTAAAGAACCAGTACTTATTGTATTGTAGTAGCAGTAGAAGAATTTAAAAGATTCTGGATTGCTCTTATGTGTCAGCTTCTAGCAGCAATGTCATAACACATCTGCACTATTGTTCAGTCACTCATGTATTTCTGTAGCATTCAGAACAATGGAGTTTATGCACACCTACACATACATAAATATATACATATAAAATATGTAAGAAGGGTTGTATTTTAAGGGTTATGATGTCATCCCAAACAGAACTTGAGCCTCACTAGTTGTTATGCATACGTGAAAAAAACTCTATTTTGATGAAATTCTTAAAAAAGAAAATTTTTTTCCTCATAAAAATTTGAAGTTTTCTTTAAATTAAAAAAAATGGTTCAGTGAAGTAATTTTCAAGTGGGGATTTTTATACAACTTAGATAAAAAGCTTTGTAAAGAAGCAGCCACTCACAGTAGGGGTATTATATTATTAGGTGTATAATTTGTTAGGAACAAAAAGAATATTGGAGAACTGTCTGGTCTTTGAAAATGAGTTATTTAAGGACAGCGTACATGGATTCAGAAGCACTCTTCTATATAAATTTAGATGAGTTCATTACATTTTGACAAAAAATCCATTTTTTAAAGAAGTTACGATTCCCATGCATGATTGTCTTCCATATTTTAATTTCTTTATGCACAAGAATTACTACAATAATACTATAATAAAGTTTAGACATGTTTTTGAGGTATGCCTGATATTTTTGCAGTATTTGGTGATTAATTATTTAATATCAGTGGTGAAACTGAAGAAGTGCATGGGTATGATTTTCAACCAGAAATAATCTTATTGTTGCATGCCAATGCCCACAAATGCCTACATCAATTGAGTAATAGTGTGTGGGGATATGTATTTTCAGAAAACTGCTCAGGCTTAGTATTCAGTTCCTAAGAGCATTTGTACAGGGCATTGTTCATGTTCCATGTTTTTATGGGTATAGATACACTAATTTTGTTGCAATCAACTATTCAAAGACTGTATTAGATGATGCTTGAGTCTTTGCAGGATTAGAACACACATTTGTGCAAAGATCTGAAAACAAATTGCAGTGTACCAGAACTAAGATTAAAATATTGGCCATAGTGAGATGTATGGTAAAATCCATGTTGTGTATTGTCCTTAAACCTAACTCACAGCTGCCACGGTCACTCTTGATATGCTGGATAAAAATTTGCTTTATAAACCTATCCTCAACTTAACTGTTAGTATGAATTAATAAAATTGTGTTCATGGAAGTTCTGTCATTTGCTAGGTCTTCCTAGAATGGAAGATTTAGGAGCATTACTGGCCTGTGTTCATTAAGTCACAGACAGCTTAAATAGACTTGAAGTAAATGCAATCTTTCAGATTTGTGTTTCAATTATTCCTCTCATGTCATCCTTTGTATTTCAGGACCCTAAACGTCATTTAGAAGAACATGTGGACGTGCTGATGACCTCAAACATTGTCCAGTGTTTAGCTGCTATGTTGGATACAGTTGTATTTAAATAACCGATTTACCGTGTGTGATACTTCCTGTGTATATTTGTTTATTGTTTCTAATACTCACAAAACAGAGACTTGTTGAGGCTCTATTTGATTAAACGGAGACATCTGACTTCATTTGCAATGTAAGTGCAGCACTGTAACACCTCTCAGTCTCTAATTGTGCATTTGCTTCAGTTTCTTTATGTCCGGGTCCTCACAGATTCCAAAGCATTCAAGAACACAATGTGGGAAAAAATGTATTGCGTTTTCATTTAATATTGGGGGGAAAATCGGTAGTACATATATATTTTGATTGTTACAACATAATAAAAGTACATTTACAAATCTGTCTTAAGTTCTGGACAGTGTTTTTTGAGACAGGACACTGGGAATTAACAAACTGGAAAAAGTGTTAGTTTCTCCCCACTGTAAAACTACTGAGATACTAATTGCTAGGAAAGCAAAAATTCTCTACTGGAATTTGGCTCCCACTGATTACCAGTTACTCTCATGGAGATTAAAACAAAAAAATCATAGTTCTGAATTCTGAGGATGTACGAAACCAAAAATGCTGAAAATTTCTCTGCCAGCTCCCTTTGAATATTATTCAAACCTTAACATCTACAGAAGACAACTGCCCTTAAGGAAATTAATTCAGTTGCTGATAACTGAATCACAGAACTCTCATAAGCAGTGTCATAAATAGCAGTATTCTGAGAATAAACATTAAAGTGACAGAGGCTGTTCTAGGTTACATGAACCCACCCTCCTGTGAAAGAGAATGTACATGAGATGCCCATATATATAAATACATGGAAAGAGTCCCAACCAGAATGTGACATTTAAAACCATTTCCACTGTCTGGAGAAGGAAACACTTGCAGGAAGGCAGGTGATTTGACTGCTTGGTTTGGAGCAGGCCAAGCCAAATAACTGGGTTTGGGGAGTGACTCTGGGTTTTGGGCAGGGACTGATTGGAGTTTTTCATTGGGGTTCTTTTCAACTGTTGGATGTTGCTTAGGCTGATTTGTCTGGGCAGAAGTTTTCTCTTTACTGTTGGTTTGGGTTTTTTTTAATAAACAGCAACAGTAGTGGCAGGCAAATATTTTATAACTATCTACATCTCTTGTTGAAGATAATTTTTAAAAATTTGACTTCTTATCTGCATACTAAAGAAATAACCCATAAAATCATCTTATTTTCCAGTTTATGCCCATATTTACTTACACCTCACCATTCAAAGATTTTTCTTTTTTTTGAAATTTCTTATTTAGGCCTTTTAATTTACTATTTTAGACTAACTCTCTCTCAAAGTATATTTAGCGTGCACTTACTTGTGAGGGAAACATGCAGATTTTTGCAGCTGCCCTCCTTATGGCCTTCCCTCTGCCCCCACAGTAGGCAGTGGAATATCAGACTGGGAAAATGGAGACATAGCAAACCCCATTTGCCTGCGTGTAGTTAAATGGAAGTTCTTTCTGGCGATTGCCGCTGCAATCACGGGTGGTTGAGGAGGGCTGCGCTTGGGCCTCGCCGCTGCCGCATGCGCACACCCGGGGCAAGATGGGGCAGGGACTGAGTGAGGGACCTGCCCTGGGGCTCGTCGCCAGGGGGGCTCTGCATCCCTGCCGCTCTACTCCCACACACACGTGTAACACCACGAGGGAGACAGAGTTTGGCAGGTCGTGGGTAACATGGCACTGCAGAACAGGAGAGGAGCTAGCGCAGTGCTGCAGTGTATACATGCGTGAGAGGCTGGTGTAAGCAGGGAGACAAACCAGTGAGTCTTACATATTCTAAATTAATTTTGACAAATGCACATCTTGCAGAGGGTAGCTGAAGGGAGTCTGTTGGAGACACAGATCTCCCGTAGTATAAGCTTGGGCTGTGGTACCCTGCTTTTTATTCACTCCTCAGGTTTAACTTGGAGGCACAATTTTCCATTTACCAAGATGTTACATGAATAATAAAAAGGCAGTTTTTTGGGGCATCCTTCCTTATTTTTGTCCAGTGCTTTAGGAGTTACACAGAGGTTTTGGAAGAATGTGTGTGTGCCGTAACCTGAAAAGCAGCAGCCCATATACCATGTTGGAGAAAGAAAGATTTTCAAGCAGGCACCTTCTGAGCCTCCAGCCGCAGTGGAGCAGACCTTCATTAGCAGCATGACCCCTTGTCACCTGTCAGCGCGAAGGACGGGCATATTGTATTAGCAAACCTCACTCCATTCTATGACGATTCTGTAACACCACCTGCCATTGCATATCCCCCTATTATACCAGTTTAGGAGTTGTGCACTGAAGATTTTTGGCATATATTAGCACTTCCATGTGATTGGCAGTATACCACTGAATTCATTGCAGCTCCGCATCTATATGGGTGTAGCTCTGTAATTCAGGGCAGCGTTTCCGAGGGTTTATCTGCATTTCGGTCCATCTCCTGCCTATATAAGTCCATTACCGTTCTGTTGTTTCAAACAGGGAAAGTGAAGGGTGAGCACTGGTGAAACAAGTGTCGGAAACATTAGTTGCAACTGATAATAATGAAAATGTTTTCTTAATGCTGAAAGAAGGTGGTGCATTGAAAGTTGCATGTGCTGAACCACCCGAGTAGAACAGTGAACTGCTTGCTTTTTCCTTCATAAATTATCTTATTAGAATAATTTCCTTGCAGAGACTGTGTGTATGTCAGCATCTATGAAATACCAAATAACCAAAGTAGCTCACGGTTAAGCAACAGAAAAATAAATGGCCACGGGATTTGAGAGCATTGAAATACACATTCTGACAAGTCATCCTGGTTCTAGTCTTCTCTGGATTTGAGTTTGCAAAGTTTCATTCTGGCTTCAGGCAGCCATACGGTGGTTTGGGTTTATAATGCGGTGGTTCAGGCTGCGTTATCTGTCAGTGAAATTTGAAGCCGGCTGCTGATGTCACCTGGGAAGAGATGTGGTCTGTAAAATACCTGAAGTCCAAAACACTGAGGGGACAACACTAAGGAAAATGAAACAGGAGAGCTCCTCTCTGGGCAAAAAAAACCCAAACCCACCAAACCCTAAACCCATAGAAAACCGAAAAGCAAACCCCGTGCTTTTAAACTCTCAGGCTTTCCTAGGAAGAGAAATTGAGACTGGTGCTTGGCAAAGGCGAGGCGGCGAGAGGGCCCCCTTGAACTCTTCAGGCGCATCTTTGCGCCTTGTAGGGTCCCGCTCTCACTAGCCCGAGGCTGGCCCGGGCACAGCGCGGGGCCCGCGGGCCGGTCTCTCCGGGCACTGGGAGTCCCCCGCCCGCCTGGGAGCGCAGCCCGGGCCGCGGCTCCCGCGGAGACCCCCGGGCACAGGGTGCCGGCGGCTCCGGCCGCAGCACCGTCGTGGTTTGGGTTTCTCAGCTCCGATCGACCCCGCGGCCGGGGCGGGCCGTGGCCCCTGACAAAGGTGCCACCAAAAATCTGCCCCTCCCGAGAGCTGCCCGCGGGACTGAGGCGCTGAGGGAAAGCAGGCACCGAGAGTAGAGAAACCGGAGACGGATGGGGAGGTGGACGCCTTCCACGCTGTTTTGCTGATAATCTCCCGCATTACGGCTCCTAGATAAAATATTTATTTACTAAAGAACCCGTAAACATCGCGGCAAATACAGTAAGGCACTTCGGCTACGGGGCTTATTATTATTTCAGAAGTT
>VZTZ01016922.1:70200-114630 GCA_013400955.1 Drymodes brunneopygia
TTCCTTCTATCTCACAATAAAATCATCTCCTTCAATTTGCCATGATCGTCGCGACCAGGAGCCAGGTGATTATCCTAATTAATGTCTATCTAATTAAATTACTGTCAGCGGTTAACCAATGGCAGAAGCCGTTTCATCCTCTCCACAAGCAGCAAGATCAAAAGTGAGTCTTTCCTGATTGCTGCATAGTGTCAATTGGCCAATCTCTTCTCCCTGGGAAGGGAGGAAAAAAAAAAAAAAAAAAAAAAAAAAAAAAAAGTAAATCAAACGTTTGGGAAGCATTTGGTAGATGAAGTGCTTTCTGCTTAGTGTGGGTCCCAGGATGTCTAGCTTCTGATACTAGGAAGCCCTTTCAGATCCAGGGACTGAAGGGTTATTACTGTGGTGCTAGAGCTATGCAGCTGGAGCATTGTCTTTCTCCCTCTATCATGCTCTCCAAGAAATTTCTCAATGTGAGCAGCAGTTACCCACATGCAGGCGGATCTGAGCTTGCCTTGCATGATCATCCCATTATCTCGACCACTGACAACCTGGAGAGAAGTTCACCTTTGAAAAAAATTACCAGGGGGATGACGAATCAGTCAGATACAGACAATTTTCCTGACTCCAAGGACACACCAGGGGACGTCCAGAGAAATAAACTCTCTCCCGTCTTGGACGGGGTCTCTGAGCTTCGTCACAGTTTCGATGGATCTGCTGCAGATCGCTATCTGCTCTCTCAGTCCAGCCAGCCCCAGTCTGCTGCCTCTGCTCCTAGTACCATGTTCCCTTATCCCAGCCAGCATGGACCTGCTCACCCAGCCTTCTCCATCGCCAGCCCCAGCCGCTACATGGCTCATCATCCTGTGATCACCAACGGAGCTTATAACAGCCTCCTGTCCAACTCTTCTCCGCAAGGCTACCCCACGGCGGGCTACCCGTACCCCCAGCAGTATGGCCATTCCTACCAAGGGGCACCTTTCTACCAGTTCTCCTCCACCCAGCCGGGGCTGGTTCCCGGCAAGGCTCAGGTCTACCTGTGCAACAGGCCACTCTGGCTGAAATTTCACCGGCACCAGACGGAGATGATCATCACGAAGCAGGGAAGGTAAGCCACCGCGCGGACTTTTCTGCTTGTCGGGGCTGAGCCGCGGACTTCGCCGGGGGAGCCATTCGGAGCCTCGGCTGCCCTGGCGGAGCCGTCCCCCCGTTACCGGGGCCCCTGCCCTGGTCGCCGGGAGCTCCGGTGCCGATCCCCGCCGGAGTCGGTGCCCGCCGGAGTCGGTGCCCGCCGGGGCAGCCCTCTCTGCCTCCCCGCAAGTTCCCGCGCCCGCTGCCCTCATCCCTTCCCCGCGGAAAGCTCGACGCTCCGGGGAGGGGGTTTCTTTTGATTTTTATTTCTCGGTCGCTATCGGGAGCCGTGAGGATAAAGCACAACGGCTGGTTCCTCCGCCTGTGCCTGTCGCTGCCGGTGGCTTGCTTTCCTTCTTTCTTTTTCATTTTTTCCCCCTTTTATTTTCTTTTTATTTTCTTTTTTTTTATAGGCGCATGTTCCCTTTCCTAAGCTTTAATATTTCTGGTCTCGACCCTACGGCTCACTACAATATTTTTGTGGATGTAATTTTGGCGGATCCCAATCACTGGAGATTTCAGGGAGGCAAATGGGTTCCTTGCGGCAAGGCGGACACCAATGTACAAGGCAAGTTCCTCCAATTAACACTTTTCCCGACACATATGTAGGTGAGAATGATTAATTAATGCCTTTGCGGACTGGCTCTGGCGACTTCTTAAACGCAAATGGGCCAACGATGTTTTTTTAGAAAAAAAAGGAGGGTGGGGGAGAAAGTAAAAGGTGTTCGGGAAAAGCTGCTTTAATCCTTTTCGTTTAAAATGAAGGGAGTTTTGGCAGTAAAATATTGGTAACTTAACGGGATCCTTCACCCTCGAGTGCGGATGCAGCGGCAGAACCGGGGTTCAGGCGAGAACTGTGATGTGGTTGTGTTTTTTGTTGTTTTGCTCAGGAAACCGGGTGTATATGCATCCCGACTCCCCCAACACGGGAGCCCACTGGATGCGTCAGGAAATTTCCTTTGGGAAACTAAAACTTACAAACAATAAAGGAGCATCAAACAACAACGGGCAGGTCAGTGGGGGAACGCAGACAGTGCCAGAATTATTTTTATTGCTTCAGTTAAAATCCTACCGTTGCCGAAAGGACGTGTACTTTTTTTTTTTTAGATCATGTCGTTAGGTGAAAGTAAAAGGGGGTGGTGGAGAGAAAGTTCTCCCATTTTATTTTGCCACGGGCCTCGTCGGCCCTGAGCGCGTTGCCCAAGCTGACACCGCTGTCCGGTGCGGCCGGGGAAGTCCGCAACCGTCCCGGGGAGGCGGCGGTCAGCGGGCATCGCTCCCCTCGTCCTTCTCGCTCTAATTTCTTCTTTTTATCCCGCGTCTCCCTCCCTCCTTTTGCCATGCCTGACAGATGGTGGTCTTACAGTCCCTTCACAAGTACCAACCTCGCTTGCATGTGGTGGAGGTGAACGAAGACGGGACGGAGGATACCAACCAGCCGGGCAGAGTGCAGACATTCACGTTCCCCGAGACGCAGTTCATAGCCGTCACCGCCTACCAAAACACCGATGTAAAGAGCTCCCTGGTTCATTCCCCTCGCGGTCCCCTCGCTCCCCGCAAGGCAGCCCCCAGGGACGGCCCGGCTGTTGCCACCCTCCCCCGGGTCTCCGGCCCCGGGAGATGGGGCTCCCTGTTCCCCACTTTGTGCCATCCCTCCTCGGCCATCTCGAGGGCGGCCGCAGCCGCTCGGGCCGCCTTCGCCCCAGGAGCCCCCTCCAGGCCCCCGCAGTGGCATCGCCCTCCCCACCAGGACGGGCGCGATCCTACCCCTCTGCCTGGGGCTGGGCGCTGGCCCGCGGCGTTTATCTCCCAGTCGGAAACAGCTTAGTTAGCTGTTAAGCTGTTAGCTTAAGCTTTAAGTCTGCAAAGATCAATTAACATCCTCATTGATTGCGCCGGGGGTGACGGAGCAACTTCCTCAAATTAAAAGCTCGTTAATGCCTGGATGCGTTTCGGAGTGGTCTGGCTTTGCTACAAACTGGTGCCCCCTTTTCAAATGACATATGTTCAGTCCACATTCTCGCTTTAATTATTTTGCTCAATGCAAATGCAAACTCCTGGTTACCGTTCTGCGGTTACGTTTTGCCTAATTTCTGGATTTCAGTATATTCATACCCCTGCACTAGAAATGCTGAACACGTCTCAAAATATGGGGTTAAATATTGATTTTTTTCGCACTTTTTAAAACAACGTAAATCTTCAAATTAGACCGTGATGTCTATAAGCATGCCAGAGCTTATTTTTCACGGTTTAAAGGCAATATGATTGACTAGAGTAAAGCTTGGTCCTTTAAAAACCTATTGACTGAAGTGGGGTATATTTTTCAGGCTTTCACAATGTGTGCTCTGCTCCTCTCTTTCCCTAGATCACACAGCTGAAAATAGATCACAACCCTTTTGCAAAAGGATTCCGAGACAATTATGACACGTAAGTAAACCGGATTTTTACTACCCTTCTGCCGGC
Source organism: Drymodes brunneopygia (assembly GCA_013400955.1). Classification (NCBI taxonomy): domain Eukaryota; kingdom Metazoa; phylum Chordata; class Aves; order Passeriformes; family Petroicidae; genus Drymodes; species Drymodes brunneopygia. The sequence continues at coordinate 73,774 of VZTZ01016922.1, forward strand.
TGCACACACATGTCAAAGAGGGGAGATTTAGGATGAGGGCTGGCTCATTTCACACCGAGATGTGTAATGTCAGGCTTTTCCAGAGCCCTCCGGGAGGGAAGCACACGCCCGCTTCCGCACAGGGGCTGTCCCTGAGGCAAGGCCCTGCGCAGCCCTGAGGCCGCTTCCGCGCCTGGGGCCGTGCTGCCCGCACCTGAGTCCGCATCTCGCTTTGGCACTTGCGGCGGTTTTGTTGTTGGTTTTTCCTGGCACGTATCTTGGCGCCTCTTTCCAAGCTTCCGTTTCACTTGCGCGTAAGGGCTCCGAAAGAAGCACCCGAGCAGCAAGGGTTCAGTCCCCGGCAACCCGCCGGGTTTGCATCATCCCAGGGTCCGCAGAGCCGTGGTCCGGAGGGAAATATCTTCGTCTCGTTTTATTCTTCGCTGGGGTTGAATTTTTTTCCCCTTCTCCCTTCTGGGTGGAGCTAAAGCCTCTGAAGTTTTATTCGCGGTTTGTCCCTGTTCTGCCTCTGCCCGTCCGCCTCCGAGGCGCCCCCGGGTCTGACCCCCGGCCTTGACCCGCGGCACAGGCGGCCGGTGCTCCTCCGGCTGCAGCTCCGAGTGGCATCAACACCCGGCCCCCGCTGTCGCCTTTCCCGGCCCTCGGCACAAAAATGGGGATATCCCGGCCTGCAGGCCCTGAAGGCAGGCTGGCCCTGGCCCGGGGTACGGCCCGCCCGACATCCCCCTGCCCAGCTTAGGGCAGCGGGAGGCGGCTGCCCGGAGGAGCATAGGACAGGGATGTCGCTTGTCGCGCTGCAACTTCTGGTCTGTGGGACGGGCCCCCGGCTTTAAGGAGGAAAACCTTCTTCCTCTCTAAACCGTGGCGGGGAGCGGCCTCACTTGGCCTCGAGAGCCTCATCCCGTGCGTATCTTCAGCGCCTGCTTCAGCCTCTCCGCTGGACCGCGGTCCAGCATCCACCGGCATCAGCCTTTCAGGGCAAGGGTGGAAACGACGCCGAGAGCTGAACCAGTGCGAGAGGGGCCCGGGGTCGAGCTCCAGCTCTCCCCAGGGAGCAGTTCGTGGTGCGGTCGCTCTCCCCCAGGGGCGAGGGTCGCGGAGGCTGTGGCGGAGAGCAGGGCCGCCACCGGCAGGGCAGCGGCGCTCCCTGGTGCCACAGAGGGCGGCAGCCGAGCCTGCCCGCTCTCCGGGAGCTCTGCGAGAGTATGTGCGGCCTTGGGAAAGGCTGTGTGGCCTTCGCTCCCAGCCAAAAGTGCTTTTCTTTTTTTGATAGGAAAAATACTTTATAGAGCGTCACTTGAAAGGAGACGGGGGGAGGGGGAAGCTTCAATGTTGTCTAGCACGTTGAATTTGTTTAAGGGCCAAGTTTATTTTGGATAAGAAATTCCAGGAGGCGTGGAGGGTTAATTAAAGCACAGTTTTAGCCTGAATTAAATACAGATAGTAGTTATTCATCCATTAAAGTTTTTATAATCGCAAATTGCAGCCCAGCATGGGAGAATTATATATAGGCCAAGCAGGGAACACTGGAAGTGTCTGGCTTTACATTTCCTACAGTAGGTGTTTAAAGATTAGCTTAATTTAAACTCAGTAAAATGTTGATGGTTCGTCTGTGACTCCCAATAATAAGTGCTAAATAGCCGATAGAATTCCGTAGTCTGCCACTCATGCTGTTCGCGGCAAATGACCGGGCTGCCTGTTGCGCTTGTGGTGGGGCCGGTCAGCGTGTCACGGCGCGGGATTCCACGGCTTTGGGTTGTGGGTTCGGACCGGAGAGAGGGATCTCAGCCCCGTCAAGGAGTGGGCAACCGGTTCCGAAAGATTTGTTCTCCATGCTTACCCCCGTCTTTCCTCGTCCCCGTTAAAGGCCCTCGGCACTACTGATGCTGGAGGCCAAGCTCGGAGAGGAGCGCAGGCTCTCGGGCCGGGCAGGAGCGCGCTGGGACGGCGCCGCCCCGTTCGTACCCCGAGGGCCGCGTTCGGCCGGGTGCCGCGCCGAGGAGGGCGCCGGGCTGCGGCGGACACCCAGCTCTCTCCCCTTCTCTTGGGCAGGATCTACACGGGCTGCGACATGGACCGTCTGACGCCTTCCCCCAACGACTCGCCCCGCTCGCAGATCGTGCCCGGGGCCCGCTACGCCATGGCCGGCTCCTTCCTCCAGGACCAGTTCGTGAGTAACTACGCCAAGTCCCGCTTCCACCCCGGGGCAGGAGCCGGCCCGGGGCCCGGCGCCGACCGCAGCGTGCCCCACACCAACGGGCTGCTCTCCCCACAGCAAGCCGAGGACCCGGGGGCCCCCTCGCCGCAGCGCTGGTTCGTCACCCCCGCCAACAACCGCCTCGACTTCGCCGCCTCCGCCTACGACACGGCCACCGACTTCGCCGGCAACGCGGCCACGCTGCTGTCCTACGCGGCCGCGGGCGTCAAGGCGCTGCCGCTGCAGGCGGCCGGCTGCGCCGGGCGGCCGCTGGGCTACTACGCCGACCCGTCGGGCTGGGGGGCCCGCAGCCCCCCGCAGTACTGCAGCAAGTCGGGCTCCGTGCTCTCCTGCTGGCCCAACAGCGCGGCGGCGGCGGCGCGCATGGCCGCCGGCAACCCCTACTTGGGGGAGGAGGCGGAGAGCCTNGGGGGCGCGGGGGGCACTGCCGCACCGAAACCCACTGATCAGTAGGATGCTTAGACTCTCAAACCGTACAGCGCTTCCTTCCTTTTACCACGGATGGATTCTAGGGGAAACAGTAATAGTGGGGAAAACAGCCTGTGAAATGCCTGTACATAGTATTTATTTTATTGTAACAGATTACTTTTCTTTGGTTCGGTTTATTTATTTTTTTGTTTGGATTTTTTTGTTTTGTTTTCATTGTTAAGTCACAAAACTTAGATCCTGTTTAAATTTCTTTACCCCATTCCCCGCTCTTTGCTCCCTCTTCCTTGTGCCCCTCCCCAGGTAAACACTCTTCCTAAATGCCTCTGGAAATGTCAGTGGTCCATAACTGTAGCAGCGAGTAATGGGTTTCTCACTTCCCTCCAATTCCTCGCATGAAATAATTACGTGGTGCCCTGGGCTAACACAGTTAAGGAATAGCTCAGCTTTCCCTTCAGCAGAAATACATCTCATAGGAAAGTCGACTAAAGGAGCATAACGCCTTCCGAAACCAAAATTAACTGCCTCTTATTTTTTTTCGAANGAGCCTGGCCCCCGAGCGGTCCCCCTTGCCGGGAGCCGAGGACTCCAAGCCCAAAGATTTGTCCGACTCCAGCTGGATCGAGACGCCGTCGTCCATTAAGTCCATCGACTCCTCCGATTCTGGGATTTACGAGCAGGCCAAAAGGAGGCGGATCTCCCCCTCGGACACCCCGGTGTCCGAGAGCTCCTCGCCCCTCAAGAGCGAGGTGCTCACCCAGCGGGACTGCGAAAAGACCTGCGCCAAGGACATTGGCTATTACGGCTTCTACTCGCACAGCTAGGCGCGGCCGCAGGCCCGCCGTCCTTTTGCACAATAACTCCTCCGCGTTAGCGCACTGACCNCATTGTTAAGTCACAAAACTTAGATCCTGTTTAAATTTCTTTACCCCATTCCCCGCTCTTTGCTCCCTCTTCCTTGTGCCCCTCCCCAGGTAAACACTCTTCCTAAATGCCTCTGGAAATGTCAGTGGTCCATAACTGTAGCAGCGAGTAATGGGTTTCTCACTTCCCTCCAATTCCTCGCATGAAATAATTACGTGGTGCCCTGGGCTAACACAGTTAAGGAATAGCTCAGCTTTCCCTTCAGCAGAAATACATCTCATAGGAAAGTCGACTAAAGGAGCATAACGCCTTCCGAAACCAAAATTAACTGCCTCTTATTTTTTTTCGAAAGGAGTATCTCGAGATCAGCAATATTATTATTTTTGTGCTATCCCCCTACCCCTGCCCCCAAGTGCCAAATCCATTACTGGTCCCCGCAGGTGCCATATGTGCTAACAAACTATTTTCAGATTTCTTTGCAGTTCCCCCCTCTTTCTTTATATTGCTGTAAATCTTTGTAATGAATAATCTAAAAAAAAAAAAAAGAAAAAAAAGAAAAAAGATATAGACGACTGAATTGTTGGTAACCATAGTGTAGTCCAGTGAAGATGAGTTGTGAGTTGTATATTTTATTGCATTTAGTTTTGGAATTGAGTTTTTCATAAAGTAGCTAACCGAGATCTGACTTCCTGGGGAATCAAATGCACATCGAAAGTAAGAGTGATCATTCTTGTAAACCTCTTATTATACTGTTGAAGGAGAAGTAATATCCCTCCAGGACTCCCCCCCCGGCGAAGCAGAATAATAAGTCTTCGAATTTTGAGTAGCAAATCTATACAATTAACGCATTTTTATATGGAAGAAAAAAAATTACGAACTGAAATATGCATCAGGCTAAATATTCAGTCTAGATTACACTCGACGGGGAAATTTCCTAATAGAAATTCAGGGTCATAAACGTGTGTATATTTTTGACTCTTCTGTAAATCGAATGTTGTGATTTTTATATTTGTTCTGTTACGTCTGTGGAACTGAATAATTTATACCAGTACATGCTCCATTGAGAAATGTTTCGGTTTTTGCCCGTTTGTATCGTCTGTGTATAACAAGTGAAATAAACCTGGCAAAACGTTAACGTCGTATTGGAAAAAAACACTTCGCCGATTTGCAAATAAGAGATCGGGTGCGACCGAGGGCAAGAGGTTGGCGGACTCGTCCGCTCTCGGCCCGCCGAGGCTCTGGAGCGGGAGTCCCGCCGCTGCTTTCTCTGACGGAGCTGGTCCGCTTGCCCCGCGTTTGTCCTTTTTTGGGGGGGGGTGGAAGAGCGTAGGGGACGGTGCTTACACCGCGTGGCCAAGCGTGGAGGTTTGCGGTCGGTGAAAGAGGGAGATGAAACCCCGTCGGTTTTGAGAGGTTTATAATTATCCCTGTGCTTGACGCTTAAAAACCCTGACAGCACTTTGCAGGCGGGAGAGGTTGCCTGGCGCGGGGCGGGGGGTGCCATCGCTGGCGGAGCAGAGGCGAGGGACGCAACGCTGCCCGCCCGCAGCCTCCCCTCGCCTTCCCAGGGCGGGGGCTGCCCTGGCGGAGCGCCACAGTGCCCCCAACGGTCCCTGTCGGGGGAGGGGGAGCAGCTTGCCCCACTGCGCGGGAGCGGAGCCCGCACTCCTGCAGCACCACCCCTTCCTCTGCGACCTACCCGGGACTCTGTCCCCTTCAGAAACAACCACCTGTGGGCTTTGGAACAGGCGCCGGCCCGGCACCTGCGCGTCCTGAGTCCGCAGGGGCTAGGGGGTAACAGTCCGGGTTTACTCTTGGTTCCGCAGTGGGGTAAACGCGCCGTGGAGTCGTCAGAGGTGTTCTGTCCTGCCGCAGTATTGACGGGGGCACCTGAGCACCCCAATTGCGTTCCGTCCCCTCCACCCCCGCCAAGGCACATCCAGAGCCTCGTGGGGCCGCGCGGCCGCCGACCTGTGCCGGCAATGGGCTGCGGTGCCCGGCCCGCGGTGCCGTCGGGCTCAAGGCGCTGCCCCGGGACCCCTCCCGGAGAGGGCCCGTGGGGGCAGCGCCCCCGGGACCGCCCTCGAAAAAGCGCGGGCGGTGCGCGCTTTTCCCCAGCCGCCTCTTTCCGAGCGGCGGGGGCCNGCGCCCACCCCGGGGCTACCCGCACCCTAAATAACCCATGGCATGTTCCCGGCCCTCCTTCCCCGCTCTCGGCCAGCAAAAGCCGCCCCCTTCTCCCTCCGCTGCTGCCGGTCCCGAAGCGCTGCCCTCCGAGAGGGCAAAGGGAGCGGCCCGAGGCACCGCGGCGTTCCCCGCCCGCCTCCCCTCCGCCGCCGCGGGGCCGGGGCTGCTGCCCGCCGGGCAGTCACCCCGGGCACGCCGCTCCTCAGGGAGGTTCCGCCAGGCTTTATATAGCGGAGGTTATCCAGCGGGTCTGGAATAAACACATAAAGTGTGACAGGTCTGAACAAAATTCTTTCGCGAGTGCGTGAGTGGTTGATGTTATTCCGTAACTATTTCGACAGGATAATTCCATAACTATTTGTGCAAGAGACTGGAAGAGATAAGGGCTGCAGAAGTTAAAAAGGCTATTTCCTGTCGGTAGGTCACTTTATTACTATTATAATTTTTTTAGAATATTATTTTTAGAGGTGCACCTGTATGTCTGCTAAACATATGTTTACCAACACGTTAAAGCGTTTGCATTCACCGAGGAGCGAATGCGCGGGTTCTGACCCGGTGTGTTTAAATTGCAGCGTGTGCAGTTTAGAAGAAGCAAACCCCCGCTTGTGAATTTGTTAGAACAGCAATTAATTGCATGAATTTTACGTGAAGCATAATTTGTATTATTATTCTAGACATGCTGAATGAGTTTTAATTTAAGTATTGTGTAAAATAATCTATTCAATCGCCCTTCCTTTATTTAATATAACACAAAATCAAGCTCCAATCTATAGAAAGTAATTCAAAGTTCCTGTTGGCAATACTTTCAGTGATGTTTCACATTAATACTATATCAAATGTAATACAGTGATTTACGCTCTACAGATTTTGCACGAGTACGCTATGCATATTTGATGACACATTGCATATTTTAACAAGGTTTTTAATGACTGATTGAAATGTTTGCTAAGATATTTTTTAAGAGCTGGAGGAGAAATGGTTGTGGAAAATGTGTGTAATAGAATAGTGATAAGGATGGGAGGGTTTTGATTGACAGTATGAGGAAGCAGATGGATGACTAGGTAGGTCAGAGGTAAAGATGCCTTTGACAGCTTTTTAAGTTCCTTTGGCCATTTTGGTCCAATGAATCATGCAAAACATGTGTACATTACCAAACTGATGTCTCTGCATCGTTTACTGTTGGAATCCTCATCTTTTCAAACCCACCCTAACCTTCTTTCATCACCACTTGACGTGCTATGTCTAAACTAGATTGCAAGATCCTAAGAAGGCAAGAATCTGTCTTGTATTACTTGTCAGCAAAAAAAAAAAAAAAGAAAAAAAACAAATTAGGGAAAAAATCATGTAAACCTATGGAGCTAGAAGAACAACTGCGACAGATTGGCAGAATAGGTGTAAGGTGGGACACGTTCTTCTTAATTTTCACTGTCTGGTCACCACTCCCCTCCCCAAGGTAGCATTCAAGGGAGATGTGGTGAACAATGATTTTTCTTTTTTTATTTCCCCGAAATGGCATAATCTGAATTTTCATAAGTCTGATAAGAAACCTAATTGCATAATTTTCCTTTTAACATTGTGCAGGGAGTGCTGTTGCTATAGTTAAAATGGTTTTCATTGCAGTCTGTTTTTTCAGGTGCTTTGCACGTCCCTCACAAATTACTTTGTCAACTAGAAATGCTCTGATTTTTCCCTGTAAAAAGGTTACTGTTTTTGGAAATCTTATTTAAATTGCATAGGGCAATTTTAAAATCTCTGTGATACAAAAAAAGAATGTGTGTGTATTGGGAAAAGCAGAAATAAAGGATTTTGCATGAAAGTACACTTTCCAGGTACTTTCTGTGCAGAATGGACACAAGTTTTCATTCCAAGTATTAAAACTTGTCATAAATGTGGTTTTCAGTAGGGAATGTGTCACTTGCTAAGATACGGGGGCCAAGTCAAAGAAAAAAATATTGAAACAGCAGAGTGATAAGTAGAGGGAAGGCAGCAGACTGTTTGCACTCAGTACCCAGCTCTTTCCAGATAATATATTTGTGGTAGGTCTAGAGAGCCGCACAGCTTACTGGTAATATTTCATGCTTTTATCAGAATGCGTATTAATCTGGAAATGCGAACAAAAGCACCGCTTATTTCAGAGCATGGTCCCGTGAAAGCTGCCCATTTGTTCAAATATGTCTGTCTGAAAAAAACCAGATATTGGTTAAAATATATACATATTTAACTCGAATTTTTGAGCATATGTAATATTTTACTTCTTGGATGTAGAGTAATTATGAATCCATTAGAGTCCAAGGCTGCCATTGCTGATTAGATGTAACTTTTGACCTTATAAAATACATTACACAATAAAACCTGTTATGTTTTATTCATGTTATCACTGTGATTTGTCATAGCTGGAGTGTTTCTAATTCTATGGGGCTGATATGAGTATGAATGATCTTCTTAGTCTTAAGCTGGCTTTTCAGGCCAAATTTTTTTTGGAAACTGAAGGCAAAAAGGATGAAAACTTCAGGTACTTTACTTCTGTGTAAAACTGTCTATACTATTACCTGGATATTAAGCTTTAAATAAGAAACAGCTGGTAATGACTTTGAATCTGTTTTAAGAGACATTTTAGGTAAAATGTTGATAGCTTGTAAACGTGTATTTCTGCCTTATTCTCTGATCGTGCATACAAGTTCATATGTGTGAACAACGTAAAGTAAGAGGTCAGTCCTACAAAGACTATTCACTTGTCTAAAAATTCACAGACATAAATGTTTTCAGGATCAAGGCCTTTTTCAATAATTGTGATAGTCGTGTACCTTGAAGTGACTGACTGATTTAGGATACACTTAATAATTTGATTTTTTTTTAAATAGCAGAAACATTGATGAGTTACCAAAGCACATCATCCAAGCTCCAACTTCAGTCATTTGAAATATAATTTTTTGGCTTGTTTGGGTAATATTTTTTTTTAACTGACGGCACTGGCACATAACTTAAACTTTCTAAAAGTCACGTCAATTTCTGTGGGCCATGCTATGGAATTCAGTTTTATAAGTAAGCTTCTTTCTTTAATCATATTTAGTTATATATTGTCTGCTTTTGTTTATCCAGAAAGCAGGTTATGGTCTGAGACTGAAGGGTGAAAGAGCAACATGAATATTTTGAGTTGAGAGAAATTTCATGCTGCTGAGAGGTGTCCTAGTTTAGATGAAGACACCCACCCACCCACTAAGAATTAAACTGAAATCATAAATGCAAGCTAAAAAATGTATTTTATGATTGATCAACACCCTGATTACAACTTATTTTCCTTCGTGGAAATGTTTGCTGCCACATTTTTGACTTCCAACTCCAAATATCGGTGTTGCTCTCTCACCCTTCAGTCCCAGACCTCCTGCTGGAGACACTGTGGAAATGGTGGCTGCTCTCTGGCCCTGGAGAAAGTTGTGGCTCATCCTGCATTGTCTGGAAGTTCACTCGAGGGCCTGACAGAGGCACCTCATGTCCTGCCTCTTGCTCTGTGGTCGGTGCCTGCATGTCACTATCTGAATCTGTGGTGCAGTGACACAGAGAAAGAACTGCTCCACACGCTGCTTCCCTCCTCGGCAAACCCCTGAGGCATCTCCCTTCTCCCACATTCCCACTGCTTTCCCACTATGCTTCTACAGCATGAGGGGTGTGTACATAGGTGTTACTTTAAGCTTTGTGTAAGCTCTCTCCTGCAAGCCCAGTTTACTCTTGCATTAGGAGAAGGAGCCCTTCCCTTGAATTGGATGCAGGCTATTGAAGAAGAGATAAAAGGCTTTTCTTTCTATTCCTGACTTCCCTATGGAACCTACCGTGCATAAGTGATGAGGGTAGGGATATTTTTCAAAAATCTCCAAGTGGTTTAGTCACCTGTGTTTGGAAATTATGAAAATCTCACTGAAAAATCTCCAGTGCTTATGGTTCTAAATGACTTTCACACTTTTTACAGTTTTATTCTTGGGCAGATCATCGAGCAGTTATTTCAGTTATGCATTGAGGATGGCATTTGTTGCAGAGCTGAGGTCAGAATAGCATGGATTAAATCCTCAGCTGGTGTACAGTTATGTCATTTCATGGGCTTCAGTACTGCTTTTTATTGAAATAATCTGATTGTCTCCTCTTGGGGTTTAGATACTTCCAAAGCAGGTGCTGCTTGATGGAAAGAATGGGACCAAAGTACTAATTGATACTCAAACTGATATACAAATTTGTTTCTCCTGTGTTAAAATAATTATGAAAACATCAGTGGATATCTTACTCTACTTACATTTTTGTTTCTCACTGTTTAGATGAAAAGAATAATTGAAGTTTTCTTTCTGCTTATTGTCAAGGTTGAGTCTGATGATTTAGTTGTCTTAAACATTGAATCAAAAGCAATTTGTTTGGTGTGTGTAATACAAGAATTTACCCCCTTTTAGGGGCAATATTTAGGCAAGCTATATTCTTTTAATATAAAAGTATTGTTCAGAAATTGAATGGAAAGGAGTTAACCAGATATTTCAATTCTTCTTTTAAGTGTTTAGGGCTTTGTAATGCTCAAATCTTTTTCACCTTCTTTGAAGTGCTATCTAGTGAAGCTCATTTTTTCCTTTGTGTTAAATACTAAAACACCCTTTGACATTAATATTTAGTATTGTATTTTTAAATATGTCAGTGTTTCAGTTGCTGTATTTCCATATACTGTTCACTTATAACTTCTTTCTGCTCTCTATATAAATGAAAATTATTTAAAAATCGTGTTTTTTTAAAAATCACAAATGAATTGATTTGTATAAGCAGATGTAAACTAAAGTTTGTGAAATGTGAATGTGAAATGTAATGGCAGAAATAAAATATGGACCTATGAAAATTAACATAATTTATTTTAACGGAATGTGAAGGTAGGATTTCTTCAGGATTATACTGCCCCATAGGTCATTTAGTCAGATGTAACCTGAAAGGTCAAACCCCAAAGTAGTCCATTACCAGGATATGTTTATTTTCCAAATACACTGTAACTGGAGAAACAAAGCAAATGATTGTCCTGTAACAGTGTAAAGTTTAGTGTATATGTGCACATAAGTCTCTGTAGGATCAGGGCCCAGGTCTCTTCTACTTTGGCAGTACTCTCTGTTGTGGGTTTTGGGGTGATTTTTTTCCTCCTGGAAATTAAAATGCAGTTCTGTCACTGCGGTCACATTTTCCAGTTAGAGGGACAAGGGCAATGCCTGTGCTAAATACACAATGTGCTAAATGGTAGCTATATTTAATTTTGACTTTGTTTTAATATCTACAGTTGCCTCAGGATAAGGATCTAGGAGATTTCAAGTGTAGTTCTGTGTACTCAACCCTTTTCACGAGGGTTGTTTAGCTGTCAGCTCAGCTCTCTGAAGTCACTTGGATGATGATGGTGCTATTGCATGGGAAAGGCTGCCAGGCTGGTGGGTGCAAGGGCAGGACAGCAGGAAGCTGGTGATCCCTTTTACAGGCAGGTAGGAGATGGGTTTATCTCTAACCCGAAACCTGCTCTCTGAGAGCTGCTCAGGATAATGCATGCGATTGCTGAATTGCTGGGTGGTGAAGCAGCAGAGCTCCAAGCTGATGCACACACACCAATAGTTCCCAGAAAGCCTCTGGTCTCTTCCCCTGCTAGATCTCCAAAGCTTTCCAGGAGATCCAGCCCCTGCCTTTCTCTCCACCATCCTTTTCCTCACTGAGGGGCCCTTCCCTGGCTCTTCCATGGCTTGTAGTGCTTAGAACCAGAGCGTGCAGACGAGTGCTTTCTGCTGTAACTACTTCTGTGGAGGATGCTAAAACAAGGAAAACCTTGCTCAGGATTACTGAAGAGAAGAAGATCCATGCAAGGCTGCTTTCTGTTGTACCCAAACTTCTAAATTTACATTTACATACATTTTCCTGTCAATGTAAAGGTTTTACCTCATATAAAACATCTAACATGACATGTTTTATAAGAATCTAAAAAGTAAAACATTTTTAGCATTTGTAGTTGTATAATCAGTGTCCGTTGCTGAGTTTTTTCTTCAGCAGCATGTAACAGGTGAACTCCTATTTTTATGGGTGTTGCATTATAATTTATGGGGCCTCTGCTGATCTAACTTTGATTTGTAATAGTTTTTTGACTAAAAAAAGAATTATGATTCTAACATCATTTTCAAAAAGGTTACTGGCAAGAAGACATCTTAAAATAACCTACTTAACATTTATTATTTTATAAAAATATTTATACTTGCAAAAAATTCTCATCCATTCTGTAATTGCAAGAAAAGTATGTCATGTTAAGTCAATATAGAATTAATCTATGGGATTAAATACTGTCTCAAATTATATGATTTCTGAATGATAGAAGAACTAATATGCGTATTTTTTGGGTTATACATATGCACTATTTTGCTGAGAAATACTGAGGTTTATGTTTTTTGGTTTTTTTTTTCCCCATAGAAAAATAGTCAGTGTAATGCAGCTTTTCCTTCTGTATTTTTCCCCATCTTGATGTCCTCTTATTATTCATCAGAGATTTAGGAGCAACTCAGCTAGTACTTTTATTCCATGCCATCATAATTTTATTCCTTTTTATTTTGTGAAAGATTAGATTGTTATTATTATATTTGCAATATCCTTTGCAAAGTTTAATCTTGTGTTACAATGCCTGCAACGACAAACCACAGCTAGTCTGAGACTGGGAATATTTTCCTTGAGTGTCTCCACCATCAGTCTATGGTGTGTGTATGTCAGCTTTACCGAAAGCTTGGATAGGGTATCAGCTGTCACTGAATCTTGTCTAGATTTATATTCTAGCTGTAAACCTCACAACTGTGTGAAGACTAGCCTCTGCAATCTAGGCGATGAAACTTCGAAATTCTTCCTTGCGGCTGTTACTAGTGGCTTTGTTTCTGACAGCTTCTAATTTTCTGTACATAATAAAATCAATTATTTTGCATGTATATGCTAAAGCTAGAGGCTGTTTTTTGACTGTGCATGCTACAATTAGTTATGTAAATAGCAGCATATGCTACAAGTTTTCAGTGCTCACCCTGTCTTTACAGAAGTGTTGGCTCAGGCTCTGCCTCGAAGTTAGTTGGCAGAGGTGTTTGGTGCTCCATGGCTCAGGCTTTGAAGACGTTGCTTTCTTCAGCAGCTCCCTCTCATGTTTAGTGTTTCAGTCTATAGTACCTGTGTGTACACCAAAGCCAATGCATGCCTTGAATGCACGAGGGATTTTGGCAGTCAGACTTTTAAGCTCCCCCATAATTTTCTTGATTCATAATAGAGGCGTACTGGTGATTGTGTGCTATTGAGCACCTCCTGTCTGTGTACATCCATCTCCTCCCTATCCCACTTAGATTATTTTTTCAAGTTTGAACTTATGTTTCTGCAAAATGATTTCAAAACCAGACCTTTCTAGAGATTTTGGGATATTTAATTAAGTTAAATTGTAATTTGTTCCCATATGAAATCCTTATTATTGCTGTCTTTTCAATATTATCAAATATTTTTGTTTATTTTTGCAAAATACTTCAGCTGCAGAGTGCAACCCAAAAGGTAGGTTACTCTCTACAACTGCCTTAAAGGAGGGGGTAGTGAGGTGGGGGTTGGTCTCTTTTGCCATGCCCCAAGCAAAAGAATGAATGGAAATGGCCTTATTTTGTACTTGGGAAAGTTCAGCTTAGATATTGGAAAAAAAAATCACTGAAAGAGTGGTTAGGCATTGAAACAAATTTCCCAGGGAGGTGGTGGAGTTCTTTCTGGAAATGTTCAAGGAGAGTCTGGATATGGCATTTGGGGATATGGTTTAGGGGTGATTATGGGGGTGCTGGGCTGGTGGTTGCAGCAGATGATCTTGAAGGTTTCTTACAACCTTGATGTCTCTCTGATTCTGTAAGGAAGAGTGTTTCAAGTGGGGTTTTAGAAGTGCTCACATGCATTTGGCTTTCCCTAGAAGATTCTTCTGGGACACTGATAAAGCACCCCGTGTGGAGCAGGTTTTGACCTCTGAATCTTAAATTACAGTCTTTCCTAGAATGAATCAAAAAACCAGACAGATTTGTTAAAGTCTACTGTCTACTACTTCTCTGCTAGCTCCTTGTATAGGGGTGAAATTATTTAAAGATAGTTTTGGTTAAGAGTCAATGTTGTGGCACCTACTAATAGAGGATATTTCTTAGATATGCACGTTCCTCTAGAATTCATTAATAAGGTCAACTTATCTCTTAAGTTAGCTCTGTGCTAGTACTTTTGAGAATCATGTATCTTTTGTATTTATGTGGTAACACCTTGCTCCTGGGGGCATGTGATTGTAAAGCCACAATGCAATCCTAAACAGGAGCTTCATAGCTGGTGTTAGACTGAATTTAGGTGCTGTGAAAAGCCTCCGAAAGAATCATTCCAACAAGATGTGTGAGAAGCCAAGCCCCTATTGTGGATTGACCAAAGAAGTCATTAGATATTTTGAAGACTAGTTGATATGCTCATAACTCAGGAGTAAATGATTCAGTCTGCTGGGGGCATAAGACTGAAAATGTGCTAAGTCAATACATGCCATCATAGGTGAGGAAAGATCCTAAATCTAACACAGCAAAATAATAAAATTATTTTTCTAAAAAAAGGAGCTGGCATAGTCTGAAACGTGAGAAAGAACCTGCTATAGCACAGTGTAAGAGATGAGCTGGGTTGGTAGAAATAGCATTACAAAAGGAGAGACCAATCATAACTAGTACAAGCCACAGTCTTCCAACAAAATCCTTTGTCTCTTGTCTTCTACCAGCATTATTAACTAGTGATTAAATGTATGTGACCTCTTATTTCAGAGAAGAACAAGGGTTACTCCTTGAGCTGAAGATTTTAATTCTTGCATATTGCTAACCCTCTTCTTTGAGAGAGGGTTTGTTAGCATAGCCTTCTACTTTGTCGTACATAAAGTATACCAATCTTCCTATTTCTGAATGTGTATGGTGGGTCTTGAAAGAGGAAGTTCCAGTGACAAAGTGACCTGTTGGTCTAATAGCAGCTACTTATGAATCACAGAGTCATAGAATATCCTCAGTTGTAGGGGACCCACAAGGACCAATGAGCCCAAATTCTGAGTCTCCACAGGACAACCCCAAAACACATATCATTTAACTAAAATGTTGGTAACTATACTTCTTAAAATTCCTTTTTTAGACCTTTTTTCAACTTAAATTTATCTTTTAAAACCCATACCATTAAACATGTGTAACATCTATGCATATGCAAATCCTTAGAAATCAACTATAATTATGTTAATGATATTATTGATAAGGTAAATGATAAATACAGAAGTCAGTACATTAATTTGGCCTGATTAATGGCTTAAAATGCTGCTTTTGTAAGTATTTTTTTCTTTGAAAGTAAACCTATTCTCCAAATGTATTTAAAATGCTAATAAACTATTAAATGAACAAGTAACACTATATTCAACATTTTTACACCATTTCTACAGTGGGTAAAATTGTAGTATAAAGTTGGTGTATACTCGATAACAATTTACATGTTTATTTTACCATCTGGTAAATGTGTAAACGATATTTTGAGAAGCACATTTCAAATTCACTTTAACAACTTATCCCCGACAATATGTATCCTATCTCATGTACTGACTGGAAGGATTTTGAAAATCTCTCAGAAAGAAATGCAGTAACAAAACATTTATTTTTTTTAGTGATGAGTAAGATCAAGCTTAGCATCAAGTTGGAGGTCTTTCAATATTTAGGAAGGATTTTGGTGCATTACTGGTGTCAAAGAGAGATTTCAGACTGTTTTACACACTGCGGTATAAAGATATCATATCATCTTCCCTAAAGAAACCATAGGGTGCATTGGTAGTAATAACAAAACAAATACAGTTTGCTGTGTTGTTGGATGACTGTATTGTATCCTTTCCAGGGGGTTTGAATTTGCTATCTCTTGTGTCTAAATATGGGAAGCTCATTATTAGAAGTGTTACAGTGAACCCCAAGTGAATTGCTTTTCTCGTGTACTTTAACAGCACTTTGACACTGCAGCCTTCTGCCTTTTTATTTTAGTCTTCTGTTTATTGGTCTCTCTGGATTAAATTGCAAGCACTTTCTTAAATACACCAAACTAGAGAATATTCTGTTGTAGCTCAGCTTTTATTCACCCTTTCCTAGCTGTTACTAATCTTAACTGAGAAACAAAAACCCCAACAACCCTCCTCCCCAAATTAAAAAAAAAATCCAAACCCCAAAAAAGATTTCCTTTTCTGCTTCCCCAACCCCCTCCAAAATTTAAAAAACCCTGCCCTGAAAGCAAGTCTGCCTGGAGAACACCTCCACACTAATGACCATCTGGCCAATCTGCAAATGAGGTTTGAGAGCAGATTTCAAATGTAGGCACCAGCTAGTCTGTGCCTTGCATGAGTCCATTAGTATTTAAAAGGTTTGAAAGCATTTAGGCAACTAGAGAGCAGGCAGGTACCCTAACTTTGGGAAATCCAATCAGGCATCTCTTTGTTCCTCCCAGGGCCTAAATGCCCTTATTCTGGTACCTGGTCAGCAATGCTCCCTCAGAGTTTGTGGCAGCCAGCTTTGCTGAGTATGTGCTTTATAATGGGCAATAGCCTTAAAACACCTTTGAAAAAGCATCAGTGAAAAAAACTGCAAAAAATTATTTGTACAAATTCTAGTTAACTTCTGTACCAAAGTTAATGAATCTCAATGGTCATATCTCTTTATTTATGTGCTATTTAAAACCCTGATCAGTACAGTCCAATCCAGTCCCGGTCTTGAGTAATCAGAGAAACCTGTGAGCTGCTCTGATTTTATGTGTGCTCTTAAAATCAGGTTTTAGCCCAATGGTAATAATAAAACCAGGTTGTCATTAAACAACAACTTTGAACTTTAAAAGACATTTCTATTTTTGAGGTTAATTAACCCCACTTAATTTAACATTACTGTTTTGTTTCATTTGGAATTAAATATATTTCACAAATGAATTTCAGGTTTAAGAGTTATTTTCTTTTTTTGCATACAGATATTAGACAGGACATTTCCTGTTTGTAAATGAGCACATTCAAAGATAATCTACTTCTTAGCAGACTGTCAAAGAAATATTTCTACTTTTTACCTCTCTTCCCTTTGCTGGCTTCTTGTTTTGTCTCAGCTCTGTGAAAAGTGCTGTCAACCTTATGTAAACAGTAATTTATTATTGTGTTTTCAATGATAAAAAAATGGATCCAGAAACCCTTTCAACAAAAGAGCAATAGTTGTTAAGGACACCTGCTGTTCCAAAAGAACTTCCCACAGGAGATAATTAGTGGATAGGTAAAGTCCAAGCTGCGAGCACCTGGAAACATGAAGAACTGAATCTGAGGTTTGTAGGACCAACAGAAGTTTGAAATATGTACTGAATTTGTCTTTCTCTTTAGATTGGCTGCAGGTGTCTATGTTGCAGAAGCAGATACTCACTAAATTACTCAGATGCTTACAGTAGTCTATAACTGGAATCACTTGGAAAAAATGAGCAACACTTGGAAAATCTACTTGATAGAGATGTGGAAAGGCATCCTGAAATGCTACAGGTTTGAAGGTAGGCAGTAAATGGACAAAGCTTTGAATTGTGGGTAACATTGCTTTTATTGTTCTGTATTAGAATTTCAATATTGCAATTTTTAAAATGGAAAATAGTTTAGTCTGTAGCTATTTATTGTCAAACATGGTGCTTGCAGCCAGGAGTGCCCACACTAGCAAGGAATGTGCCCCTCACCCCATGATCACACTCATCATGGTGCATTTCAAGAATAAGGTCTCCTGGCTTGCGAAATGTAAGCTCTTTCCCTCTAAGTGAAAAAATATCCAAGCCCACTTAAGAATAATTTAATAAAAAAATGACCTTTTAAGAAAGTAAGTTAAGATTATATATTTAGTTCTTGTATTGTTAATAACTGGTGTTGGTTTGCCTCAGAAAATCCCCTCTCCCATGCTTTTCTGTGTGTCTGCTTATTGCAAAAAATTGTAAATATCAAACTATATACTCGGTGCTCTAACTTTTTTAATTACAATTTTAAAATTAAATGTGACATTTTATAGATTTTGATATTGACTAAAATGGACCTTTTAAAGTGACATAAATACATAAATTGAGATTGATAAATTTATTTCAGACTACCATACGGGAAGGCTGATTACAAGGGCATGTGGAGCACAAAGCCAATTAAAGATATTCTTACTTCTTACTGTGGACCATTGCTGCCTTCCCCATGTTCCTTGGAAGCTAAGCTGAACAGCATTTACAAAAAATATTAAGCTAAGGGTATCATCATAAATTCTCCTTTTATGTAGTCCTGTTCTCTATTGACAGTCAGATTTGCATCAAAGAACATGACACCAGTGACTTGCTGGCAGCTTAAGTAATTGGGGAAAAAAGTGGTTATTCATATGGAAACAGGAGTTGGCTCATTACAGCCAATCACCTGAATAGCAAATGGTATGGTTGCCAATAGATGGAGAAAAAGGCAAGTCTAGTGGAAAATAGGAGCATTTAAAGGCCAAGAAAAGACATATGGTCTGTCTATGCTTGCCTTATACGCCTGGAAATTATAAATTAAGCTACAATATAGCCCACCACCTTAATGTGAAAATTTTCCATTTTTTCCCATCTTAATCTTAAGAAATTTAGCAGATTTGGCTAGTAACATTGACTACCTCTTGTGTCAGCATTTAAGTTCTATATGAAAATAATAGTTGAATTGATTCTTGTCTAGTATTTAATTCTGCTATGGCCATAAAGGATATGCTATTTAAATAAACTCTCTTTCATAGCAATTGTAGATGTGGATCTGTTTTGTCCTTTACAGATGTCTACATATCCATGAGGGTAGGCAAGAAAAAAAGAGTGAATAGGTCTTGGCAGCTACTTTTTGTAAGGTAAATACCACGAAGGTGACTGGAAATTTGTCTTCAGGCACTGTAAACACTTTAATGGCTATCTTCCTCATTTACTGTTGGTTGTAGTAATAATTTTAATTCATTGTTCTAATGCTCTCCTGTACTCTGTTATTCCTATAATGAAACAGGAGTCCAAGTTTAAGTAACGCTGGGCTTACTGAGGTGGCTACCTGACTGCTTTTCTGGTAAAGCATTAGTAAATATTGAGAATATTAAATCCTTTTAAATGTGCTTGTAAGGACACATTTCACTTGAGACAAGTTCTCGAACATCTCAGGCCAGTCTGAGTTTTAACAAGATTTTATATGGCCTCAACACTGTGAAGGCTTATAGCCTTTTCTTATGTTTTTTTTAATAGACTCGTTATTCTAAACCATCCCATGATAGATAGTCACGTGGAGAACAGATGCTGAATTCTGCCCTTTTTTAAATGCCATGCTCTGAAACTCTGATGGTTCCTCCTTTCCACTTAGAAATAGTGATAAAGCAAACAACACAGGACCATGACATGAGCTTCCTTGCTCTTATGTCTCCATTTTATGTACCTGAAAGAGTTACTAAAATGTTATTTCTGGTTTTCATTCAGGGGCCCTGAAAATACAGAGTATTTTATGTATTCCAAAATTTCTTTGACTGTGGCTGAAAAAATTACAAATCTTTGCTTAGCCGGTAAGTAATTTCTGCCTTCATTGTAGTGCTATAGGAACAATGAAGCTTAGAATTCTGTTTTGAACAAATTTCAGATTTAATGGAGGAACAGTGGACAGCAAAATGATGCATTATAATTAACATACATTTAAGATTTGACATGTGATAGGTCTTGTCAAAGCCATGGAATTTGGAGCTGCAGAAAAATAGATATAAGCTTACCTGAAGTAATTGCATCTGTAGAGTTTCTAAAATGGGTCCATTGGTGACACTTGCAGTTCTTACCCCACCCTCACCAGTGTTGGGTCCCTTCACAAGTACCTCAGTTCTCCTCCTTTTTGCTGTTTCTCTGCAGGTGAGCGGCCTGCTGGCTTCATTTTCCTGTTTCATTTCAGCACAGGCACAATCAAATCATCCCAACTGGTGACCCTTCTGACAAGCAACTGCAGGGATGAAGCTATTTAATCCACCCTGAACCTGACACGTGTCCCATATGGTTATTTTGGGTTTTCTGAGGTGCAGGGCAGAGTAAATGTTTGCACAATTCTGAAAAGACACTGCTAGGAAAAGTTCTTACGAAAATATCTCATTATTCTGGGATCACCCTGCACTCAAAGTAGTAGAAATTTTTATTTCAAGAAGCTCCATCTTGGTGACTTTTTTCATTCAGATCCATAAATCATCCCATAACTCTTCAATGAACCCTTACCAGGTAAGACTAGCCTAGGTAACAAGAGCCTTCCCCCACCAGCATACACTGGCATCACTCATTTACTGTAGCTCCAATTAATGGCAGTAGAAGTTACACTTGTAAATTCCCCCACGCATTAATGAGTGAACAGACCCCCTCTGTATAGTTAACCATCTTCCAGTTACCTGGCACTTTCCCCATCCCTTGTGAGATCTCAAATATTTAATTAAAGCCTTTCCTTTTTTTTCCTTTTTCTTTTTTTTCCTCCCCCCACTCTCCTTCATTCAGTTTGTTGAGTTGTAATTCTTGTTGGCCTGATGCCTTGGCAACATTCAGCACTTCTAATTGCCTGTATAGTCTGGCCTAGTCATGGAGCCTTTTAACTTTCATTCAGGCTTCCAGCAGTATCAGCCTCACTGGTCACAAGCTTCCCACTCAGGTTCCGTTCACAGCCCTTTTGCTGATTACTTGTTATGTATTTAAAGAGCTCCATACTGTTTATTTCATTTCCTGTTTGAGATAGTCTGTTTGCTTAGTTTTTTTCTATGCTAATTTAATTTTAAACATATAGGGCTGTCTTCCTGGTCAAACAAGCCAGAATTTTGCATCCATATGTTACATTAAATAATAATAAAACAACAAATAATAGTCAATGCTTTCTACTTCTATAATGTCTACCATTCAATGATCTCATAGCATTCTTACTTTACAAGTGGTAAAATGGTGTCAAGAGACATGAACTTCTTGTTAAACAATATGTATGACATCTGTTACAGAGCCAGACACAGGATTGAATAGTTGGGTTTTCACTAATAGTAGTTAGTCTGAAAATTGCAATATGCTATAGGAATTATCAGGTTAAAATATGCTTCAACGGAGTGGGCTGTACCCTGGTGGAGACATGTATTGTAGAGACTTTTGTTCCCAGAATATCATCTCTATTGGCATATGAGGTGCAGAACGGACAGGGGAATCCAATGGATATTCATGTGGACTCTGTAAAGGTTAGTAACCCATGTAATTATAATTCATGTTGATTTTAGAGGTACTATTATTAATCAAAAATAGCCTGGTGCATTTTTATTTCATTTTGTTGTCTGTGTGAAGATGTAGCATTCCCAATTCCCTTTGATTTCAGCAAACCCCTGTCTTACTATGGCTACAATAACTCATTTATGTCTCTGCAGAGATAATATGCTAATGTTATGACATTTGATATAATTTTCTGAATGTGTTCCTTTTCAATGTCAAACAGCACACACAGATAAATTGAAAATGGTCACTATAATTCTTGGTTTTTAAGGTTGCCCATGCCCAGCAGCTGATCATGGCTCTGTGAGGGCTGCTAGGACCTCATCTATGGCCAAGGTCAAATTCCTTTGATCACTCTGCAGGAGTCAATAGCTGATTTAATGCCTGCACTTTGCTTTCAGAAAGTGAATGCTTATATTCACTGTTTCTGTGTGTTTAAAGGAAGATATTATATCTGTGTATTCTTCTTCCCAAGGTGCAAGGACAAAGAAGAACCAACACAATTGTATTGGTAGAAAGTGTGAGTGGAGGCCAAGCTTGAAAAAAAGAAGGAACATTCCCTGATGGCTGGAGTAGGTTCCCTAACACGGTGGTAAGCATGGTGAAATGATCTTTCATAGTTTTCAGGAGTGAAATCAGATTCATTCTTCTGGTGACACAAAGTTTACCAGGGAATCCATAGAAATAACAAGGTGGACTGGAAAGCTAACAGCTGAGATATGTGGAAATAAAAAATATTATACAATATCCTTGAAAGAAAAATCTTAAAATGAAATCTGATAGTTTCCTTAAGAACAACTCAAATCGTGACCATGTCTGAAAAGCAGCAATATACAAAACAGCTTGCTACAAATACAGGATTTCATTTGTAACACAAATGTATGTCCAATTATTTCTATATTTCTGCTTGTTTGACCAGCGTGTATTCTGAGCTAAGTGCTAAGCATAACTCAGTGCCCGTGGCTGCATCTGGGCTTCTTTTGGATAAGGACTGTGTGGGCTTTTGACCAATAGTCTGCCAAGCAATATATCATGAATCCTAATTGTTTTAGGAAACAGTTGTTCTTTTTCTTCAGCAGATACTGTCATGCCCACATTATTAGCATAGATATATATATATATAATCGTTTTGAAAATCATTCTCGGTTTGAAGAATTCTAATGCTTCATACAGTGATTATGCAAAAGTCTCATGTATAAGCAATACCGATGTTACTGGAAGCGCCTCTTACAGAGTCCAAATATAGCAGATCAAATCAAAACTGTGCTACATCTTAAGCAACTGTTGACCCATTTCCATATCAAATTGGTTTCTCTCATAGAAGACTTTGCTTTTTCTTTTGGAGATATTTACTTGCACTGCTCTAGCTCAAGTTTAGCAACAGAACATTTTATTCTAAGGTCATTTAATAATCAGTCAAATATTTTTTTTACTTGGTTTATTAACAACTTTCTAATTAAGAGATTGTCACAATAAAAAGCTTGTGTCTGCTCTGTGGTATGTGAATGTACCACCGGCTCCTGTAAAATCAGTTGCCATGATTCAGCACACGCAGGAAGCTGGTGCTAGGTGCTATGCCATGTGCAGGGTGCCCACCAGTTGGCTTGATAAGCTCAGTCCTAAATATCTAACTTAAATAAACTGAGGCGAGGAAATTCTATTTTAAAATTTTCACTTTGCCCCTTGTTTATCCTGCTTTTTTTTTGGGGAGGCGAGGGGTGGGGGGGATCAGAACAATTAATAGACTATGGTATATCAGTCAAATTCAAGAGATTGCTAAAAATACCTAGAGTAGGAAGAAGGTGAGTTGTTAGAGGTGTAACTTGTTTGTGTCACTTTGTTTGAACATTAGCAGTGTCTCAATATAGATTTCTTTTTTGGCTTCTAATGGTCTATTCATTTCAGCAGGGAGAGGATGGGCAGAATGTGTTACTGCTGTTTTTCTGGCACAAACTGCCATTCCCTTTGGTGGCTCCTGGAATGTCCCCGGGCGGCAGCGGTCCCTCTGCAGGGATTGCTGCCAGACCTGGCTCTCTCTGCTGCCACATTTCCTACAGCTGTGCCATTGTGTGTGGACATCAATGTAGGTGACACTGCCGAATAGTAAATCTCAGGCCCAAGTAACATTTTAAATAGCAGGATTTATTTCTTGCACAAAAAATGTATAGCCCAGGCAGCAGGCCAGCTGGGACTGCAGCAGGCTTGCCAGTGCTTGTGCTCCAAACAATCTCTGTTGCATATGATCAAGCCACACCTACAGAATTAATTACATAATATGAACATTGATCATAATATTGAATATTACTAGTAAATTTGCTTTTTTCCAATGGCTGGTATTTTCTTATTTTTATGCGTGTATAAAAGTCTAAGCATCTCAGACAACAAGATGCTTATTTAACACATAAGTGTCATTCACACTGTAAATATTATCGTAAATAATATTATTTGATGAATAAATGTAATAGATTATTTAGGTGATTTTGATACCTTAACAGTGGTTCTCTGCTGAGGTCATAGATTTTTTTGTCATCGGTGACCATACAAATGTACAAAAATGTAATTTGTATACTTAGTATATTTGTACTTCTGCAGTCTTTCCTTTGAAAAGGGGGTTCTAGTCGTTCGGGAGAGCAGTGCTAACATCAGAGTTTTTAGTAATAACTAAACATCTTTTCTGGGGGTATGATTTTCCATGCCACCTCTCAAAAGACATTTCTGATCTATGTTAGCAGAAGCTATTCTTTCCTTCCCAAGCTCAACATCGGTGTGTTAAATATAGAAATGACAAACATGTGTGGTTTTATGTCTCATGTCAAAGATGATGCCTTCAGAAAGCACAGCCGTTTCCACTACAATGCCAGGGCAGGGTACAGTATCAGCTGACAGGCATGAGAATCTGCTCCTCAGTGGTGCTGAGCTCTGTGTCCTCCACCTCTGGAGTGGACCTCCAGGAGCATGGGGCTGTTGAGGGCCTGGTGAGCTATGAGAAAAGCTGCCTGTCCTGACAGTAATCTGTAATGGAACATTTTCATATCAGAGAATGCAGATTTTTTGAAAACAGCTTTTTAAATGGAGAAAGTTTGTTCGAAGAAGCAAGCAGTGTCAAGAAACTTAGCTGATTCCTGAAGGTTCCTTTCCAGGCTGGTATTCCAGCTTTATGTTAGCAGGTGTGCCAGGTTGCTCTCATAACTGGACAGTTTGAGATCCTCTCTGTCTTACTGATAAGCCTTTTAAAGCTGAAGGACACAAGTTTGTTGTTGACTTGTTCCTGTTAGAAACTCAAACATCCTGATGGAAATTCAAAACCTGTGAGGCTTTGAAGTTACTGTGCAAGCCAGGGCTTATAATCTCCAAGTTTCTCAGAGTAAGTGGCCTATTATAATTCCCTTCAACACTGATTATCAGGCCCATTGTAACTATGAATGGCTGTGATTAATTACATTATTGTAACTGCAATATTACGGTGCCAGAGAAGCAAAACCCACCTTTGTAATCATGTTTTAGGTTATCTCTGGCTGCAGACTGTGCGTATGCTAGATGTATTTGGGAATTTTATGGCAAATGCCAGCTGAGGGAAGCCTGAATCTAGGCTTAGGTATCCAGCATGTCATCTCTGTGGATAACAGATCTATCTGAAAGCAGAGAAAGAGGAACAAACCCTTTAGTAAATCAAAGTGTTATTCCTGTTATTCCCCAGGTGGAATCCTGTTATGTACCATCAGATACAAATACTCTTTTTAGTGAACTCCCCAAATTAATGGCTTTTTTGGAAATGTTTCACTGCACTTGGCAAAATGAAGAAAAGAACCCCATGTAATTGAAAAATCCTTTGGAATAAATAAAACAGCTGTTATTTAGCTTTGTATATAATAAAACCTATTTATGTTCAGGTTTGGTGATTATGCAACTTGAGTCATTCTTAAATCAGAGACATGGGTCTGAATCACAACCAAACAACTCACTTTTGTTTTCCTTCGGGGATCTTCAGCCTGGCTTTGTTCAATGAAACTGAATATGCCACATTAGAGCACAAGCAGATGATTACCAACAATGTTTATTGATGCTACCACTAAGAGAAAATGGCAGACTGATATAAAATAAAGAGACTTAGCAGATGGGATATTGGCATTTGAATTGGTTGAAATAGATTACTGATTTTACCCCAAACCTGCCCTTTTACGAACACTACAGTATTGTTGCTTGTTGTAGAAATGTAAAACATATTCATCCTTATAAAATTATTTCCTGTTCCAACCCAGAGTATTTATTATTATATCTACAAACAAGATTTTATTATCAGAGGAATCTACAGCAAGGTTCCTTGTTAGAGCTCCTGTCAGCACTGACTTGAGACATAAGCTGCCAGCATAGAAAGTTAGATTAAAAGAAACATTTACTGTTTCTAGGCATCCCCTTAATATAAAACCAGCAAAAAAAGATCTGCAAATATAATTAGACACATGGCACTAATTGAAATCAATGGGAATTAGAAGCAACATCAAGGAGCCTGCCTTTCAGTAAGCTCCTGTGACTGAGCAGTGCCGAGAACCACATGAGCCCGAAAAGGGATTCAGGCAGCCCAGCTCAGGGTAGAGCTGAGACCTGCCCTGAGTCTGCTAAAAACAAAATGCAGATGTAGAACAGACTAGGATAAGTGTAAAAAAATAGGGAGTTTAGGCT
This sequence comes from Drymodes brunneopygia, assembly GCA_013400955.1. Taxonomy (NCBI): domain Eukaryota; kingdom Metazoa; phylum Chordata; class Aves; order Passeriformes; family Petroicidae; genus Drymodes; species Drymodes brunneopygia. The sequence continues at coordinate 99,455 of VZTZ01016922.1, forward strand.
CTCTGAATCTGGCTCTAGGTGCCTAAATAAGGCTGTAAGATCTTGATTATGGTAATTCTCATGGACTCCAAGCTAGCATGAGGAGCCATGTGATGATTGATTTGTACTTTGGTTTTAACATTGAGCATTTTGTGCTATGAGCATCCAGCAAGCCCTGCAGGCTTCATTACCCTTTATTGTGGGTCAAGACCTGTTCTTTACATGTGGGTCACCAAAACAGTCCGGACTCATCAATATTTGTTCTGGAGGCTTTTTGCACTGGATATGGTTCTTAATGTATTTGAATTAACAATGACCCTTAGTATCCAGGATGATTCATCACAATTGCCAATGCATATTTATAGCAGCAAAAATTCATTCAGTGCTAGTCAAGGAAATCATGTGTGAATTTAAGTCCAGTTGGCAAGGTAGTACAGTATCTGAAATGTTGGCTGTGCAGCAGCTGTCATTCTATGCCAATCTATTCTATCATACAGTAAGCAGGTGGCTCACACATATTGTTTTTACTACATATCATTTTAATTTTGCAATGTCTCACTGAAATAGGAAATGTGTGCTACTGATTTCAATAAGATTTTCTTTATTGAAGCCAGGAGAGCATGTTAATAGCATGCAGCAATTTACAGTGTAGTTGAAGTAATACAGCAGCTGGTGAACCTGTTTATTCCCTATGGCTGTAGTTGTATATCAGTCTTAAGTGTAGCTAATTAACTTCTATTCATTAGAGATTTTACATAAATTGAAGCAGAAAAGAGGATACAAGCCTCAAACAGTTCGTGTTCCTTCAGCACCCTTTTGTGATGCCATACTGCAGCAGCCCATCTCCTCTGGCAGACACGTGATGTCCTCAGGCCAGCCGAGGGGGACTCTGTGCTCTTCCCTGTTTCTGAGATTGCTAATTTTTTTGAGGGCTTAATCTGCTAAAGGAACTGTCTTTATTGTGATGCCGTAAGCTGGCTGTTGAGTGTGATACTGGTGTCTCCATGTATTATAAATAAGAGTTTTCACAATGCAGCCCTTTGGTGTTTTGCCACTTGCCAGTGTCAGTATTCGTGTGGGTCAGGTGAAGCTGGCAGGACAGGCTGTGACAGTGTCCCAGTCTGGGCAGTCTGAGCATCCCTATGCAAAATGCTTCTGGTATTTGATGGTCACTTTGGCTTGCTTGATTCTCAGGACATCTCTTAGCCTCATCTTACTTTCTTTGGACAAATAGTGTTTTTCTTTCGCAATAAGCAGGATCTCCTACTCAGTTTTAGTTTCTGTTCATGATTTTAGTTTTCAGATATTTATGGGCCAGGGAGGAAATATTTTCTTTTTTTTGTCTGATTGTAACTTCTATTTATGTTATGGAAACTTCTTGTAAGATATTTCTTTGTGGAAATTGCTGTTGATAGAACTGATAATGTATTATTATTTTTTTCCTCTTGTAGTTGTTGGTTTGCCTTTCATTTAGAAAGAATATTGATAGCAGAGCCCTTATTTTGGTGAGGTTTTCAGAAGTGTATTATCTGAGGGGTTTTTAGGTTAAGAAAAAAAAAAGACCCATCCTAAAATAACAAAAATAATTAATGAGAATCAGGAAGGAGAAAGAGGCAGAATAAAGATATATAGTACATGGGATTGCTTCTATCCCTTAGGTTAAATTCAAGACATGTATTTTGGTGAAGATGAGATTTTGCCCAGGTGATCCATAAAGCAGTAATAGCCTGCCTGACTTCTCCTAACAGCTTTTTCATTGTCCCATTCTCTTTGTGTTGGTCCTTCTCCTGCTTGCATGTATTTGCTGAATGTCTCTTCTTGCTTCCTCTGACTTTGTCTTGTCTCCTATGTCCTGCAAAGTTTTTCACTCTCTCCTCCTCTCTGCCGGTGATTTCTTTACTTTTCATGGCCATGACACTTTACCTGTTCATGTGTCATTTCATGCTTAATGTCCATTTCCTCTGAAAAATCCCACTTTTATGCTTCTATGCTTTTCCAGAACAGAACTATTGAGGCTAAATACGAGATCAAATGAGGTATCAACATCAGCCTCTTTTGTAAAATCCGCTATTTTCTACAAATCAGTAAAGTATCTTTCCTCTTCCTATGATGCCGCTGGATGCCCGGGTAGAGCATCTCCCTGCAGTTGTGTCATTTGAACACTGAGTGGCACTAAAGCCCACGGCACCGGCAACACAAGGTATTTCAAAACAGGTCTTTAACTCAGGAGGATGCAAACGACGAGGTAACAGCCGAGATGGATTTTTCTATGACTGGGAAGGGAAGTTTAAAGATGCAAACCTGTAACAGGTATATCCTACATATCTTAGACATGTTGCCTCTCAAGTTATTTTTGAGGAGGAATTTATCTCAAGCTTTGCTAAGAGATCATTCTGGAACTGCTGAAAAATTCTTGTGACTTTTATTTTTAAATTTGTTGATCTTAATTCTTAGCTTCAAGAAGGTGCAGTATATTAAAAACAAGCCATTCTTCTGGAAGTCCAGTATCAGTGTGAAATTCCAATAAAATATGTCAGTTTGTTTAGTTCAGAGAAAGTGTGGAGAAAAGCCCAATGCTGTAAGTACTGTAAATCTTGAGCTAGATTTACCTTTGATATACCATTATCTTATTTTCAAAAATGATTTGTGATCAACAATTCATATTTTGCATTACCCCACGAGTCTGAGGAAATTTTGTACAATTTAAAGTTATCTGAGACCCAGCTCCTATCTGCTCAAAAGGTACAGTTTGATCAAAGGCTTTTAATCTTCCTTCAAAAATATATAGCTCCTGCTTTTATTGTAGGAACGCTGTTTTTGTGACTAGACCATGACATGAATGATCCATTCAGTTTTCTTAAGAGGTCAAGATCATCTGTGCTTTACTTGAACAAAACATCTGGGACGTGACCTCAGACAGCAGCATTTTGTGCTTGACAATTTCTACTGGCGCTCAAGTCAGGGCTGCATTTGGCACATGGCCCTCAATCACTGTGCTGAGGGCAAGACTGAATTCCCAGCTCTGACCTGAAATTCTGGAGGTGTAGTTGTATTATGTACTTAAAAGTGAAATTCTGGGGAAAACCATCAGTTTTAGGCACAGTGTCTTGTTTCAAGGTGTGACTTAGATGCAGCAAACATGTGAGGCAAAAGGACTTAACTATAGAAATTGCTTCTATCCCTCTTCTTATTTTCCATCTTTCCCCATGACACTGCAGCCATCCAAACTTATTTAATCTTGGTGCACTAAATCAGTTTCTGAGTCACATAGAATTGGCTATTTAATGTTCATTTATGTTTTTTAATCCTGTCTGGAGGGTGACAGGGCACATGGTAATGTCAGCATCTTACTGTTTTTCTCACTTGATCAAACTTCAGTCATTGATTTGTGTATACAAGTGCCATGGCCTATTCATTTAGTTACTAATCAGACCGCTTATTACTAATTGGAGTGGTACATCATTTCCCTTCACAGCTGGCAGGTGGTTGTTAGCTACAGAAGGATTTTAAGTGGGCAGGGAGGGATGGTTAGTGGTATGCATTACTTTTTGTCGCCTTTCATCAGCACACTGCTACACTGCCTTGCTTCTTCACACCACTTTGAGGCAGGTAAGAACTTCCATTTAAGTGATGCTGAGTCAGCTGGACAAGGTCTGACATCATCTGGAAAAGTTTCCATAATGACCTACATACACTTTGCGGGAAAAACCCTTAACTTTAAGTCTAAGTTTGAGATGGAATCGTAATTAAACAATGCTACTGTGTCTTGGGTTGATTTTTATCAGGGAAGGGTAAACCAACTTCAATTTACTGAAGCGTCTTTCAACTCTGTGTTTTGTGTTAACTTTTACACTGGCTCTGTGTTAGAGATAGGGGAAGGTGAGACTATAGAATTCTGCACCTTGTTCAGCAGTATGGAATGAGCCTGCTGCACACCGACACCTCCTTTGCTGCATCCAGTCACTAGCTAGCAAATATCACAAGCACCACCAGTGACCAATATGTTTTCTGTTGAAAACCTCCCATAATAATGCCATGGAAGAACAACAGTTAATCTGATGTCTTCCATTCGTACACTGCAAAGATTGTTTGTTTTTTCTGCAATTTGCAGTGATGAAAGAAAAAACTGTATATATAGACACGTATATCTATAAAAATAAATAGCTGCAAAAAAGATCTTGACTGTATGCAATGGCAGATGAGATTTACTGCAAGGACCCTTTTGTCAAGTGTTCTGAACTTGTCAGGCCTCCATCTGTGGTTATAAAACCAACTTATTCTTGTAGCTCTGAATGTCGTGTTTCAGATAATTCACCAGTACATGGAGTCTCAGACAAATGTGGAATTGCTTTTTGACATGACTCTAAAGCCCTTTGCTCTAAGGTCTGTGGCTTTGCACAGTTTCCAAAAGCTGTGCAGAGTACATTTTGAGAATTGAGACAAGCTGCTTTTGTGATGTAATCATGGTTGTGGTAAATGACCATAGATCGTGGCTGTATCCCTCTGCCTTGGAGTTCTTCGTGCTTCTTCTACAGATGAAATTTGGGTACTGGATTCTTTCTTTTTTGACAGCAAATTCATTAGTAGTTGGAAAATCTCCCTTACCTTCCTTCTATTTAATATCCCCAGTGGGTATTGACTACATTGTGAAAGGTTTTCATATATTTAAGCCAGCCTGGTGATGCGTTCCTGAATTGTCCTGCCTGGAAAAGGGGCAATTTATTACAGGCGCTTCGCAAGGGAGAGAAAAATGCCTTCCATTAAATTGTTTTTTGCTACCTCTAGGCATTAAATTATATTCTTTTCTGATTGATGGTAGCTTTGGGATTTGGACAAACAGCAGCAATCAGCAAAGGTGAAAATGTACTCTTCTCACCCGAGGGTCTGTGCACGAGCTAAAAGAAATGGCAGATTAGTCACAAGAGTATCTTGGGCTACATTTACCTTTGATATACAAGCTGTTTTTCTTTTTATCTATTAGAAAATCTGTTTAAATTTTGTTACCAAAATTCAGTATTGAATGAAACATCACATATTGTCACACCCTTATAATTTTTCTCATCATGGGGAAATGTCAAAGCTTCCATGTTGAATTTGCTAAAACTCCTTTCAGTAATTTTTTCAGGTTTTCACAAATGACCTACAGAATCATGTGGAAATGCATTGGTGTGATCTTCATTTTGTTTGCTCTTTTTGAATGACCTCAAAGCATCATGGAAGATCTTACAGGGACTTGCTCCTCAGTTATGCTCAGACTATTGCACATCAGTCAGGCTGTTGTGATAGTTATCAGGGAAATGCAAATTAGACTAATTCCTCCAGAGAGGTGTGGTTTGCAGTGTGCTTGGTGCTACTGTAGTTCCACTGACACCTTAGTAATTTAGGTGTTGATCAGATATGATTGAGTGTGCTGCAGTGATAGAAATAGAGTTATATTTTTTGAAATAACACCAAGAAATAAAGTAAAATATAAACTATCTCCAACACTAGGAGCCCTGGCATGCAAAAAAGTGCTCTTCCCCTACGCATGACAACCTCCTGCAAACACTGAATATGATTCAAGTTCTGTAGTTGTAGCTTGGTCTGAGAAACATAAGTCTGTATGGACAGAAACACCTCTCAGCATGGCAGGCAAGAATGTCCACTGCTGAACATGTGATCTTTTCACTAGGTCTAGCAAAAGGCAGCAAACTTCAAGCAAAACACAAGTTTTACAGAAGTGGTTGAGGTGTGATGCCAGACATTAGAGATGTGACTGTCCTGCAGCTGAGACCTGCAGGATTATCCTGATGGCCACTGATTCTCAGGGTAGGGCAAAACAATTTGCTCTCCTGAGAAGAGTCTGACTTACATGCACTTTCCAGTCTCTCTGTTACAAGTGCTTCTTGAGGTAACTGGGACCAAGGCTTTTGGTGTCCCTCTGCTCTTGCCTGTGATGCACTACAGCTTCCCCATGACAGTTTCCTCTTTTTGGGAATGAGGATGCTGGGGGGAAATTGTACCATGGTCTTGTTTTAGTATGGGCATGTCAGAGTGGGAGCCACAGGAGAAGAGAAGTTATCTTTGGTCCTTCAGCCAGTTTAGATATTAGCGTCCCGCAGCCTATGCTTGAGATGTTGAGCACAGTTTATGTCCTAATTTTGGTCAAGGCTTTAATCAGAAAACCCTGTTTTCTAAACACACAGCCTGACTCCAAGGCTGAATCATGTGGCAGTGCCTCAAGGCATGTTTGCAACAGTGCAGTTCTCTCTGTGAGATATTTATGTTTGATGCTTCAGGTAGTCCTGATAACCTCACACTCTCACTTTAATGTGTTTTCATGTATGCAGTGGGAGTATTAGAGAAATTCTGGAAGCTTTGATGGTTTCTGGTCCTGCTGGCAGGTGGTAAAATATTTCAACCGTGTCAACGTGTGGGCCACGATTTTTAGGAACAGGTTAGATTAGATTAGAGCACTAGTGTTGGCATTGCTGGGTGTAATGCAATGGCTAGGGAGTGGATTTGCAGCTGGGTCCTTACAGTTACAAATCTACAAATAATGTGGTATTTGCAGAAATGCAAAGAGATTGCATGTACTAAATGGCTTCTGTGTGTTTTAAGAAAAATCTGTTAATGGTTTTAAAGACCCTTTAAATAAATGAGATACAGAAACCCTACACTCACTGTCTTAGAAGTCCATAGACATGCAGATAAGATTTTTCAGAACTCTGGTAATTCTCTGCTGCTCTGGTAAGAGTTCATATAAATTATTTTATCTGTGTGTTACAAAAATAATTCCTGAATATTGCCATATTAGTACTCCTCAGTTTTCTCTTTATAACTGGAACTCTAATATTATATTTTTTCATCTCAAGGAGGAAAGTACAGGGGTATTTGAGTTTAAAGTTTCTGATTGCGAGCATAAGTTTTGAGCTCAGTTCTATAGTTGGTGTGTTTACCTGTGGTCAAAATCAGATAATAATTGGAGTTCAGACATAATACTGCTATTTACTTTGTAAATAATCTCTCTTTTTTCATGTATAATGCAAGACAACTTGGATGGGGTTATTCTGACAGTGTTAGATGACTCAGATGTGGCTAAAGGTATCTGAGAAATCTGTGTGAAATCCTTTTCAAGTCTTTGGAGAGGAACAAGTACTCCTAGGTCATGAATCATCTTAAATGTTTACCTTAGGGAGGTGTGAGTGATTACAGCTGAGAAATGCCTTTTTCTCTCTATAAAATACAGATTCCTCTTGGAAATTTAGGCTGACAATGCTGTAAGTATATAATTTGAACAGAATCCAGTTTGTGGATCTTCCTCTGTGTACTGGGAGCCCAAAACCAGAGCATTCTTATTTCAGATGTGGCTTTGTGAGTGCCAAGGGGAATGTTCCCATTCCTGCACTTGCTGGCTGTGATTTTGCTAATTCACCCCACAGAGCTGACCCATCCCAGGTACAGGACTCTGCACTTCTTGCTAAATTCATGAGGTTTCTGTCAGCCCACTCCTCCTGTTTGCTGGGATCTTCATGAATGACTGCCTGGTTCCAGTGGTATCCACTTGTCCCAGCAGGGTGTCTCTCCATGGGCCTCGGGAGGGCTCTTTCTGTCCCATCGTGGAGGTCACAGATGTTAAACACTTGAAGGATTAGACACAGCATCCGTCCCAAAACTGACTGGAAATGAGCACCACTTACACACTAACTGCCTGCAGTTAGGTTTTGAATCACTGATCACCACTCTTTAGGCCAAAAGTGTCTTCCTAATGAGGTGGAAATTCTTACAAAACCAAGGAATTGGTATCATTGGCTTCTGTGAGGACAGTAATTCAATGAAGATTTCACTTTCTGTGTCCCAACTACCTGCCTGTTGGGGACCATGGATGAATTTGTTCTCTTTGTGCAATTTAAAAGCTCAGATTTTAAGTATTGATCTTTAAAGAGAATAGTTACTTCTTTGTAGCTATTCTTTTCAAATAGCTACTTTTTAAATTCCTGCTTTTGATTTGAGTTGGCTACTTCAGTAAGGAATGCACTTTCATCTCATAAACCCTGTATTGGAGCTCTGCCAGTTTATGTCAGCTGCTGCTCTTGTGAAATGGCGAGCAAGTCAAGATCCTGGATTCTGGATTTCAGGTAAGACTTTTTGTCTGGAAATGTGGCATGTGGAAAAATAGGGAGGACATGTATTTCTATTTCATTAGTAGGCCAGTATAAACACAACAATTGTTTTCCCTCTATGAGGTGGTTAGAGCAGCAAAACTGACAAAGGTGGTATTTTGAAACGAAAGAAACATTTCTAAAGCCAACACTGTCATCTTTATTAGTAATATATTACACTTGGATCTAGTTTTAGTGGAAATCTATTTGAGCGCAGGAAAATATGAAAATAGTAAAACATGCTTACAATGAACAGTTGTCATGTGATGTAATTTCTAAAGTACTCGTTTTAAAAATCTTGTGTATGGCAAAAAAGCTGCTTAGGGTATGAGGAGTGTGTGATTAGAAAGTATAGTAAGCATTAGTGTTCATACACTTTTATTTGGTATCCCAGAGATGCTCTCAAAAGAGGAGAAAATAATCTTACCTACTAAGCAAACTCCGTGATACCAGGACTGGGTTCCTATCAAAGGTGATGGGTAGAGATGGAGTTAGATTGCCAGCTCCATAAATTACCTGTAGCATTGCTTTGATTTACTGAGTAACTTCAGAGTTACATGCAGTCCAGACTGGGATTTTTATTGAAATATTTGTCATTTTTGTAGCTTTGTTTTCAAAATTGTAATTAAGAAATAATTTTCCATGCGGTTTTTTTCCCTCTCTCCTTTTTCTCTATTCAGATTTGAAGTGATTTGAATGAACTTTGTATTCAGAAAACCTGAGGACGAGGTGGGTGCTTTTTCTGCCAGCAGTAATTGATTTAGCCAAAGTAGTGTAGCAAACAACCTCCTCAGTTGCCTGCAATTCAAGACAAAGTTGGAAATCCCAGCAGCTGGGATAATGCATCTTACCCAAGATGTAATGAGAAAAATGGGTACAGCATGGCACAGCTTAGTGCTTCTGTTTCTGGGACTAACACAGACAGCTTTGGTGTCTTGGGTATATGTGCAAAATATCACTGTTCATGAATTTTACACAGTTATTTCTATAGTTTTGTGAACGCCTACAGAAAAACTTCTGTCTGAAATTTTGTGCCATTGGCTCAGTCACAGTAAGGCCACGTGGTCAGTCTGATCTGTTATGGGGGCTGATAAACTCCCTGCTGAAGTGATTATTGTCTAAGGCAAGTGTCAGACAAAGAATATGACTAGGATTTAAAAGATTAAAGTAGATATATGCACTCCATAACATTCACTGCAGTGTGTACTTGCAAATTTCAGATATTACAAACAAACAAAGCTGCAGCCAGCCTCATCCATCTCTCCCAATAAGCATCGTCTGACCCTGCAGACGCCCCAGTTAGGAACTCCCCTTGCAGTGCAATGCTTAAGGGAGCAATCATGTTTCATGATGCGGAAAACAGGATGATCCAGAGGTCAAAGGCAGATAGTCTGGATTCCTAATGCTGCACTGTCAGGCCAAGTTTTGTAATTTCGTGATGTTCCCGGGCAAGCTGGAAACTTGAGAGGAGCCCTGACAATGGTGCAGAGAAGGATTAGAAGCAGAGAATTAGAAGCACTGTAAAGGAAGAGAAGTATTAGCACAGTCCCCACCTATATAAGGAAAACATTCCTGATGCAAGAGGAATTCTTGGCCTAAATGAAGACATGCAGAAAAATCCAACCACTTGAAGCTCGATCCAGATAAATAGATAAATGTTGTCTTACAGCTGTAAGATACATGTTTAGTTATAGTTTGCTGATAGAGTAACTGAGAAAGAAACAATATATATTATCCCTCCCTTGCAGGTTTTAAATTAAGATCGCTTAATCTTTCTGAAGGATTATTTAGGTCAGTGACTAATCAGGGCCTGATTCAACACATTTTATTTACAAAGCAGGATTAAATGGATGATGTGTCTGAGGAATTTCTTTCACTTGAAAGTCTAGAAAGAGTGGCTATCTTAATAATTGATAAATGTAATGATTAATTACATGCATTATTTTAAGTGTCTCTAACACCATTTTAGTGTAGATTTTAAAATAGTATTCTCTAATATTGACCTTCTAGCAAAAATCAAAGGCCTAGCTTAGAGTCAGAATTCCATAAAATTCATGACCTTTGGTCGAGGATCCATTTTGGGGAAAACTAAGAAAGAAACAAATATTTGGTGTTCTTTACCAACACAGATTGTCTCTCTGTGTCATAGGAGTTGTAGGATTGGGCTGTGGACACAGACATATTTCATTGGCATTACTTCTTTTGGCTGAACAATGTGAGAAGGTATATTAGTGAAACAATTATTAGAGTACTTTTTTCCAGTTTGAATGCCAATAGAAAAAAGAGATCATGTTGCAATTGAAGAATGCATCCCAATCAGTACTGAATCTTTTTGGATCATATTTCAAATGAATTAACTTAGAGTAAATTATTTCAGGCAGAGTATATTAGCAAAAGAAAGAGCTGCTAAAGAGCCATTACCACTTTCCAATCAAATGAGAAACATAACTGAGTACCACCTGTCACAAAGGCAGTACAATGATCCAGATGGTTATTTATCTTCACTTAGGGAGGAAGAATGGAGAGAGGAAACACTGCTGCCAGAATTTGTGTTTTTCCCCTCCCCTTTTTTACCTTCTTGTCAGAATAGTTTGCCTAATTACAGACAAAAAAATGTCTTAGGGAGTAGGTTATATTGATATGATGTTCCTTTTCATATGTAAAGGTAGTTCATATCTCTTTTTTAGTAGTATGAAATGCAGTGTGAGAGATTCACCCATTACTATTTCATCTTCTATGGTCAATAACACAAAAATAGAATGAAAAGGATTTTGGGTGCTTGATAGTTACTTTTTTCCCCCCAGAAGCTTAGAAATTAATCTGCTGTTTTACTTGAAATAGAAATAACCTGTAACAAACTGAAAATAATCTGCAATTTTTAAAAATATTTCCCTTCATTAAAGAGAAATATGATATTTATGATAAATATGCACAGTATGAGCATTCAAATTAATGTGTATTGTGCATGCATTTTATTTACCAGTGTATTTGAGGCTTGAACTTAGGCAGGAATCAAGAGAGGGCAAACTGATCTAACCCCAGTCCTTTCTGATTTTGAATATTGTGTGAAATTGTTCACTATGTTGCTAAAATCTACTGGCAACCATGTTAGGTCTGACAGAGTGCAGGTTCTTTTTGGAATTAAGAACACGCTGAGACTATTGGACACAGATGTAAATGGATGAATTAGGTTCCAAGCATATATCTGCTATGGGGACATTTTAAAGTAAATAGTTCTCATGTTCAGTTTTGTAACTAACAGCTCTGTGGAGTTCACTCTTGCTTAGTAGCAATTCCCACCCCCCTCCATCCTGGTGGAGTGACATATTTTGTGGCTAAACTGGGAGAGGAGCCAATACTCCCAGGATGTCTTCCTAGAAGAGGAATTGTATTCAGAGAAATGGTTTAAATAAAGCATTTCTTTTAAATTATAGCTACATATTGATCACAAAATAAAAACTGACAGAAAGGTATGACAGTAAAAATGTGAGTGGTACTGGGCCAGTAAGTGATACAAGGGCTCTGTGACAGCTTTTATGCACATATAAAAATACACCCATATATATAGCATCACTTATTATACAGAACACCTTCTTGGGACTTAGGTGGAGGAAGTACCTGTCACTCCTGATAATTAGGAAATGCTCTTTAGGTAAGAAAACAGAACTTTTATTACGAAGATTTACTAAGAGAATTATTGCAAGACCTCTCATGGGCATGAACTCTGTGATTTCTAGGTCTTCATTATTGCTGCTGCTTCTTACCACACATCTCTTTTTGTATAAACAGAGTTATGTCAGTGATGCTCAGAACAGTGGAAATTATTTACACCCCTGACTATTTTCATGTCAAGCCCAGATAGATGGGTGTATGCTCCCAAAATCTATTCTCTATGCCTACAAAGTGCTTTGAGAAAGGTCTGAGCCTTTTGAATGTAATTCAGCATATATATAAACAATACCCCTTGTGAACAGCTTCTGAGGAACAAAATCTCTGTTCAGTGGGGTTTAACACATTGACTGTGACTCGAGAGAACATCTGAGTTATTGGCTTGCTGCAGGCCAAAGAGGCAAAACGCAGTTTGAGGAAGGAGACGAATATTCTTCTCTCAAAGGAGAAGAATAAAAGTCAACTTTTGCTGTCTTTAATTTCTTATGAGAGATGACACCAGGCAGGGATCAGGTCAGTTTCTGACATAAATTCAGAATGTTATTGAACAAGAAGAATATTCCCCTTTTTCCCATTGACGTTTGCTTTAGGAGATTTATCACTGTAAAAGTAAACATAGAAACACTCACTATTTCATTTATCCAATCCAGTAGAAATATATATAAAGAAAAAAACTAGTCTGACTTAAATATGCTACAAAATTATTTATTTTTATAGCATATCCTAGGTATTCTTAATCTTGCAGTTAGGTGCATCTGCATGTTGTAATTTCACACCTGCTTTTGTGATGAAGTTTCTCCAATTATTGATGATTTGAGGACTCTCTATTTTTTACTTACACTTCATGTACAAAAGCTTGAAAATAACACCTAGTTGTGCACCAGAAGTTGAAAATGGATATTAAAGCCTGCCCTATCTCACGATTTTAAAGCTAATTCTTTTGGGATGAGAAGTGAAATTACTACTGCTACAGAGTAATACTAATAGCTGGACATGGAAGTTTGGCTTGCAATCAGATGCAATAGTGAAAGAAGCTAACTTGAAGTAAGGGAAAACAAAATTCAAATTCAATTATAAATCACCTAGAGAATAAATATTACTTTCTGACAATTCTCTTTTTGGTGTGATATACTGCTAGATTGCTACAAAAAGTAGCTATGTTTGATTAAAAATAGAATTTTCAGCTAGGTCCTCTATATTCTTCCACTTTTGTACGTGCAAAGCCCTTGGGTTTGGAGCTTTTGGATTCAACATTTTGGACCTTCCTATTGAAGCATGTTTGTCACAGCTGTCGAGAGAATGGCTTGCACTTCAGCTCAGGCTATCAATGTGTGGCTTTGTAGCTACAGAAGTCTGTGGTATTTTTATGGAGCAGGACAATACAGAATTATTTGGATAGGTTTGTTTTTTAACAGACTTTTTCCATATTTCATCTATTATTCCATAATGGCAAACCCCTGAATGGAAAACACTCTGACAAAAAACCTTTGCAAAAACAATTATATGGCTGATCCTAACTTGCTTTTGATGATCCTTTCGGTAGCTCACTTGTAACTCCTGAGTGTGGTGCTTGTGGTCTTGATCCTGTTTTTCCACTGTGAAGTGTTGGGGAACAGCACCATGTGCACAGTATCTGAGTTGGTTTTGGGCTTGACTTTCATGAGATGTGTCTGTGTGGATGTGTGTGTTTTGAGGGAGTATTTTGGGGAGTGAAAGATGTGTAAATGCCATTGAGCTTGAAGAACTGCAGTACCTACTGAAAAAATGCCCATGGACAAGCTGGAGGTATTTAGGCAGAGAAGACTAAGGTGCTTATACTAATATTCATCGAAATAACTGCCTGTAGACTGAAAGCTTTTGGTCTTCCTGATTTCACAGGTGGTATATTCACTTGAAATCTCTTTTCTTTAAAGGAGGAAAACAACTCTTAAACACACTCTTTCCAAGCTTCATCATGACTTAATTATAAGCTCCTACAAATAGGATTTTACTACGCAAATGCTGACACAGCCTTACGTCTAGTGACCTGAATGGCCTCCTATGTTAATTACTGTAGATCTGTAATCATGTTATGAAAATACACATCTGGCCTTTGTCCCAGAATCTGGACCATGTCTTTTGTCTTTCTGTACAGTGTTACATGTATATGTCACTTTAAAGACCAAATTCTCAGTTGTAACTCAGAAAAATAGCCCCCTTTGTAAGAATCAGCCTTTCCTTTATACTGTGTCTTGCTTGGCTGTTGTACCAATAATTCAACCTGGAAGATCTCTGGGAGACTTGAAGAACATGTCCCATGGCAGAGGAAATTAAATCAGATTTAGCGAAGCTGTTTATTGATCTACTTTTAGACTGCAAAGGATATCCAAAATGTAGGGCATAGCCCGCTGCTTTGGCAAGGAAATGAATGTTAACAGGGAGATAGAAGTTTACTTGCTAGCTTATTTTTCATAATCAGGTCTCTGTCTATTTTGATTTTTATGCACACAGGTTTGGATTGGGCATGTGTTTTTGGAAGATACACTGGGAAGCGATGAAAATATAAACTTCTCTAGCTCAGTTGTTTTGGTAGGCAATGTCGCACTTGTTCTTAGCAATACAAGTACTATGGGGACTCAAATTCTTATTCTCATTTGTCCAGCAGATTTAGGCTTTGATAATCATTTGTGTAGCTAGTTGGGGTTTTGGTACAGCTGAATGTAACCACTGAGATACAGAGTCAGATAGACTAGGAGAAGCCAACTGTGTAGCAGGTTTGAATGAAAAAATTGGGTGAAAAAGAGGGTAAGACTCCTATTAAACCTATACTGAAAAATTCTGATATGCTTGTGATTGGCAGGTAGGAGGGGATGGTGGGGTTAGTGTACTGGGGAGTGGGACAGAACTCTCTTTGGAAGGAGCTGTCTGTAACTAAGGGGCAAAGTTGGGCAGGACCGAGTGAAGGGTCACTGTCTTCTGGTACTCATCTGGTGCTGGCTAAATCAAATCTGGGCCCAAGACTGCACGGAAACAGCAGTGCTGGGGAGCCTGTACCTGAAGCTTGGCGTCAAGCACTAAACTTCCGAGCCGTGTCTGATGTTGCCGACAGTCTCACCCGGTGCCTCGGCTCCCTCGGCTCCCCGCTCCCATTGCAGCGCCCGGGGTGCCGGTGTACAGGGGGGAGGCGGGCCCGGCCCTGCGGCCCCGGCGGGAGCAGCCGCACCTCGCATCCCTCATCCCGCACCCCGCATTCCTCATCCCACCCCTCTCATCCCGCATCCCCCATCCCGCACTCCTCATCCCCCATCCCGCACGCCTCATCCCGCACCCCGCATCTCTCATCCCGCACCCCGCATTTCTCATCCCACACCTCTCATCCCGCATCCCCCATCCCGCACTCCTCATCCC
>VZTZ01016922.1:114683-226765 GCA_013400955.1 Drymodes brunneopygia
GGCAGCCGGGGAGGGGGCGCGGGGGGCCGCCTTCCCGCCCGCCTGCTCGTGCTGGGCACCGCCGCCGATTTCTCGGTGTGGAGAAACAGGTTGGCTCGCCCCGGTGCCGGGCGATGCTGCGGCGGCGGGAGTGTCTGGGCGCCAGGACGCTCGGGGATGGAGCGGTGTGTGTTTGTGCGTGTGTACGTGTGTCCCTCCGGGGCAAGCACCCTGCCCGCCGGCCTCAGGCATCCCCTTCCTCTCGGCGCCCCCTCTCTTCGTGTCCCCCTGCCTCCGACATCGCCTTTCTCGGGCTCTCCTGCCCCCTGCTCCTCGGCGGTGGGGCAGCGCAGGGGAGCGAGCACCTGTGGGCAGCCCCGTGGGGACCCCGCTCCGGGGCCGGGGCCGGGGCAGTGTCCGGAGGTCCCTGGCCCTCCTCGCTTGCAGACCGCAAAGGAATCTTCTGAGGGCTGGCACTGGCACGGCAAGGGCTGCCTCCCGCCGGGTCCCGGGCTGTGCTTCGTGCTGCCGTGTCGCAGTCTCTTGTGGAGCTGGGCATCTAGGGGCTTATTTTTGTCTGAGGGGGACGCGGTGCACTCGCTCCTCGGAGCCCCGTGGGGCTGCGCAGCTTACGGCTGGGCGGCCTTTTGCGTGCAAGTAGCAGAGAGATCAGTTGATGGGGGACTTTTGACATCCTTAGATCAGTAGGGACCCTTTTTCTTGCCAGGCCTCCCCTAAACGCAGGGTTGCAGACATACAGAAGGTTGAAGTGTGGGTGTCGATCTCATACTGAGATTCTGTTTGTGAGTGGTGGTTCCTGCCTTGCAGAGGAAATCTGTCCGGGGCAGGGAAAAGTCTCTCATGTACATACACAAGTGTCTGACTGTGCGTACACATCCCTGTCAACACACTGCATAGGTCTGTAGAGGCTTTGCTGCTCGTGAAATGGCTGTGTGTTAGCACAGCGAGCTGCACAGCATTGACAAAGCTTGAAAGAGACAAGTCTCAGCTGCTGCAGGTTGATGAGATGCGCTCGTGGCAAGCCCGTTTTTCATGGGGTCTGTTCCCATCATCTGTTGACGTGGTCTGTTTTGCAATCAGGTGGCAGGTTGCTACACAGTGTGAGGTTATCTCTCATCCTCTTTCTCCTTGTGGCAGGGACAGTTTTTCCCGTTGCTTTCTGGATCCCTTCTATGAATCCTACTTCCTATTACTTGCTGCTCTCTCAGTTTCTGACAGTGGAGTAGAAGGTCCTGTTGCCTTCACTGACAAACTGGCTGCCGAGTTCCTTTCTGTAGAGAGATAATTAAGTGTGAACCCAGTTTCCATCTGTGGTTCCTGACAGTGATTCCATGGAAGGCTTAGTCCTTAGTGTTTCACACCAGTGCAGTAGCCTGCAGTCAGAATCAGTCTGGCTCTTGCTCATACCTTGCTGGCCTGTGTGCTGCTCTCACTTTGTGTTGTCTCTGTGCGATGGCCACTGCACAGGGAGCCACAGGAGTCAGCTTTCAGAAGGCACAATGTGCAGGATTGCCTTGGGCTGTCTGGCATTAAATTTTGTTTCTCCAGGGCTGTGCCCAGAAAAAGAGGCTGTTGCTGTGGTTGAGAGGACCAAAGAAGATAGTATTTCTTGTGTGCTGATGAGGGGACAATTGTCCCTTGTTCCCTCGAGAGCCCTGCCCCGGTGCAGTACTTCTCTGCAGAGCTGCAGGTCCCTCTCCATAGAGCTGCAGATCAGTGCTGTTGCTCGCTAAGTTTGTGTCCTGTTTTGCACCTCCATTTACTACAGTTAACTATTTCAGGTGTGTTTGCTTCAAGTGGGGACGAGAGACTACTCTAGTCCATGTATATTGTGGCATATCTTGAACCCTAGTCCTCTCTTACTCCTGTTGTTTCTGAGAGGGCCTGTACAGCTCAACAACACAACATCCTGCCACAATGATGGCAAAGGCACAGCTCCCTCAAGATTTCTGGGTTGCGGTGATGTTTTCTCTGTGTGTCAGCCACTGAAATGAGTGTCTGTGCTGTGGCAGTCTCAGCCTGGCTGCTGCCTAGTGCCCTGTAAGGCAGAAATGCCTTTTGCATGCTGGGAGTCTTGTACCTGGAGTCATGGCAGGGTTTGGGGAACAGGAATAGGTGCTAACTAATCAGTGCTAAGGTCTCTTAGTCTGGGAGGAAATGTTGTGACATACCTTCAGAGGACTTCTGTTTTGGGGACCAATCCTCGTCTTGACTGGAAACAAACAGAACAGGAATGCAACCTGTGAAATGACCACAGGTCTCTTCCCAAGTGTTGTCCCAGTTCAGTGGGCTCTGGGTATGAAGAAAAAGGCTTCTAGCAGAGCTTGTTTCCTTGAGGGCTTAGTCTGGGGGCTTTGCTAAATGCAGCAGGGTTAATTATTTTTTCTTTTTTGTGAAACTGGGACACACTATATGTTTTAAATGTTATTTCTAGTAAGAAGATTGTGAATGTAGTCCTTAATTTTATCTTCTAATGGTGCTCAGAGCTTGTGATGAAGCCTCAATAAAATTTCCCACCCAAATTCCAGTCTGTACAAAGTGGAATCTACTTTTATTCTGGTTTTGGTAACGTGTTACTGATTTATTATGCAAGCTTTTAATTGAAAACCCCAGTTCCTAGCACTTTGAAAGCTAATAAAGTACCTTGTTGCCTGTGGTTCTGAGGGATTAAATAATTTCCATGGCAGTTTCCTGTCACTTTTTTTGAAAGCAGGTCTTATACAGAGACAACAGTCTCGTTAGCAGTTGTGCTAAATTTTTTTTTTTTGTAGTGTGGACAAATTTTGGTGAAAATTATTAGAAATCTATTGCTAATTTACTATAAGTGCAATATTGTATAAACAAATGAAAAAGAAAATTGTTCATCTGGAAACAAATTGTTGAACCTGCTCTTGAAAAGGCAAATACAGTCTCAATTTGTACTCTTCAGTACATATACTAATATGGTAACAAAATGCAGTTGTATGCTTTCAGAATCATCTGGTGATTTATTTATCAGTCATCAAGTATGTTTTTTCAGTGATTATTCAGACTGCTTTAAAATAGTTGTGAGTAATTGAAAGATTTCTGAGGAGTCATCATTTGTTTACAGAACAGGGGAAACAATCTACAGACCTCTACAAAGACCTTCTGTTGATTTCCTAGCAAAGAACTCAATATTGCGAGTTTGTGTATGTGTGTACCTGCTTGCATGTAAATTATTTTGAAAATTGTTGCTTTATTGTGACTTTATTGGCAATTTATTCATAGCACAAGTTGTTCATACTTGTTCCTGTACATTCTGGATCTCTCATATGCAAGTCAAAATTGGCTTTCACAATAGGGCTGTTATTTGGTAGAGGTTTGATATTTCAGGTATGAGGAGGATGTAAAGACAAAGTGCAGATATTTTTGCTGACTATGTTTATGTTTGGCATATTGTTTTCCTCTGTTTTCTGAAGGTAGCAGTAAAACCCTTGTATGGAAAGTGAAATACACGTTTCCTAAATTCGTGTTCTCTTGCCCTCCTCGTTCACCCTTAAAATTAAAGAGCTGTTTTGTTGTATTTATTTGTTTATTTATTTTTAAATTTGTACCGATAGGTACAAGGCCTGAAAGCATGGCATTGCTGATCTATATGTGGCTGCTGCATATGCATGCACTGTGGTGTATGATGTGTATGTAGGTAAGGCAGTGTTTGTATCAAGAGCACTCTTGCTGCTGCAAATGGCACGCAGTTACTGCTGCTCAGGACTCTGTATGTGGGAGAATGGTATAGCAAGATCTTGGGAAGTAACTATTTTTAATGTAGCAGGTGATTGTGGGAAGCTGCTCACACTGACAGGCCAAATTCTTTTGCTTTTGTTAATGCTGAGTGGGCCCTTGGAGGAGACTTGCAGCTGAAATGTATTGCTGATTGCGAGAAGGGGTGTCAGAGCCTGACCCTGTGGTTTGTGTAACAGTACTCATTCCCAGCTCCCTTCTGCAGAATACAGCATGATAGCAACACTTAAGGCAAGTTTAGAGAGACTGCAGGAATGTTCTGTTTCTTTTGGAAGAATACAGGGGCAGTATTACATTTTCAAGACAGGAGTGCTGAGATAATGGCACCATTGGAAATGAAACCCTAAAACTTAATTGTAAGTATAAATTTAGGATTGAATTTCTGCTCTTGGTATTTTCTTTATTACTGCCTGAGTCCAAGTTCTAAATGAAAAGAAAAAAGAAAACTTTTTCCAGAAAATACTAGAAAGAACTGAAGTAACAATGACAATCACATATTTTTTTAAGCTCCTCCAACTTCTCCCTTATATTTGCCAGTGTCACAGTTAAAAAAAGTACATCTGGATCATATAGTGGCCTGAGGCATATTTGCACAAAAAAAAATTTATGAATACTGTGTGAAAACCATCCCACTTTAATGCATCTGTATCTTGTTTGATTTCTTCCCACAAATTCAACTTGTTAAATATATGCTTTCTATTTCCTCTGTTAATAATTGTGTAGTCTCTCTATTTTTTCCACTGGAAAAAGTATAGAATGAATTCTAAAACAAAATACTTCCACTGGCATCCTTTAATGCTTCTTAAATAAGTAATGTTTACAGTTTCAATGGATGAGAGGTTTAAGGAGGTGAGGTAATACGTAATCCACTGTGAAGTGTCTTAGACAATTAGTTTTGTGTCTGATATGAGAAGAGAAAGCCATAGGCAGTGCATGTTCCTTTCATATGTTCAGGTCTGCCTTGTAAAAAACCCAAACTCATGAAGAATCACATCCATGTGATTCCCTTTACAATAATAATGCCATTTTGATGTAATACAAATTGATGGAGCACTGAATGTGTTCACACAATTTTCAGTGTTGGTACAGTTTAAAAGCTCTTCTCATGAAATGAAAAAAAAGCGTTGCATATTTAAAGATAATTAAAATCCACCCTTGTTCTACAAGGTTGTTTATTAGGATAGGCAAGGTGAAAGTTGGAATAGATGATAAAGGTTATTGCTAAAAATAGAAGAAATGTCTTGGGGAAAAAAGAAGTTGCAGGGTGAAATGAGGGTAAATGAGGTGAGGAGTTTTGTGCAGACTTGGAGAATCAAGGGCATTATGGCTGACTGGTATGAAAGGCAAAAGGGAGCTGACTAAATTTCATGGGCAAGGAAGTGTAGGGGCAGAAGCAGGAAAACCAGGGCTTTTGCCTCCTTGTACAGCAGGCACAAAATAGGATCTTGAATCCTGAGTCTTCTTTGTCTTTGCTGATTTCCTTGTTTTCCTGCTTAGAGCCTTTCCTCTTTGTTTAATTAGGTGTTTACTAGACACTGCAAAGTTTATAAATAAATATTGAAATGTAGTGGAGATGTGAAAGATAAGGTCAAGATTTGCAAGATCTCAATTTTAGTCAAACAGACCAGGAACTTGCTGCAAAAAACCTGGCACGGTAACATATTTAGGAGAAATGAAGTCTGCAAGTTACATGAGCTAATATTTGGCATTTGTAAGGTATTAGTTGATTAGTTCACTACTATATGTGTGTTTTGAGAAAAGAGTAGCAATTCTAGAACAACTCAAGGACAACAAAAATGAACATGGGCCTAAAAATATGAAAGAGCATTTGAAGAAACTGGGATTCCTTAGCCTGGAGACACACATTTGGTATGCAAAAAGGATCAGTTTCTTTCTTCTGTCTGTACTGAATAGGAATCCAGGGAAAGGCTATGGGAAAATTTTAAAAGCATGTTAAGGAAAGCTATCTAATGCTAAGAGTGATGTGGTAATGAAACAAAATGTCTGGTATCTTTGTGGAATCTATTATCCATCTGTAGGAATAGGTGAGACCATTATTGCTGCTTTAGAGCTGAGTGTTGGACTGGAAGACCTCAGGAGATCTCTTCCAATCCACTCATTCTGTGAAAAGAGCTCACTTTGTCTTTTTGACACAAGTATGTTATAGATGGATGATAGATAAAGTGCAAACTGAGGAGAAAGAAGTAGTTTATCTGGATTATAAAAGTTGATACCCACAGTCAAGTCCGCCTAAATAGTGAAGTTACTGTAGGCATATTCAAAGAGTATCTTGCAATGATAGATGCTCACTGTTCATCTGTTTTGTTGCAAGCAGGTTTTAAAACCATACAAAAATATAAAATGCAGCATTATTTATTAATTTGTGTCTGAAAAATAGCAGTCTGAAATGTAGATTTTTAGGCCTTTGTGAAATTCTCTTGACTTTTTAAAGAGTGTAGCACTCTGTCTACATCAGTGGGTTGCAAGAAGTTCCAGGACAAATTTCCCTGGGAGCAATTACTTTGTATTTTTCATGCTCAAAAATGCCAGGAAATATTGCATGTTTGTGTAGTTTTTTTTGAGGGAGATTAAGATAATTTTGTGTCTTTTTCTGGAAACTTTTATTCAGAGTAGTTAAAATGCTATAAATTAAAAATACCCTTGATCTGAAGCCACCATTCTTTAGAAGAGTTCCAGATACCACTCACTAGCCATTGTACCAGATTCTCTCTAGAGCCATTCATAGTCACTGAAACTTCGTAAGGATGGAAAAAAGCCCCAACCCTGCTATTGGATCCTGGCAAGTATAGAAAATAGGTACTTAAATTGTATTTAGTCTGGCAAAAAATGTCATTAAAGTCAAGAGCAAAATGCCATGTCTTTTCTGTTGAGAAGATGGTAGCTACATGTAAACTTCCAACATATGAATGTGCACAGGGGTTTTACTTTACAAGTGAGCATGCATAAACAAGAATGTGATTTCATGTTATATCTGAAAACTTTTAAATTCTGAATACCTCTGAAAACTTTGTGGTGATTGTGTGGTGTCAAGGATGTTTATAGTGTTGTAAATATGATTAGGAAATGAAGGCACAATGAGGGAGATTGTGTGGAAATTTTAAATGCTTTAGATTTTTTTTTCAGTGGAACTGACTAGTTGTCTTGATACTTTTTCTTTATAAAGTCAAAGAATAGCATATACGGGAATAAAACTTTCAGGATTGTTCTTTCCACTTAAGCATTTGAATTTTGGGGTTTTAGAAAATGCCACTGGTAAGTTTGAATGATTGGATTTATGGTTGTAGAATGCAAATTAGAAATGAAAAAAGGGTGCATTATATTGATGTGCTTAGAATTTATAATGGTCAGTAAAATTTTCAATTTTGTGTTTTTAAGTGGACTCAAACATCAAGCTTCTGCATATGAAGGTGAAACTATGTGATTCTGTAAAGCTATATTTATGTTGTAAAGTGAAGCAGAAAACAAATGTAATTCCAGTATAAGATCTCATACATCTGGTTGGACCAATGATGCAGTTGATAAATCCATGCTTGAGTCTATCTCTAGAAAGAGGATTTTGGTTTCAACATCCATCTGTCTGTCTGTCTATCCATCCATCCCTCCATCCATCCATCCATCCATCCATATATTTATGGGTGGCTTTGGAGACAAGCATGAACCCAGTCAGTCATGTTCTTAAATTTCTTCCTGAAGTAAGATATGGATTTTTTTTTTAAATTTGGAAATGTATACTGGAAACATACAGGAAGGTATGAAAGCTTTTTATTTGGAATTAATCAGGATAACAATGTCTCAAATCTGCTCAAGTAAGTTGGCAAAAATCCCATGTGATGATCAGTGAAGTCTAATGGCAGATCTAGAATTGTGAATCTTTTTTCAAGACCCTACTCAGTAGAATTGAAGACATCATTCTCATTTTTGTTTATTTAGGTGATCTGCCAGTCTCGTAAGGCAGAGCCTGCTACAACAAATGTAAAACAAAATTGAATCTTGAACTTTGAGCTAAATCAGTAAGTTACATGTTCTGCTAAACGTAGGAAGTTGATATGTTTTATTTGAACTGCAGCTAAGTGATGGTAATGATAAGAATTGGAATGGCATGTATTGACCACTTAATACTCTTACAGATAGAGCTTCTAGATACTCTGTTCCCAAGGGCTGCTAAATAGCAATGCAGGAGTGGTTGAACCACTATAGTCCTTATTAATGAAAAAATTTCTCACCCGTTCTGTCCAAGTGGGTAATGGATAAAGTTTGTTATCATCTCCTAAGAATGCAGAAATGAGATTGCATGACCAGCATCTCAAGTATATTAATGCAAAATTCAAAAAATGGCAAGTTTATGATTTAAAAAATTTGTAAGGAAGAAGATACATTCTCCTGCTATACTCTATAGTATGAAGAATGTAATAAAAATCAGAATTTTCTGTTGCCTATGGAATAGTGGGCATCCATCTACCTTTGAATTCATGAAAATGTGGATAACCTGTATTCATTTTCCTAAAAATGCTTTAAGTATTTCTTTTAATAATTTTTGTGACCTATTTAAGTAGTTACCAAAATAGAACCAGTGTCCCAGAACTTACATTATCGTGTCAGCAGAAGGGATATGATATGTATTGGTATTTTAAAAGAATTTATAGAATAAAATTAGTTCCCTTCTGCCCCCTCATCCCCAAGTCTGTGCAGCAGTTGCTGCCAGCCATCTTAATACTGTTCCTCAGAAACAACTTGGTTTCCAGCTCTTTTGAGACTATTGCTACTTCATTTGAGACTTTATATGTTTTCAAGGTATCATCACCACGGCAAATCTTCATGCAGTGTGTGCAAGTCTGCTCTGTGCTCAGATTTTAACATACTTCATATTTTTTCAGTAAATTTCATAACTTGGATTGTAACCCTTATTATCCATCTCCTTCAATTAGTGTTATCCTTTCCCTTTGTTTGAAGAGAAGATAGAAATGCTCAAACATAAGACTTGACTGCCTGTATAACTGTCTTTTAGAAAGCTTCCGCTTTATTATGTTTTTTCTCTTTATGATTGTGCTGTAGTGAAATACTTAACTATGTCCACTTGTTTTTATTGCAACCTTATAATAGCTTTTGAAATTAAACGTAGCAATGAGCTGTAAAAGCACTCATAAGGCTGTGTTTCATGCTCATCTGAGAATCCTCTCATGAAAATTCTAATAATAGGTGAATTCCATGTCTTTTTTTGGGAGAAGCATCTGAATGATTTCAGATTAGAAAAATATGCTCTCAGAAATAGCATTGAGCAGTGCAGAAGCCTTCATGCTTATCCTCACTGATTTCAGAAAAAGGAGTTTTTGCTGTAGTGATCTGTCCAGATTTCCCCATCAACATCAAATGTGCCACTTGCTTTTGGAATAACCCCTCACCCCCAATGCTCATCTTGTAGGGGAATGGATTGAGAAAAACCCTACTGTGGAGTATGCTCTGAAAACTCATGTAACTCTTGTGATTTTGACTAAAACAACATAGGCAGAAAAAGACTTTTAAAGGATCTTTTAAAGAAAAACCAATTCAGTTTTGGAGAGGGTGGAATGTTTTTCAGGGATCTGTAGTTTGTGTAATTTGATTGTGTTCATTTCACTTTGTCTTACCTAAAAGTTCAGGGCTTTGTGTCTGCTGTATCTGAATTGATTTACTTTGGCCAGCAAATACATGAACATTTTTTCCATTTGCCCACTCTTAACCCTGGTAGATGAGTGGTTTCTAAATGTTAGCCAGTATTGCTCAGAGCAACACAACTGCACTTGCCTCTGGAGTGAAGACCAATTGAAAAGAAACAAGGAACTCTCCACTGAATATTTGTGAACTATGGTTTTTTTTCCCCCCAGTTCTCTGTCCAGTGCTGGCCAAGCTTGGGCAAAAATAGCAGAAGCAGCAAAGCCCTTTTAGCCTTGAAAAATACCAAGGTGCTGAAGAACGTGCATGCATTACCGAGGAGTGCTGCAGACAAACCAGCTTGTGGAGGACGGGAGATGTTTTTGAGGACTGGGTATCTCCACTTTACCCATGATGGGGGATTTGCCCTGGACCAGCTTCTGCTGCAGGAACTGTGCTCCCATTAGCAGTTATGATGGGACTGTGCATGGTAATAGGACTGGAGCTTGCAAACCCCAGTACAGTACAGCCAAATAACACCAAATCCCAAAGCTACCTTATCCTGCCTCCTTCCCCCAAATTTCTCCATAAATGTGTAACTTGTTAATATACATATGTCTATGAAAAATGTGAAGCTAGAGAGTACAAATAGAACTTTGTGAAAGAACCTTTTGAAGAAAAATAAGGGAATACTTAAGATATCTAATGAAAGTTAGTCCCGAAACACGTGAATGTGCAGATATGTAAAACCTGACTAAATTTTAAAATTTATTCTTCTGTGAGTGATTCAGACTTACACAATCCAGTCTGTTACACATTTGTATGACTTATATATCTTGGGTGGTTCAACAGAAAGAATGTAGGTTTTGATGATGCATCCAATGTAGGATCTGAGAAAGTCTGCTAGAAAAATGGCGTTCTTGCTCTGAAATAATTTTTTTAAAATCTAAAACTGTAGAAATTATGAATCCAAAAGTGTTCTGGTATTAAGATAAACTGATCATATAATAATTCTGAGTAGTATTTCAGTGGCAATATTAGAAATAGATATCTCTGCAAAACCAATTCTTGGTGACTTTTAGACAACTAAAATTGCTAACTATGACCCTCATCAAAAGTTATTAACTGTTTCATGTCTATTTGTTTGTGCCTATGATACAAAGGATGGCTGTACAAAAAACTGCTCCGAGGTAGACAGAATCAGAGCCTTCTCTTCAAGTCCCTTAGCTGTGTGCTCTGACCTTGCATAAATGAAATGTAGATTTACCCTTGAGAAAATTGAGCTAATCTGCTTGGCATCCCACAGGAATAAACATGGTAAGAATAAAGAAGAGTAAAGCATGGATAAGATGCTGTAAAAACTTTAGGTGGTTGTATTTTATGTTTATTTGTTTAGGATGAAGATTGTGTGAACTTTTTGGCATGAAGACTGTGGTTTCCTTCTGAGTGGATGCAGGGTCTGTCACTCAGTGGTCCTGGTCCGTGGCTGGCCTGTTCAGGGGCTAGGACAGTACACATGTGAACAACAAACCTGTTTATTGGCATGATTGCAAACAAATACATCTCTGGCAATACAAAATTCTACTAATTTTCTCTAAGTTTGTTACTCTCCAGACTGCTCGTGGAAATTACTGAGCTATTGTAGCATAATCATTATGACTGTAATCACATAAAGTGCTTGCTCTAAGAGGTCAAATAATAATAATAGTTATAAGTTGTGAATGGACAGAATTAAAAATCTCTCAGTTTGTATTTTTTTTTTTTTAGAGTAAGAAAATTCTAATTTTCATGCACAACAAATAGCAAATTTTATAGATTAGGGCAAGTGCATTTTTATGGATATGAAATAAAAAAATACCTAGATGATTACGATTTATCTTATTCAAATACTGTAACCCAGAGACTTTTATTCTACTATCTACTATCTGCTATACTTTAACCTTTGAGTCTTAAATTTTTCATTTCACAGTGATTGCAAAAATAACTGTTTATATAATACTTCCATTATGCATATTTATTAAAAAGTAATAAAAGTCATTAAAATAAGTCTGAGAAAATTGACTTGAGCCAAAAAAAGAGAGTTGATAGATGGTGTGTGCAAACTGTAATATCATATTTTCAATGCTTTGCAGTTATAGTACAGTTTTTAATAACTAATTCCTAAGATTTATAGTTGTTATGACTTATTTTTTTAGTTTGCTTTCTTTTTTACAGTCCATAATGAACTGACTATTTTCCTGCTAACATTTGATATTTCTCCAGCAGGCTTTTCTTGTATATTGAGAAAGTGTGTGTTTTCTGTGTCTGTATATGCAAATATGAAAATGCATTTAATTCTAATGGGAATCCTTTTTAAAATTTCTTCCTGGTGGTGAATGTGCAATTCGGTTGAATGATTTGAGCTTTCAAGAAATACAAGACTAAGGAAATTTTCTTTTGAGTTTGTTACTAATACTGTGGTTTAGTACTTGGTGTACTCCATTTCATAGAACCATAGAATGGTTTGGGCTGGAAGGGACCTTAAAGATCATCTCGTTCCAGCCCCCTTTGTGCCATGGGCAGGGACACCTTTCACTAGACCAGATTGCTCAAAGCCCCATCCAAGCTGGCCTTGAGCACTGCCATGAACTGGGGCATCCACAGCTGCTCTGGGCAGCCTGCTCCAGCACCTCACACAGAATCATGGCATTGTCTAAACCCAGGCTTTGTTCTGAGTTGGCAAGTGTTTGGCATTTCCTATTGACCAAACTTTTTCAAGCCACTGAAATCACACTGAGATTTATTACAATATTTTAAGCCTTAAAGCAGCTTCCAAGAAGTATTGGAAATAGTTGTAGAATTGAAAAAAAAGAAGAAAAAGGAAAAAAGGTGTCTTTTTCATTTACTTACATGCAATGGGAAAATGTCTCAATCCACAGTCAGCAGCATGATTCCTTTAAAAAATCTCAATTTTCAAGTGTCTCATTTTTTCATTTTAGATATTCTGATTGGTAGGGATAGGAATACAGTAATTAAAAAGTTTCTAATATCTGATAGTGTTAAATTACAGATGTGTCGTAAGTGATCCAAGTGTGAATATAATGCTAAGAGCAAGAAATTATGAAGAAAATTTAGAATCACATCATTATTAACTTTTTTGTTTCTGCTATAATCTTGCAATATTGTGACTTTGACACCAAGAAAACACCAATAATCTAGTTATTTATTTGAAAGTTAAAAAAAATAGACAAGATTTTGGCTCTCATGGTAGAGATTGAAAATATGAAAACATCAGTCTTGATAATCCAGGAGGCAAAAATCATCCTATGTATGCTTCTTTCTGTATCTCCTTTTTTGAGGCAATATCTTGATTTTTAGGTGCTATTGCTGGCTGTCAATATCCTTTGTCTGGAACAAACTTGCTCCTCCCCTGGAGTGGTTTTCTCTCCTCTGCCTAGCATGCTCATTGTCCAGGCTATGCCTCTTTCCAGAGCTGTGCTCTACTCAGGCATTTTTTCCTGCTCTTCTGTTTCTTGTGCTGCACACAAGTGTCTGAGAGTTAAGTGGCTGCTGATGGGCCTCAGTATAAAAAGATGTTTCAGTGAGCTTTCTGCACATTGTTTTTTTTGTTTCTTCAAGGGAAAGAAAAGGAGAATACTAGATTTTATCTGACCTGTCTGCAGCTTTCATGGGGCAGTGACAGTCACCATCTGTCCTGGTCTCAGATAATGTCATTTATGATAACCCTGAGGGCTGGCAACCTGAGACTGGGCCTTCCTGGGCTTTCAATTTCAGTACTGTAAGCTCTGGATCATATTTTGGTGTTATATGAATCAGGATTTCTTGGCTAGTGGGGAAATAAATTCTGTTCAAATTGAAGTTGTGTAGATTAGGAGTTGCTCTGGAAATGAGGCAATTCAGGTGACAGAGGATGTGATGTTGTGAAAAATCAATAAATAAAAGTGAATACAGAATAAATCCAAACTATTTCACCATAGCAGAAATAGTAAATTTCAGTAACATTTATCAATTATTAAGTTAAAAATGGAAGAAACATTTTGAGAAAGTGTAGAGTTCAAGTGCAGAAATTACAGTGATGAAGGGTATTGTGGAGGCCATGCACGTAAATAGGTTAAAAAGGAATTAAGTAATTGAGTACAATGATCCTAATTCAACAGATGCAATTACCAGCTTAGGAAACCTTTAAACTGGTGATCACCAGAATGAGGGACTGAATACCAAAGGAAAAGCCATTTACTTTTTCTCCTTGTACAGTAAGAACCAAATAGTGGGGTAACCTGAGGGAAGATACTGGACTTCAAAGATTTCTGTGATTCTGCTTTTGTTTTCCTTACTGAGATCCATGAAATAGGGTTTGTCTTTGTTAGCTTTGCGGGGATGGGTTATCTCTCAGATGGTTCTGTGTAAAAGGAAATAATTCTCTTTAGTTTTACCAATGACTTACTCACCTGTGGATGAGATAATTTAAGAATAGCAGGTTATCCAAAATGAGTCTTTCTTGTGCCGAAGAGTTAATTTTCTTTCTGATTGGTTATATTTTTTTGTTGGATTGGCTGTTTCAGGAGAAAGTTGTTCCTGCTTGAGAGGTCCCAAACATAGGAAAATGCAGAAGCTGCAGAACCTTGAATGCTTTAGTAATGAGCAGCAGTGAGCTGGGAGAGGTCAGTCAGGCTGTGTTCTTGCTCAGTTCAGCAGCAAAGGAAGAAGAACACTGGTCTGCTCCACTTGTGCATTCTCATTTTCATGCAAGCAAATGAGGCACCTGTGTGCAGATGTCTTCATGGGCTTGTGAACTGTTGTCCTTCCCCAAAGCACCTCCCTTTGCTGAATTTTGGGAGTTTTGTTACAGCCATAGCTCTGATTGTTATCACAGATCTGATTTTTGAAAAATCCAGGTTGCTTGCAAAAAGATTCTGTGATCGTTGTGAGTGTCCTGTCAGCTTGCTTTGTATAATAAATAAAATACTTGCTTTTTACAGTGGGCAAATAGTTGTGTATTCTTTTACAGATTCAGTTGTGAGCTTTAGAGGAGGTCAGAAGGCTGCTGCTGAGCCAGGAGGAGTCGTTGAAGGAGCTGATGGTGGATGCCAAGAGCTTTCACTTTAATTGTATTAATGTCAGAGGGTGCCCCCGGATTTTGCGGGGACCAGCTGTGTGTAATTCAGCTGCTGGGCCCTAGATGGTGTCTGGCTTGTCCCTGCTGCTCTGTGCCCTTCCCTCGTGTCTTCCTTGCGAGCTTTGCTTGGCAAGCGAGGAGAGGAGAGCGCGTTGCCTGCATGGTGGCCGCACACGGCTCTTGGGATGTGAAAGCTATGTTGAAGAGTTTCTAAGGAGTTAGGAAATTTGTTAGTTTCAAAGATCGCCACTAATTTTGGTGGTTCAGTATTTGGATACTGAAACAGCTCAGTTTTTGGTCTCGAGTTTCACATAAGAGCATCCTGGTGTGTAAAATCAAACAATATAGTAATGCATGCTCTTAGAAAGATCTATTTTTCAGATGCATAAACACTTAATATATTGGAAGATCAGCAATTGTTTTTATGGATCATTTTCACAGTAACACTGTGTGCAAAAATCATACATCTTTGGATGGATCAGAACAGACACAAGACCAGGTTTCTAATTTATGCCACTGCAAATATTAAAAAACTTAAAATTATTTAAAAATATTTAAATTATTTAAAACAGTGTTCAGAGATGCTAGAATAAAAATAGAATGCTCATATCTGTAGTAAAGTGGCGTTCATGAAACGTTTTCCTTGCAGGACAGGATAAACGTAGATGTTGTGTTAAAACATTCATAAGGAAATCTAATAAAATATTTTCTGTGTCAGGATTAAGGAATTATGTTTTCAGTTTTGGATTGTGTTTTGCTGAGAAATAAAGTTGAAATCTGTTTCAAAGGTTAATTTTCAGGTTTGGCAGTTTTGGCATAAAAAAATATTTTACCAATATTTTGATCTCAGTCTCTAGGTTTGGATCTGACCTATAATAAAGAAATGACCAGATGCAGAAGGTTTTCCATACACACTTTTTGTTTAATGAGACTGTAAGACTTGATAAATTTTATTTAGGAAGGTATAATGCATTGTAGCTTGATTGAAAGCAATGAAGTTGCCCAAGTTTAATATTAAAAGCTAAAAATAGGATTTCTCTCTCTGGAGTATTTCTGTAGTAGTTTTGCAGTCTACACAAACATATGTGAGCATCTTGTTTTCTTATGCAAACATCTTCATACTTTTCCTTTTGTTTTCTGTTTTTCTCCATTTCTTTGGTTCTCTCTCTGTCCATTGTGCCCCCCCATCAGGAGCAGATTACAGCTCAGTGTGATTGTGTGTATGGTGTTGTACAAAACTGGTTTTCAAATCCTGTCAGCTGAGAGCTACAGTGGCAGCAACCTGAAATTAACTTAGGGACTCAGGATCCTAATCACTGGGTTTTGTGCTGCATCAGCTGTCTGCGTTTTCAGCCAGCTAAACCAAGTCTGTGTTAGTTGCAGATGTGTGATAGAGCAGATGGGTGGGTCAATTCAGGATTCTTTCAAAGTTGAGAACCCAGCTGGGAGCAGAAAAAGCAAGAAAGCCTTTCTTCCACATAGTACATGGATATACTAGAGAAGATGGGATCTAACTTTTGAAATTTAAAGGATATGTACACAAAATTTCAAAGAAATTTAAACATCGAAAATCCTGCTGAAATTTCAAAAAACGTGTAACTAGGTTTGGTGTAGTATTTTCACTGAATTAGTCTCTTGGGAAACTTACCCGATTAAAAGCCCCACAGAAACAAAACAAACAGAAACCAAACTATCCTTTAAATGCCATAATTTTCTGACAAAAAAATGCAAAATTGACACTGATCAATATGTTGGTGCATATACAGCCACCAGATCTAATAAATCTTGTTTTCCTCTTAAGTATACCTGCATTGTTTTACTAACGAATGAGAACGGATCTCTTTCTTTTTGGAAAATATCTAAAAATCTAACTGTAAACAAGGATTAAAATAGCCTATTTAACTAAAATGACCTGAAAACTCATTTGAATGATGTTTATATGAATTTTGTTTTAAATTGATCTGCTTTGCTTATGGCAGGGTACAAAAGGGCAGAACCTGGAGAGAGAGCTATGCAGGCGAGATGCCGGTGGCAAAGTCTGCTGTACATTTGGTTAGTCAAATGCTTAAAGTTATTTCCCTAGGTGCCTTTTAGCTCTCATCCCCTTCAGCAATGCTGAGTCTGCTCTCAAACTGTATTTTCTTTGTGATCCCTCTAATGGGATACTTTCTGCTACTGGTTTTCTTTTGGAGGAGACAAAAAAACCCCAACCCTGTTCTCTCATTTACTTCTTTCTATGTTGAAGATGAGCATAGACTAAAATAGGAGTGCACTCTCAACAGTCCATTTATTGCTTGAGAACATCTTCTGGATCACTATAGCATGAATAGACTAATATGATAGACTTAAGATTCTAAGTAATTAGTATCTGTATTTCATTATTCAAATTTTTTACAGAGTGTGGGGAGTTTTCAGGTCATATTGCTGAAACATATTATCTAAATTGCTGCTGTGATTTGTACTGGCTTCCAAAATGTCTTATTTTGGCACTTCTAAAACAAGCAGGAAAAAAAGTAGGACTCTTTTTTTACCTCTCAGTATTCCTATAAAGCATTGGTGATGTAGCTGCAGTTTCTCTCCAGCACCTGTGAAAGCACTTGAACACCTCTCCCAATTCCAAGGTGAACAACTGACCCACCCCAGTGAATTGCAGCTGGACCTCTTAGTGGGCCTTTGACAGTATTGTGCAGAAGATGGGGATTCCTGGTGCGTTGCAGAGGTTTCATGAAGCTTCACGTTATGTTTGCTGAAGTTTCATGTTGTTGCATAACTTATTGAAAAAGTTCTTTTCTTCTTAATTTGCTTAATTAGTTCCTTTTTAATATATGGAACTTGATGCAGTTTCTATAGTGATTGGTGGAATCTCTCACTGAAGTCTTAAAGCATGATTTAGTGTTTTATATATGTATCAATCTGTGAGGTTGTTTTGTGGGGTTTTTTTAATAGTTTTTTGTATTTTCTTTTTTGCAGGTTTTTGTTACATGAAGGAATGTCGTGTTAGAACTATACTTTTTGGACTAGTTGTACAAGACTACTCTGCAGAATTTCATATTAGTGCATGATTTGGCCAATCTACTGTAGGGATTCATTCTAGCACCAGATTTCTCTCCAGCCACAATTATTTTTACATTCTTTCCTCAAATACTTTATGACCTGCATTAGGAGAGCATAGTCAAGCCTTTATGCTGTTCATAGACTTCCATGTTGATCTACACGTACTTGATTTGGTAGGGATCACAGATGTCAGTTAGAGTTGATTGTAAATATTTTTAATAACTCAATAATGGGCTGAAGATGCTCAGGATAGCCTAAATGGGGATAATGAGAGATTGTTGGCAAAAAATGGGAGAATGCACCCATGCATTATCAATGATATTAAATGACAGTAACCTCTTTCTAGATGGCAGAAATTTAATTCTTTCACTCTAGACAAATTGTAAACTGAAAAGAAGGGGCAGCATTTCCAATTTTCCAGTATACACTTTTTACATGCTTAACATGTTCTTAAGCTTATTTTTTAACTGATATGTTTTTTTTGCTGTTCATAATTTGACACCAGTTTATTGACTGTTGTTTCAAAATAGAAATGAAATGTTGGTTTGCTTATTATTTACATAGGGAAAATGTGGTTATTTTCCTGGCAGAAATAGCAAGACTTTAAAGGAAAATAATCTTTCCATACTGAAGAAGTGTGTTCACTTAAGGAGGCAGAATTTTCTCCAGCTATTTATGATCAGAAAATGGATTTAATAGTCTTTTTCTCCCTCTGGAAAAGACTTGTTAAGGTTGAATGATATAAAGTTTCTGAAAATAGGGCAACTGTTATTAGAATAAATGACAAAAAATGTAGTGAAAGACATTTGTCATCTGAATAATGTATTTTTGCTTGGAGGCTTACTTATATTTAGTCTCTGTGTTATAAATATCACAGTTGCAATAATTTTTTTTGGTAGAAGAATCACAGCAGTAATAGTTCTGATACACTAGTAACAGAGCTCTGGACATATTTCCCAGCAACTCATTATAAAATTTAGATCACTAAATGTGAAGATGGACATTTTTGTATTGTTGCTGAAGTAATTTTGATGCTCATTGAGTTTTATTGACATCTGATAATCGCCTGAATATGTATCTTTATCCCTTTGTTTTTAAATGTTATGTCTGTTCAAAAATACTTCCAAATTTAATTTTGTTGTGAAGTTGTAAAGCCTCATATAAATCCCTCCAGCAGTGTTTCATGATTTTCATTTTCTCGTCTTGCTGACAAGATTAGGTTGTTTTTCTAAGTCATGTCACCTATCAAGAAGATTTTTCTCTCCTTATGTGGTTTTCTCTTGCTACTAAGGAATGAACAAGGAACTTGATTATTATTTGATTAGGTTTCTGCACCTGATTCCTTCAGGCCAGAAATGTTCTTACCCTTTACAGTTAAAAGCTAATTTAGCTGTGAGCCATTATCTGAGAAATGGCTAAGATTAGTAAGGATATTTACCTCCTGACAATACAAATAATTTCATTATTGTTTCTAGAAATTGTGTTAGGAAAAAGCCTGTTAACTTGTATTTTTTCAGTCTAGCACTTCTGGGTGTCTGGAAAATTGGGTTTTTAATTTCATTCAATTTGTTGAGTTCTACATGCTTTAATAATCATGTTTTTTAAAGGATCTTCAAGTTTAGCTTCAATTTTAAAGTGGAAAACTTACTCCTATTCATTTGAATTATGAATTACCTCAACCTTCAGTTTAAGTGATACCTTGTTATCATTTCTTCTTAAACCATTTAAGCTTTATGTTCTTCATCTTGTCTTTCTTTTGAAGTGAACAAATCTGTTGACCACTTTATTGTCTGGATTTCATGAAGCTTTTGGGGAACATTTGGGTACACCTCTCTCTACCTGGTTAGGTTTTTCAAGTCAAACTCAAAAGAAGAATTTTAAGAAATTAAATCCTGGTGTACAGCCTACATGATTTAGATTTGTAAAATGCAATTAGTACAGTCAGAGCAGTTAGCTTTCGAAGCACAGGTAGTGGTAAAACATGAACAGAATGGGAATGATCCATCTTTTACTGGAAAGATTATTTGCCACATTTTTAAATTTTTGAGGCATATTATAATGCTTATTGTCTTAGTACCTGAGTTCCTCACACCCTAAAAATGGTGGTGTTACATCACTGTCTGTCAAAAGCAGGAGCAGCATTGTTCTTTCATCTCTTTAACTTATTCCAGAAAGAATGCTGTGTGATGTTGATGACAGACTCTTGGATTTCCTGGGTTCTTGATGTTTAAGGTGATTTTGAAAATTAAACCAAAAATCTTTTGTAGTTATTTCACACTGCTGAGCATTCAAATAGTCACTCATTGTCTTTTAGTTTATATGTCATGGAAAATGCAGTGGGGAAACGCATCCCGTGGAATTGGTTCAACAATTGTTTGTGAACCTACAGGGCTTCATTAAATCAATGCCCTTGTTTAGAATTACTCTATGCATGATTGGACTCACTTATGATAAATCCCTTGCAGATAACCATGTGAAGCACGGAGAAAAAGGACTGGAAAGGGTGCATGAGCTAGGGGTACACTTAGCAAGTAGAGATATGTGAACTCTTGCTGGAGCAGTTAATTGCAATTGATGCCATTCATGTGTTACAGGAGATGTTGCAACTTTCTCCTGACAAAAGCACTGTGGCTGCAACGCTGTGAATTATTCTGGAGGACAAATCGTAACAAAAAAAAGCAGCTGTTTCTTTAGACACCTCAGTTAATTTTTAGGGTAAGAAACTTTACACAACAGTTCTGGTTGTTATGAATTTGAGTGCAACTTGTGTTAATGTGGTCTGCCCTGCATACTTAGTGTGTTATCCTCTCTAAGCAGGTATTTGTTAGTGCTGGGCAGTGGCATGGTATGTTCTTGAAGGAACTTTACTTGCGACCACATTTTCTCACAGAGGTCATAACTAGGTAGAGGTGAAAGACCTTGCAACTGAGTGCTCAGAAGTTGTTGTTAATGAGCTTAGAGTTAAGCAGTGAGCATTAGGGATAATAATGTTTGTGAACCTTGTGGCCCATTGTGAGTCTGAGCCGGTTCCAGCAGCTCTCTTCAGGCCTGGCATGAAGCGTGGCTGCCATCTTGATGTGGAAATACCTTTTGCACTACTGCAAAATTTGAGAATCTGGTTCACATATTTTTGACCTTGTGTGGATAAAATAAATCCAGAAGTGGGGGCGGTTTTGCCACAGCAGCAGGGCACGGTGGCTCTGCTGGGTGCAGCTGTCTAGGGGAGCCCCCAGCCAGCCTGGGTGCATCAGGGCACCCTTGCAGCCGTGCTGCATCAGGGCTGGCAGCTGATGCAGTGCTGTGCCCTTGCACCAGCTCGCCTGAAACTAACCACGTGTCTGACATTTGACAGGACTAAAGCTTCTAAGTTCCCTGGCCATTTGTGAAGGATTTAGCCTTATTTTCAGTGCAGACTCCTGACCTTGGAGCAGCTGTTGGTGCTCAGTGCGTGGGTCTGGGTTAGGTGCCTTGACAGGGTGTTGATCTGCTCCCACGGCTCCCTGACCTTCTCTGTGGGCAAATGGTGGCTATGGTCATGGCTTTCTGTGTGTCGGTGGTTCAGTGATTAATGTAATTATGCAGGACATGAGACATGACTTCAACTCCTTTTGCTTTTTTAGAAGGATAACCCCCTGTTTCTGTTGTCCCTGGAGAGTGTTGCGGCTATGAAGCAGCTCTCACGTCCCTTCGTGATGGGACCATTTTCTAGAGGTGTGGGAAGAAAGTCCCTCAATTGTTTCAGATAGGGATGATAAGCAGAGCTCTAGGGGAACAAACAAGGGTGTATGGCATTATAGATTTTCTAGAAAACAAAGCAGTGGCCATCTCTGTCTTTCTGGTGTTGGACGTATTTTTCCAGAGAACAGAGAAAGGTGAGTGGACTGACGTGAGAACAACATCTGAGCTCAGGCTCTGGCTGGTGTTTGGCTCTAGTGAGACCTCAGGTTTCTTGGCCCTGTGAAGACTGATGTATCTCACAGCAGAAATTTAGACCTAAATGAAACTTTAATATTAAAAAACCCAAACCCACACCTCTAGGCCAGGTGGCTGCTGATCTTTCTGAACTTTTTTTCAGTTCGTAACCTTGTATGTGGTGTGTTTTTTGTTTAAGCCTAAGACTTGCTTTGAATTTATCTAAGTTCTCTCCAAATTTCATTGTAAGTATGAGGTTCTTTTTCTCAGTCTTTCTTAGTCTTTTATACTAGGATTCACTTTTTAATGACTGCCTAATGATATCCAAAATATATCCTGTTGAGCTTAAGAAAGAACTTAAGTAGTTTGCTTTTATCCTTCGTAGTTTGAGATCACCAACATCTGTCCTCTTTGTTACTGTCATTATTCCAGTTTGTATAGGCCTTTGTTTTACTGAGAGCACTAACTGGATTTTGTTTTTCTTTCTAGTGACATACATCAAGATGATTTCTAGGTTTGATCAAGCCTTTTCAAATCAAGTGGAAAGCAGGGGGATAAGATATGGAATGAGAAAAAATTGTTTTAACATAAGCCCAGAGTATTTTTTAATTGCATGTAGAGCATTACATGGGCTTTTTTTTCAGTGCCAGACATATGCATTTATATTTCCCACCAACATTTGCCTGGTGTGAGTAGGAGTTTAATCAATAAATTCTTGCTTCTCATTTTTTTTTCTCCTAACTAGTACATTTGATATGAAAGCCTTATTCTGAATTACCATAAAGCAAATGCAAATCTAAGAAAAACTGGAAAAGATGTTTACACAGTACAGGGAGAAAAGATAACTTGTGCAACTAAAATCATATTTTTGTCTTTTTATTAACATCAGCAATTAAGTATTGCTTCCTAGAATCTGATTATGTAAAATTCCCAGTGACAGCATGTTGTTTATGGGTTTTGAAATGATACTTTCTTTGTTAGAGTGCCAATTCCTTTGGTACGTATTTCCTCTGTCACCTGAGGCTATTTTTCCAACACATAACACATGTGATTTTTTTTTTTCTGCTTTCTGAATAATCAGCTTTTCTTTTTGCTCATTAAGCATAAAATTTCAGCCAAGGTATTAATGCAGTACAATACATGCTGTATTAAAAGTGACCAGTCTCTACCACATACTAAGTTCTTTTTGTCTATTACCTAATTAACATACTTTAATTAGTTCACTACATTTAATGAATGTTATGTAAAACTCAACATTTTTTACCTTTAGGATAACCATGACATTCAATCTGATGTGTCAGACTGGACTGTATGAATAATTAATACAGACTATATTTAATATTTTAGTTTAGGGACTACCTTGACAGGCTGGGTACAGCCGTGGTGCTGAATGTGAGGTTCTGCTGGGAAAGGAGCAGGAGGATTCCCCTGTGAGAGCTCTGCTTTGGGAGAAAAGAAAGAGGAACTTGAGCAGATATGAGAGCCTTGCTGGTGCCAGGTATCCCTGAGCCTAGGTTCCCACCTGGACTAAGAAAAGGAGATCCTTGGCTCTGACTTCTGCTTTTTGCACCTTTCACTGCTTTGCTGCTAGCACTGGTTCAAGTCAGAACTGCTTCATACTGCTATTCCTGTAATGTTGATGATGATAATCAGTATAAAATACAATAGGTGTATTTCTTAAAAAAACCCTTGCACTTGGGCTGTTAAAATCAGGAAGATAACTGTTGAATTCTAATTTTTTAAGCTGCTTGAAAAATAATTTTTACCGAGAACCTGCTGTTTTAATACTCACGATAGCTGCCCTAACTTCCTTATGTCTTGGGTTATGAGAATGCAATTATATATAAGAAAAATTATGGAACTGGAAAAGAGGTCGAGATGAGTGGAAATCAGCTGTTGTCTTGGAGTCTCAAAGTGATTTCTGTGACCAGCTTGACCTGTTTGTGCTCTGGTAGCGTATGAGAATTTTTGGCTTCCTGAGCATGGGAGAGGCTGGTGGGGTGGTCAGCCTTTGGCATTGCCTTTGGCGGGGTGCCCAGTGTTCCAAGCCTTCTTCTGTGATTGACACATATGAACATGTCTCTACAAAGACTGAAATCATCAAAAGCTTCTTTTTAGAAGACCCAAAGTCTTTGCTTACCTCACCAGTACAAAAATGATAGACAGTATAAGTTTCCATGTGGGCATAAAGCCATCCAGCTATAAATCCCACTGGCTGTAAGGCTTTGCACAAGGTCACACTGATGACCTGGAAAATAGGCTTAGATGGAGGAATGTCAACTTGGTAGAGTGGCTTGAGCATGAGTGAGGGAGAGCAAAATGCATTTTTCCTGGAATGGATTATGAAGGTGCTAGGTATTAGAGATTCAGAGTTTTACTTACAGTGTGGTTTTAGTCGTATTCTTGAGAGAGGTAATACAGTGAGTATATGGAGCATCTGTTTGAGTAGAGGACTCATTTATTCTAGTTAGATTAATTCTGTTTTTCCTGAAAGTGGAAGACATCTTTTGTTTTTCGAGGTGAGAAAGAGGCAACAGGCCCAGATACAATACTACCTTAAATTCAAGCTCTGATTTGGTATCCCTAGTTTTCCTAGTTTTCTTTTCCTTGGCAAGTGAGTGAGTGGTTTCTGAAGTTAGAATAGACTATAGATAAGCCTATGGCCTATAGACTGCTGGAGGCTAAGTGAGGTAAGAAAGTAATTTTAAAAAAATGAAACATTTATGAGAATTTTCTTTTTATCACATGGTCTGAACTGCTTTTCTTGGCTTATAATGCTCAGTACTGTCTTTTACATTAGTATGAATTATTTCTGTTGCATTTATTTTAAATACTTCTCCTGCTGTCATTGAGTGAATTTTTTAATCTTTTGTTGCTAATTAATTTCTTGGATGAATTATTTGTAGTGATTCATGTTACAGCTGTAATATTTAAAGTGATTTATGGTAAACTTGGTTTTTGTATGAGTTGTGTGAATAAGAACTTTAATGATGGGAAGAGTGGTGGCTGACTGCCACATGTTTGTTTTCAAAGTAAGTTTGTTTCCTTTGTAGGGTAGGAAGAAGGCTGCAGTTGAGATTTACATTGTCTCTGGCCAGCAACAGCAAAATACTGTAGATAGTTGAAATATTCAGAACTTTTACTAGTAGTGTGTGTCAGGTGCCACATTTGAATTATTCTTTTCATGGTTCTCCTTTTGCATACTATTCTCCTTTAAGCTGGCACATAACACATGTTAAACTGCAGAATTTATCCTTGAAGACAAAAATTGGGTTGGTGACTCGAAGAAGAATCATTATGTATAATGATAGTACTATAAAAAGTAAGTACTGTATAGGAATTTGAGAATAGCCAGACTATAGAAATAATACAGATGTTCTTGGATTATATTTGAGGTAGATTTTTTAGTGTAAAATTTTAACTTGAAAGGCAGTCAAGAGCTAACTGAAAAATAGATTTTGGGGGAACTAACAAAAATATTATTCCTTACATGTACTTAATGAAATCAGAATTCCAGTTATTTAAAACTAGCTGAAATCTTAATGTATTTTTAAAAATATCTTCTGCTTCACTTCTGAAAATCCTAACTTTTAATAATTGATCTGAAGATTCTTCAAATCAATGAATATGTTCTGTAACATTTCATTACCTTTTGTTTTTACATAATAAAAGTGGAAGTGAATCCAAAACTTGGAGGTCATCTGTTAGAATGTAAATACCTGAAATCAAGTTTGATAATTAAAATATTCAGTGCTACTGCATCTGATGTCTCTGTGGTGTTACGTCATTACAAAATTGCAAGCAGCTGGCAGTTAAAACATGCATTAGTTTCCTACAAGTTTTTTCATAGTAAACAACATTTATTCTTTTTACCTAAAAAGGACCAGAATGACTTAAAGAATTGTCTGGGTTGGTGTAGTTAACAGTGATCACAGAATCACAGAATATGCTGAGTTGGAAGGATGTGGTCTCATATTCATGAGGTATTTAAGTTACCTGGTATTTGTGACTTCAGTGTATGGCATGGTACAGCCAAACAAGCCGTAAGTGTGACACTAATTAGAATTTTTTTGTGCACTGATAATAGAAAGTGTCTTTGTGCAGGAGATTTGCAGCATTTTATCCAGCTGGGTTTTGAAAGCACCATAGCAAAGGCAGCACTGTTTTTTGTGTGAGACTGTTCTACAGGTGACATATTTCAAAGTCAGTTTTTAACCGTATACTTTAGTGAATTTCATGGTCTTAAAGGCCAAATTTCTGGTTCAAGAACATCTGTGATGTCTTTCAGAACACTGGAAACAGCGCAGGCTGGAGCCATGTAGGTACTGAGGAGTATGAGGGGACTGCTGGACAACTATTTTGTGAGGAGAATGCCCTTGCCTTATAGGTACCCTTTTCTCTGAAATTTCCATGGAAATGGCTTACAGTTGTAACCTAAGAAGAATCTTAAGAAGGAGTTTTGAGTAGGGGAGATTTTCTTTCTCACCTAGCCTTGGATTTGCTTCAAGACTCATCTGGCTTTTTTTTCCTCATCAACTTTGAAAACAGTAAGACTTTTAGAGAGCAGGAAGGCCTGAAATAGGACTGTGCTGGTGGTGGATGTATGGAGGTTCCACTGGTGTTCATGGGGTGCAGGTGAGAGCAGGAAAGAATTGTCTAATTTGGGAACCTTGTGTCTGCCATCCTCACTCTCTGAGGAGCTGGTCCCAGCACTGTTTTTCTTCCTGACGGAGGGAGAGGAAAGAGAAAAGGTGAAATTGGCTGCTGCTGGATTTCTCTTTCAGGACAAAGGGGAAGGTTTATCAGCCTGGGTATATTTAGTCATGATAGATCTGTTCATGTAGGTTTTAGACTCTCAAGCAATAGCTCTGGTTTTGTGTGTAATGCAAAAAAAATCTTTTATGCTGTCCAGGTTCATGAGATAGACTTTCCTTATGTCAATATGCATGGTGTATATATATACACTGAAAGGCAAATGACTGTTCACAGGAGTGGACCTTTTTGCTTTGTTGCTCATTATCATAAGTAGATATGAAACCACCAACTCCCCTTCAAAACCAGGAAAGTCTCCATGGTGGGAATGCAGCTAAGTATTCCATTTTCTTTATTTTAGTGTTATCTTTCGTTGTCCTTTACACCTTTACGCTTTTGCAAGTGTCTTCTACTGAAGTAGGTAGCTGAAAGGCAGTTTAAATAGAAAAGCAGGCAATGTCTGACTTTTTAAGCTCCTGTGGGAGACTCTGTATGTTCCAATGAGCATTTTGTCCCAGTTTTCTATCTTTGAAGCAATCATTGACCATTTTTTTCTTGAGATCTTAACATTTTAATCTATGTCCTTGCGTTATTGAGCGTAAAATTCTGTTTTGAATATTAAAAAAAAACCCACATAGGGGCAATTAAATTTTAAGAGCATTTTGAATTGTCCCGGGAAATTATACCTTTCCACCCATTTTTATCCAAAAATTTCTATGAATTTGCCTTGTTTAGATAGTTTGTATCTCTGAATTTATAATTTATTCCAGAATATCCCAACATCAGCTTTATGGCCTGCTTCTAGTTTGACGCGGAGGGCTTTTCTTTCTTCTCTCCTTTCTTTATTCTTACATAAGCTGGAGAAGGGCTGCCCTCAGCCCAGTGCCTGTTTAGGCTCTGGATGCCTTACCTTGCACCATCATAAGTAAGAAGTTTGGCTGTTAGTGAAGTGTGTGCTGCTTGAACATCTTTTCTGTGTCCCCTCACAGAGAAAAGATGGCAAGATAGAGCTGGTGCAGTTAATCTTAGCTTGTTTAATCTCCGTGTGAAATCCTTTGTTAACTGTGTGAGAAAGCCAGTGTTTGTTTCAGAGATCACATTTTGGAATTGATTTTGGAATAATCTACTCGATAATTATTTTTTCTTTTTTTTGTTTTTGTTTTGGTAGCTGTAAGTGTGATAAGATTAGGTACTAATCTTTCTGATATACTACATATTTATGTGTTAAATTGCATTTATAAAGCATTTTTTACTGTCTTGCATTCTTCCTGTTGTATGGTTTTTGTCAAGACTAAGATAATCCTGAATTATACTGTAGTAACAGCTCCACTAACCTAATCCTAAATTATACTCTAGTAACAGCTCCTTTCTCCCATTGCCTTCTTTCAAAGCAGTGACCTTGCCTCCCAATCCTTGCAATTCTCATCCCACATTGCAGTCTTTTAAGATTCCAAAGGGTATTTTGTATGGGAGCAATATTAGGTTTGTGCTACAATATTTAAGCATACAAACCCACTTGTTTTGCACGGCTGAAATAAACAGTTAAAACAGCCTGGAAATTTTGGAGCTAACTGATATTTCCAGCAATTTTCTTTTTGGATGAGCTTTGACTGAGGAATATTGTGTAAAATCGATCTTTATTTATTGTCATTCTCTTTAGAATCAGCATTTTACAGCAAATGAGAAAATTAGAAATCTGTGTGTTGATAGATGGATTTTAAAAATATCTGTGTTTGTATCTGTATTTTTTTGATAAAAGTAAAACTTTCAGAAGACCATGATGTACAAATGATGTGCAAATAATCTGATATCTGGGGTTTGGCAAAGCTACTGAGACACTTTGATTGCCTAGAAGCACAGGTGAACAAATGACCAGTGCAAAGCTGAGTTTGTATTCAAATTATGCCAATATTTTTATAAACAGTGAAAAAACTTGACTGAACCTGTTCTGTGCCTTTTTCCCTCTTGCTTGAACTGAAGCAGAGTTTTTTTCTGATTTAGAGCTCGTTCTGAATATGTTGTAATTGGGCATAACCTTTACAGAACTCTTCCTTTAAAAAAATGCTTGTTTGCTCACGATGGGTGTCGCAGCTCAGCAGTGTGTCAGGGTGATTCTCTACAGCTCTACACAGATCAAAAAGATTACTGGAGAATGCACAGGCACTTTTCTTCTTGCTAAGTCTGAAATAGAAGGGGCTAAATCCCCAAGGGATAGAAGTTATATAATTTGGTGATGCTATGCTGATTTATGCCTCTTGAGAGTTTGCCTGCAGCAGAAGCTGGAGGTGATGAGAAGAGATTGGATGAGAGAAAGACCATCCAGGAAAAATTCATCAAATTTGTCATTCTTGAAAGGACCATCATAACATATGGTAAGGCATATCATTTACCTCAGGCTCGGAGGAAAATGATTTCTGCTAGGAGAATATTAATTTTATTTCTTAGAGGATCAGCTGACAGGGTAGGCTTTCTCCTGGCTGGTCTTCCCCTTCTGTTTTCTCTGAAGGGAAGGATGGAAGCTTGGAAATGTCTTATCTGTAGCAGACAAGCAAGTTGGCATTTTGCCATCATTTTCTGCTAGCAGAGAGGATAATGGTAATTATATGTCAAAATTTAACATTTCTCTTCTTTGAAAGAGAACTTTTTAATGCAAAATATTTAGAAAAGTCAGATCTATTCTGAGGCAGATAAGGAGCTAGGATTAGTGAGCTGACAAATTTTTCTTAAGCAAAAGGAGTTTTTTTTCCTCTTCAGGGACAAGGGGAAGATGAAAAAGGATCAAAAGAAACAAACATGAGATGTGTAATATAACTAGGCTGGAATTTCAGTATTGTGCAATATTTGGGAGACACCCAGAGCAACATTGCCTGTCCTGCTGCTCCTTCTGTGGGAAGGCTGTTAGAACTTGCTTGCTAATGAGTTCCGGCCCTTTTGATTAAATTGGTATTTCTTTGTTATCAGGAAAGTAAAATTCTCTTGTGCTATACAGCATTGAGTCCAAATTCCATCATCAACTTTTTGAGGAAGGGAAAGTGTTTTCCTATAATCAATTCCAGCATCCCCAGTTGTTGCAAGTTAAGCCCTTAATCAGCCATGTCCTCAGTCAGTTAATAAAAGTAGAAAGGTTTTCCCAGGCTATGGCACAAGTTACGATACTGGTGAGATGCTTAAAAATGTGGAAGGCTTTCTTTCTTTTCAATCAGAAAAGGAAGGCATGGTTATTTTAGATAGAACCTATTCACCTTCTATTCACACATTTAAAATTTGCCATTTCAGTCTGATTTTACAGATAATTTTTTAGAATACATGATTTATGTAAATATAATTTTGCTTACGAAATGAATGTATGATTTCAAGCTTTGAGGAGATTTGTATTCTTTATTTTCTGTGTTTT
Organism: Drymodes brunneopygia; assembly: GCA_013400955.1. Lineage (NCBI taxonomy): Eukaryota > Metazoa > Chordata > Aves > Passeriformes > Petroicidae > Drymodes > Drymodes brunneopygia. The sequence continues at coordinate 144,323 of VZTZ01016922.1, forward strand.
TCCAAGAACAAATGTAAGCAACCATCTGTTATATACATTATAAGTGGAGGATTGCTCCTCAGCAGTCTGAGTGAAAGGAGATGTCAACCTTCTCCTACATTGTCTTCTGGGAAATGGGATGCCAGACATTTTAAAATAGTTTTTGAAGGTAAAATATTGGAAAGAAATCTTGTTTTGAAACTGTTTATTATAAATTTATTCTAATTTGTCAATAATATGTAGTGTGGCGATCTGGATCATCAGGGACTGACCTGAGTTACAGGCCTGAGTTTTAAATTTAGGATTCAGCCACACTACCAGTGGGATATATGGGAAAGCAGGTTTTAATACAGCTGCATTATCTGCCAGGCAGATTTGGAACCAGGCAGTTAATTTGCAAATTTTGACTATGCATCCATGGTTCAGGTCTGCCTCTACTTGTTTCTTGTTTTGTTTTATAAATGTTTTGGGTTTCCTTTAACCACAGTCCTGGTTGTCCGCAGATGAGCTGATTAGATTTAATGCCTGCTGACATCCCAGGAGAGTCTTTGGACAGTATCTCATTTGAGATGTCCATAAAATATGACAAGTTTTAACTGAGTTAATAAAAATAAACTTCAGTTTCCTAATGATTTTCCTGTTTGCCTAAAGAAGGTTATTAATAATTTATCCAAAGCCCAGTAATATAATGGGAGAATTGAACAGGAGATACATATATTGATTAAAGAAAGGTGATAGAAATGGTCCTCTCATCAGGATTAAAGGAGAATGGGCTATCATCAGATATTTTTCAGCTTACCTCACTCAACTACAGAGATACAATTACAACCTGATCTGAGCAATCAGCTAAAACTTGGAATTTTTTATATTTTGGTTAAGAGAAATTGCTGAGCTTTCAATATTGTTAATAGCATTCTATTTATTGAGATGAAAGTTTGGTGTCTTTAGTGCATGAGACACCAACTGTTATCATGTCTTTTTTTTTTTTAATTCAGGTTTTTAATTTCCAGTCAGTGTTGAGCCTCATTGCAATCTACTGATTTTCCTTAGGTCCAGTTCTTGATACCAATTCTGCTGTAACTTAAATTTCTGAATTTTTCTTCATTTGTCAGTGTTTTCATATCTTGTAGACATAGAGGTGTGCAAGATACACTTTTGTATTTTTTTGTTTTGATTTCCTGCTCTTGCAGGCCTTAGGCCCTGATAGTTAAAACTCCCCAAATTACTGATGACATAGTATGGATTTGTGCTTGTTACAAATTTGTACTTGAGTTTTTTCTTCCTTAACACTTCTTTGTGACACACCTATGCAGATTTCTCTTTTAGTCTTTTGTTTGTTAGGCTAAAAAAGCCAAATGTTTTCAGTTTCTTCTCAGAATTTCCCTGACCATTGTAGAAGTCTTTCTCTTTCAGATTCAGTTCCTTTTTTAGACAACAGATGATCAGAATTAAGAAAAATAGAATTTTAATAGTTTATTATTGCATTAATGTTGATATCTATGTACTAGACATATATTACCTGATAAATTAAAAATTTCATTTCCATAGGGACATCATTTTGATAGCTCATAATTACTTGTGATCTGCTTTGTACCCATGGTTTCCTCCACTGTAATTTTCAACTGCTGAGGTCTCAATTTTCAGCAGAAACCTAATAGTTGTCACGTTCACATCTTTGATTTTTACACTATTAAATTTTACCTCAGTTTTATTCTTGTGGTCCTAGAGGTAATCCATGTCTTCCTGGTATTGTTCTATCCCTCATATATTAGCAGTGCTTTCCCATATCAGAAATTTCTGAACAAATCCAAGCTGTGATTTTTTGGCTATAGTTTATACTATGCTCTGGTAATTTATAAAAATATATAGTAAAATTGATCCCTCAAATCGCTGCTGTGGAATATTCATTTGTATTGTTCTTCCAGCTCTTTTGGTACAGCTCTACATAATTTCACATTTTACAGTCTCCAATATCTTGCACTGATCTCAAGTATTCTTTATCATGATCATTAGTACTAGCAAACATGACTTAATTTAAAAAGCTGAGTGACAGAGCTTCTGTTGCTTGCTCCCTCCCTGCTTAGGTCAGCTCTATTTGATATGAAACTGATTTGTGATGGATTCAAAGTGACCATTATTTCACCTTGCATAATTCACAGGAAATGAATTTGCTTTTATCTCTTTTATTCTTCTTTTTTGTCCTGTGAAGAAAAATTAAATGAAAGCAAACTATATTTGTGAGTAATTTTTTGTATGGCATAAAGTGGTACTTGTTGATAATCTAAAGGGGATTGGTTATAATCAGAATAAATATCTATACTTTTAAAAATGGTACTGTATTTATACCCTCCCTCTACTTTAACATTGCTAATGAAATGTTAAAATTTTCACCTTTGCAAAAAATTAATGGTATTGAAATGAGGGAAAACATGGAATAAGCTCAATGAAAGTATTCCGTTAGCTGGGGTAATATGCACAAAGAAATAATATTATATTTCTGAGTTCATTTATAATTTGTACTGAGATCTTAACCAAATTCAGGAAAATAGTGTTCTGCCTTGTGTTTGTTAGCTCTTGAATTCTTCAGATGTCCAGCTGGAGGAGAGACCATGTACTCTTTGTCAGCAGAAACTCTGAAGTGATGTGTGTGACAGCTGTGGGTATAGACCCTACCTGTGTGTTTTTCACTCTTTGAGTGGAGATCATCATGCAGTACAAGATTTGCACAGGGAGAGCCTACATAATGTTTATGAAAGTGGCTTGGCAACCTACATTTTTTATATCACTTCTTATCATTTTACTGGCCTTTGTATCCCAGCAAGTGGCCTTTGGGGTTGCCAGCAACTTAGAGGTATGAGGTTGTACTCGCTTATGTTGTTGTAAGTAGATGTTGGTCAGAATGAATTGCAGACCTCAGGGTTTGTACAAGAGAAAGTAACTTAATACTTAGTGCTGTTGTATTATTATTATTTTTGTGAATTACCTTTGGAAATAAAAATATTACCTTTGGAGATATTCCTATTCCGTACTGATGCAGGGAAAGCTGTTTTCTCCTTTACTGTTTGTTTTTTGAAGGGCCTTTTGTCTCCTTGTGCATATGCATTTATTTTTGTGTGTGTAGATTTAGTAATATTTTCTGGGTGTAAAGTGAATTAATGAGTTATTCTGGAGCAAGTTGAAAAGTGGCAGCTTTTGAAAACATTCAGAATGTTCAAAAGTGGCTCCCTGACTGCCACTGCCAGCAGCAGTAAAAAGACTGTGTCAGGTTGTTGGACATCAGGATTAACTCTCGGAGAACATAAAAAGCAGCATCAAGTCAGGCCTTATCTGGTTCTCTGCTGCACTTCAGAGCTTCACTGAGTGGCTCTGCCAGGCTGTTGGACACTTCGGTGGAAACCTGGTACCAGTGTGTGGCTGACAGTTCCCTTTCCCTGGAGATCCTCATGTTGAGGCAGTTGCACACTGGATAAAGTGAACCCAGTTAAAACTAATAGCAGGTAGCTTCTCCTTCTAAAGGGAAATATGTGGTGTTCAGGGATGAGACCAGTTTGCTTTTATCAGTGCCATAATGTGAATGACTATAAGCTAAATTTGATTAACTCTTCAGTTACACAAAGGAGTGATTATTACAACTGTATAATAATAATAATAATGTTAAACCAGCAGGAGAGGATCTGGGTGAATTAATTTAGAACCATTTACTTCTACTTTCAGCTTCTGCTTATATTTTGGAGTAAAGAAGGATATCCAAATTCATTTGAATAACATTTGAAGCAAGCTGAAGTTACATTAGGGAAAGGTTTTTCCTTCAAGTTTTGTTTGTCAATACAATTCAATTGGTAGCAAAACGTTTCAGCATGTCTTGAGAGAAAATTCCTGTGTGTTTAAGGAGATGAACTGAATGCCTCAAAATTAGTATCTCACTATGTGAACACAAATAATTGCTTTGTGGGTCTGGAATGCAGAGAAATTACTACATGATATTTTTACCAGTTTGGTGGCACTGTTACATCTTAGTTCTGTGAAGTGTTTTTTTTTTGTTTGCATGTTTGTTGCCATAATAGTAGCAACAGTAAATATAAATAATGATTTATAATAATAAATTTCATTTGGAAATTTCACTTCGCATAAAACATACGTTTTAATGAAAAGTTCAGTTATTGCTTTGTAGTCTTAATAATTTAAAAATTATTAAGGAGGTTACTGTACATTGTTAGCTTGAAAGGTCTCTCATATCAGAAAAAATTCATGCATGATTGTTTTGTTTGATATCAAACCACATTTTTGCTGTCATAACACTGGCACATTTTCAAGTCATGCTGTTTTCTGGCTGCTAGCAGGGAGTAATGGAAACAATGCAGTGATCATGCAATTTATTAAAAATAGACACTAAAATACTAGGCAAGCGATGTTTTTAATTTAATAGGGACTAGGATTCATAAGGCTGCATAAAAATAGCTGTTTCAGTATCACAGAGTTATTAAAATGCCTTGCTGCCTGTGAATTGTTTAGAATTTATTTTGGGTGATTTTCCTTTATATCAGATTGTGATGCTTCTTGTGAATGGTGACTGTGCTTGCTGAGGAGTGGTCATGCAAGCAAAATTTGATAACCTCGATATGTCACTTCATCTGCCGTTTTCCTTTCGTTAATGCAAAGCTGGTTGCATAATATCTAATTTCTCCTTTAGCTGACCAGAGATGGAAACAAAATCTATAATGGCAGTGCTAGGTTTTATAAAAAACGCGAGCGAGGAGTTGAAGGATGTGGCTTGTTCTGTTTGGACGATGCAGGATTGCTTTAAGCAGTAAGCTTACTGTTTTCAGATGGCATTAGCAGCATCAGTGATATAGCTGTGTCAGCCTCCTCGACTGCTGCATGTCGGGGAGCGCACGGAGGAAACTATATTTAAGATCTGATATCTTGAGGGTAATGACTCCAGCACTTGCTGATAGACAGAATGGCTGTTAATGCTTTCTTCACTAGCCCAGAAGATTTTGAAAGATAGATAGGTCTGTGATGTACTTTGATAAGACAGGAAATGCAATTTTTGGGGGTCTCTGGAAATAGAAAGGTCATGCAGCTTGGAACCGGTGAGACATTACAGTCCCTAAGTCATCAGGTATGACCTCATAGTTTATACTAATATTTCTAACACAGGGTTTGTTTTACAGTTTTAGGTCATTTGCAATCTCTTTGTCTGTGTAATTGCTTCATGTTGGATTTGCTACAGGATTTATAGGGTAGACTGTTTACATAAGCAGAGCAACATATATCTTGGAATTTTAATGTGTTAATTTTTATTTGAACGATGTAAGGTTATTCTCTATATATTTTCAACCTGTTTTATTGTGAATGTGTTTTCTTTTAACTAATTAATGATGAAAGCTTATCCCTTTGCTATAAAGTAAAATGACAAGATGGAATTGCATTTTTATTTTGCTTTATCTTTACATGACACACAAAAGATATTGTGATTGTGTTTGTTTGTCGTATGAAATGCAGTATAAGGCAACTGTTTACCTACAGTGCCAGGTTATTTAAAACAACGTATCACATTGTGTAACAGGACGGAGCTATTCTGCAGGCACAGATCTTGCTTCATTTTGCAGCAGTAGATTCTTTCTTTTTGCTTCATTTCAAATCAGTTTTAAAAATAGCTCATGGAACATAACAGTGAAAGTTTGGCAAGATAACTCTCTTCTTTTTAATTATTACACTCAGTGGTGCATACTAATACTAGCGGGTTGTAAAAGAGAAGATTAATATCTTAAAAATTTGGAATGTTGTTAAAACACAGATTAATTTTACTGAAGCATGTCTCATTCTTTTTCTTTTTTGTAACTGCTGTCAACTTTATTGCAGGACTGATACTTGTAGATCTGCTAATGTGTTGTGATGATGCATAGGAAAGTGAGAGTACATAAAAGAAAACAAGTATATGAGTATTTTGCATAGGAAGATAGTGGCCTAATTTTATATATGGAGCACAAAATGGATTTGGAGATACTGTTACCACTTTAGGTATTAGAAACATTAGATAATGGCTTATGTATTCCCTTGAATACATTGTAGAGCAATTATATTTAAAATTGTAGGAGAAATTTTTTTTAAAAGGGATATTCAGCTCCATCTTAAGAAATTCGACATATATTTGCAGAACATTTCCATGGCAACGTGTTTGACCATGTGTTTTAAAAGCTCAGCTGAAGCCTGAAAGTAGTGTGCAATTTTTCCGTCACTTGCTTTACCCTTGTGGAACAACAATTTTCACGTATAACTGGACAGCAGATTGACAGGGGTGAGCAGTGTTTTCTGACCACAAAGCACAGGATTAAGTGATCAAGATTTAAAAATATTTTCATATACCTACCTAGAAATGTAAACATGTAAGTCATGGATTTGATTTTGCATTTAGAACGATACTCTGGTTTCACCCCATTTAATTTTGCTGGAGCTGTATGTGTGTGGGAGACAACAGAAGATCAGACTTAAGTTTGTGCAGCAAGTTGCTTCAGTAAAAATGTCTGTCTTTTGATTTTTAATTAGAAACATATTTGTAGAAAATATTATATTACTTGTGCTGACCATAAATTCCAGTTTCCCAGTCTACCTTATCCATCTTACATTCTTATTAATAATGGGCAAAGACTGCCCTGCTCTTAAGCTTGATTAAGTTTGGCATGATTTAACTATACTTTCACTTGCTATAAGATCCTTTTAATCTGTTGGAATTTATTTTCAGTATTTTGATGTATTAGTCACAATGAGTACATTCTGTTTCTTGGCATTGGAGTGAAATTCCTGAAAGTATTGGTTTCATGGTATTTTTGGTGCTTTGCAGAGTATTTATAGACCTTTTAATAGGACTGACCCTCCCTCAGCTTCTTTGTGTTCCCTATTCAATTTACAATGGACTTAGCTTCATTTTGAAGTTGTTCCTTCTTTGCTCATTTGAAATAATTAGATCTCCATGGAATTTTGCATCTGGAAGCTGCAGCAGTAGGTTGTGCTTGTCCTGGACTCTCTTTCATCACCTACACTAGTCATGCAAACTGCGTTCTGTGGCTGGCTTTGGAATGTGCCATTGATATAATCTCCAGCAGTGCAGTAGACATCCCTTGCAGCCTGTTGACAATGGAAACTATCTACAGAGGAAAATGAATTGGTGAAAAATGCTGGTGTTCAGGTCATTCCATTTTGAAGCAACACTATTACTGACAATTGCAAGTGAGTTTGAATATGTTTTTTCACTCAAAGGACATAGTCTCATTATAGGCCTTGATCATTTGGAGGGGATAGAGTAATACTCCAGAAGAATGTACTAAGGAATTTGTAAGAGAAGAAATTGCAGCAAGGTCGAGTTAGACACATGAGAGCAGGGAATTGGACTGAAGTGATCTGAAAACTTGTAACTACAAACTATTTTGCTTGTTTTACTTGTTTAACTCCCACCCCCAGCCCCCTAAAAAAGACAGATTTGAAAGAGCCTTGCTGGTATTTGGACATACTGCACAAGTTTAGAGTCATTGAATCCAGGGCACTGTGTTAGTAGCAACTTAATAGGAAGACATTTTTGTGCCTTCTTTAAAACTGTATCATCTCTCTTCAAGATGATTGGTACTGTCAGTATTTAAAGAATGCTTTGTAAAGAAGGATCTCTCTAACTAAAGAATCCTTCTCCCTTGGCTGAGCATAACGAATACACATCCATGAGTGTGCGTTTCCTTGCCTTTAACACATTGCAACTTACAGGACTCTCTGGTCAAGATCTTACAGAGAAACACTGTTTTAGGAACAGTTGGGCAAGAAGCCAAATATTTGTGTCATTTACCAATTTTAAACAAGAATGTATTCACTCATGCACATACACAACTTGTGGTGTTTTACTTGTTACTGGTTGCTGTCCTGATTCCACACTGCTGATTTTTTTTGTCGGTTGTAGTGCCAGTTTTTAAGGAAATGGCAACACTAGGATAAATGGGAGATCATGACCAAACTTTTGCCAAACACTAGAAGCATAAAGTACTTTCAGAGTGAGCTGAAGGAATTCAGGTCTCTTTGGTATATATAAGTCTCCTTCCTAAGACATGACCCTCTTTTTAGTTCATGTATCAAGTCATTGAGCCTAATGACCAGAATTAGGGAAGCCTTACTAATAAGCATATGAGAAAGGTTTAAAATATAAAGTAACATAGCATAAATATGTAACAGGTAACTGCATTGTCACAAAATACACAGCTACACAAAGAGTGTTCCAAGACTGTTCCACTCTGTTTAATGTTCCAAGAATATCATCACGTGATCATTCTGAATAAAGATTATTTGAAGGAGTTTTGTTAAGATGCAGTCTGAAAATGTGAATAAATCACAACTATACCATGGTAATCTGTTAAAAAACTTAGAATAGAGTCATATTTAGTCACCAAAAATTCCTGTAGAGGTGGAACCACCTAAGATGAAGTAGTAGGGAAGTTGAGCATATTAATGCAGTGAAAGAGAATGATTATGCATTACTTAGAGTGGCATTTTTGAGAGAAGAAACTCTCTTATTTAATTCTCTCACTCTCTTTCTCTGCACCCTATGCCTCACTTTTCACCCTTCCATCCCATAATGAGCCTCCTAAATAATGACCTATTCATGTTGTTTCTTGTTTCCTTGCAAGACCATATTTATTTTGCCTTACTTAACTTTTCAATAAATGTTATTAATAAAAAAACCCATTAACATGAGTGCTGTTACACCACTATGGTCAGTGGCTTTGCTGTCATTATAATTTATTTTAAGTAGAAGCTGATCCGTAATTCTGGTAAATTCCAATAAATTGCTTCATTAGTAAAATCAATATTAACCACAGAGTAAACTCCATACTGCTTGCCATACTATTCTCAGTGTGACCCTAAAATCACTTTTCTGAATCATTTAAACAATGTATGTACCAACAAGGAGATTACAAGATGCGACTGATGAGAAGGTGGGGAAATACTGATATTCCCTTATTGTTACAAAGGGATCAAGTTTTTTCTTATGTTTAACTGATGCCTCTCATATTTAATTTGTATCCATTTGTCTTACCCTGTCACTGGGCATCACCAAGAGTCTCTACACTGCCACCAGTGAGGGAGTTGTGTGTTCTGATAAGATACCTCTGAGCCTTCTCTTTTCAGGCTGAATCAGTCCCAGCACTCTCAGCATCTCCTTTTATGACCTTTGAGTCCCTTTGCTGGGCTTACTTAATTATGCCCATTTCACTCACGTGAGAAGGGAATCCTGACTGCTCAGAGCTCTCCAGTTATGTCTCAGCAGGGCTGAGTAGAGGAGCAGAATCACATTATCTGCCAAGGAAATTTGGATTGTCTGTTAACTAGTCAATTAATTACAGAAAAATTTGCACAGAAATCCTTGAAAAAACGAGGACTGAATACACAGAAAATTATAATTGGTAATTTTGTGGAGAAGGAAAGCTTTGAAAATAGCTTTGCTTAATTCATAGCAGTTATTTTAGTGATGAAATCTCCTGTTGTTTTGAAATGTCTTATATGGAATCTACATCCCCCAATACTAATTGATATAAGCAAAGAATAAATCCTAAAGGGAAAGTCTAGACTAATATTTTGACCTAAACAAACTTCAAAATAACTGAATAAAAGGATATTATCTAGTATGATATCACTAATAAAAAAAAATCCAAAATGGTAAACTAAACAGAACATGAACTAGAGGGGTGATTTTAGTCAACTTGACAAAAATGATTTGTTAATTTCTAGTTTTACTTGTAATTCGGAGAACTCAGAGTTCTCGAATGTTCTCAAGTGTTGCAGCAACCATCAACTGATAAAAAACATTCAGCTTGATCTATTGAATGATGTAAAACAGGCATTAAGTGACATGAGGGAGTGTTGAGCTATAGTAAAATTTTTCTCATTTTTATAATAGCTTCCCTCTGTTCCCCCAGGCTGCTTAAATGAAATAAAAATGTATATAGGAGCCTTCAGTGATTTAAGATCCTTCCGTTCCTTTCCTGCTAGCATAATGAGTTCACTTGTTTAAATTCTCTTTATTAAAGATTTTATGCAGGCACGCAGAGTCATTAAAATACATGCAAGGAATCATACCCATATGGTTTGTATCCGCATTTAACGCAATTAAAATATTCCAGCCAAAGCAATATCAGTTTTATGTCCCAATCCTGTGATTAGAACTTTCTGGGAAAGGCAGTGTCATGTTTATGTCTGAATCCTGCAAGTGGAAAAGGAGAGAATTGCCTTGTCCTTTTATTAATTAGGGGAGCTCCAGTTATATGAGACCATTCAGGTGTCGAGTTCTGTTTTGGAGACAGGAATTGGTGTGGTGGGGACCTGATGGCAAGCTTATGATGTGAGGGGTTGAGCTGTGCTTTAGGTGAGTTCCTGTCTGAGAGGTAACCATGTTATACCAGGTGTTATACCAGCTGATGCCACATTTTAGTTCATTTTAAAAGGATATTTAAGTGTTTATTTTCTTTTTTCCTGCTAAGGTTATCTGAAATACTTTAAACTTGGAAAACAGCAATCCTTCTCTTTCCCTTTTTTCTTCCCATTGTTTTCTAACTTTTCTAGTCCATTTTGGTGAATAAAGAATTTTGGACTCCATACAAGTATGTGTGTCTTAAACAGTGGTTGTGCACAACAGAACGTGTAATTTCAGATCAGACAACTGTTAGTATATAAGGAAGTTCAGATTAGTTGGTGTTACCTCAGTTTTGCCTGCCATGTAACATTTCTAATGGAGTTCACTGAATGATCAATAGAAAGATGTAATACATACGAAAAATACAAAATGATAATTTCACAATAGTAATAGTAATACAATGATTTTTATTGTGTTTTTTGTGCTGCTGAAGATTATTGCTGGGTGCTTAGATTCCACACAACAGGTGTAGGTCTAGCTCCATGAGTACCACTAAGGATGAAGCTCAGTGTCTGATAACTGGCTGGATCTTCTCTTTAGAATATCAGTTAAGGTAGTTGTGCTAATACATGTCAAAAATACCACATCTTAGATTAACTATGCACAGGATTTAGTGGCAGTGGTTGGATACTGCCTGTGAAGTTTACCTGGCATAAGAAATGTGAAACATATGGAAACGAAAAGCCGTGTTGGCGTTCTTCTTTCCTTCCAGAAGGAACTGAAGACCTCTCTCTCTCTGGGAGCTTGGTTGCCTTGGGCAGACTGGATCCTCTGCTGGATCTCAGTGTTCTGTCACCAGTCCTTCTGCATGTAGTCATGAGTGAATTTCTCATTGCTGCTTAGTGAGTGTCTCACGGTGACTCACTGCATTTTGTTATTGCCCAGTCTGCCTTCTGCTCCCCTCCTCCTCTTTCCTGAGTGATTTTCTAGGGTGCAGATGTGCTGAAATTTCTCAGCCATTTAACTTCTAATGCAAAGACGCACATTTGCTGTGGATGTCAGTGAAAGATGTAATTTGTGCTGTCAAAAGTAGTTACCAGCACTGCCTTGTGTCCTGAACATCTCCAGCAACAGAAACCTCAGCACAGAAGTGGGATATGCAGAGTCCTTTTCTTGCCTCCTTCAACAGATAAGAACTGCTAAATTGTTTCCTTTTTAGTATCATTTGCAATTGCAGAGACAAGAATTAAATATACATTTTAAGTAATGTCTGTATCATCAGCTATAAACAAATTTTGCTGGTAATTGCTTAGACTTTATTTCCCTCATGGGCCTCCTTTCATGTTCATAGAAGTGTCATTTTCAATTTCTAGTTTAATTTCCATTTAATTTTCCTGTCCTTGCTTGGCTACACTGTACACACCTGTAGTCTTCTGATTTAATGTAGGAATGTAAAGAATGGCACCTTTCTCTTCCAGGAGATCTGAAGAATCCCTTATTCTGTTTATTCAAGTTGTAGCAAACAAGATTCAGGGTTTTTTTGGCTTTGGACACTTTTGGCAGCTTCTCCTATACAGAGCTGGGGCAGCAGGGATCCTGTAAAGTAAATTGGTTAAGCCCTGGAGCTGATGCTGTTCCCATAATGGGTGTTCCTGCCTTCCCAGCATGTTCATCACCAAATGTCTTCACTCTTGGTTTGCAGTCTAACATTTGGGACAGACATATACACTGACCTAGCAGAGCACAGAGGAACAGCACCACACTTCTCAGAAAACAGCAGTTTTCCAGTTCAAAGGTGTGAAGGGAGATTTCAAATAAGGATGTTACACACCACATTCAGTGTTTCACCTGTAGAACTTGGGATTATAAACAGCCTTCTGTTGACTAAAATACATTCTGTTGGAAGGATATGCAAATTTGATACTGCTTCTAGGCTGGCTAGAAATACGAACCAGCATAAGAGTAAGAAGCAAACTGAGCAAGTACGAACATTCAGAAAGTTTTTAAAACAAGACAGGTCAAACACAAGGTAATAATATTACATAGAACTTCAGTTTTTCTCATGGACAGATTGAAAACACCATCACATCTTTGCTAATATTTTGCCATAATTTGCCATAGGTATTACTTTCATGATTCAGGATGATGGAGAATGAATAAAATTGAGAATAATAGTGAATAAAATTTTCAAGGAAATCATGGTAGTATCTATTAATGGAACTATGCACAAGATTTATTGACTTGATCCTTTGCTGTTGAAAAGGAGATATTTCTTATCTATTACTTGGTAATTAATTAGTAGTCTCTTGCTACTTCCCGTCCCCTCCCCCCTGTACTGTTTTTAGCAGATAAATAGTAAATGGGCATAGACAGAGTGATAGTTAAGCTAAACTTTCTGTTCCAGTGGCTGTGAGGTTGGATGTTTTGGCTTTCAGAGTGCCCTGTGCAAGTCAGAACCACTGCTAAAGGGAGAAGTGGGGACATTTGCTTTTTTGGGTCTCTCTTCTTTTTTTTCCTCTACAAAAAATCCTTCCGTTTATATGTAGAATGTTCATAGAGATACAGTTCCAGTCTTTAGTGGTCTTATAAAAGCTTTGGGCCTTCTTTGTTTGAAGGATAGACAAAGATTCAAGGGAGATTCCAGTTCTGTTCTTCTGAGTTCCTGTTTTTGTGTCTCATCTCTCACTGAATTTTTCGACGCACTGTGACAGATTAAAATATGCTCATTCTGTTTCTAAGCAGAGGAAAGCTCTTGTGATATGCACTGTTTGAAGTGTTCTGTTGCAGTCCATGGCAATGCCATATTGCAAGATAATTTTTATCTGGGATCTCATTTAGCTCCCATTGACTACATAGGAGTAGTGCAAGGCACAAGGTAATGTAGGATTTCATGTACCTTTTGAAGAGTAATGTCTTTGTGTGTTTCTGTCTACTGAGAATTCTTCCACTTGTACATGGATTTGTAATCCTATTAAGATTACAGGTTACAAACCTTCCTCCTAGGATTTTGTATTCTACCATATTTATATCAGCAGATGAAATTATCCTAGAGCATTAATGTTTCAAAGAAAATAAAATGATTCCACATTTCTGTTTCTCAGTGTTGGTGCCTCTTTGTTTTTTACGTGTACATATTTGTGACTATAATCACATATCAGAGTCACAGCCAAGGAGTGGTTTTCAATTAACTTTTTCTTTTATTTTTATTTTTCCTTTTTTTTCCTTTTTCCTTTTTTTTTTCTTCTTAAATGAATCAACTCCTATTTAATGTGTTACCTGAAATCTTTGGTCCCCATATATAGCAGATCTGATTGCACCCTTTTTTGGGGACCAAAACCCCTGTGCAACTTTCTGAGATATGTCTGATTTAAAATACATTAGCTGGCCTTATTCTGTTTACAGTCCTTTGCCTTCAGAAGTCTACTTGAACAAAATCATTGTTAAAGTTACACATACAAGCTGTGATGTTTGGCTTGAAAATAATAAATAAGCTTAAAATAACAAAACAAGATTCTTAAAAAAGCCTCAAACATTCCTCTGCAAGAGCCCAGGCATCTGTATGTCCAAGGATGCATAAGAACCAGTGATGTGATTTACTCCCTTGTGTACTCTACCTTGAGAAGAATTAAGCAATCACTGTGCAATTCTGGCAAATGATCCATAAATGTGATTAAAATTCCTGTGACAATAGGACTCAGATTAATCCAGTTCCACATGACAAAAGATTTATTAGTGTATGTTGGCATGAACTTTTAGTGTTGCTACAGAGTGTACAAGTATAAAATGCCTTGACCAGTACTGCTTATATGGACCTGGCTTGCAGTATAAGCTTCAGGGGATTAAATCTTTCTGAGTATAACTGTGTCAGAGCAAATCATCCTTATCAACTAGCATTTGAAATCACCATGTTGTTTGTTAAAACAAGTTATGTATGTCAGAGAGTATATGCGTAACAGCTTCAGATAACAGAAGTTTCAGGATATATGAAAGAGCAACAATTAGAACGGTGCTGTTTCCTTTCTCTTGTGATTTTTGATTACTTTATTGGTGCCAATTTATCTTTGTGTTTTCTGATGCTTTTCATGCTCTTATATCAACCTATGTCTAGATTACACTTTGGTGTGATGTCCTTTCCTTCTTCCCTTAAATTACATCTGCCTCTGGTTCAGAGTGTGGAATTCCTTAACTTCCTTTTTTTTCTTTGAGTGCAAAACTCCTTGTCTTCTCCATTATTTGGTCGTCTTTTCATTTTCTTGACATTTCTGGAACATTATTGGTCTCAAAGAACCTAGGTGTTGTCTTTCTATCTCCCGCTGTTCCCTCCAGACCACAGTTTTTTTTCCCTTGTTTATTAACACTGCCTCATGTCTGGTGCTTTCTGTGGAGACTGTTACCTAAAACATTATCTGCTCTGAATTTGGGTCAAAGAATTAGGTACTTCTGTGCTCTTCTGAGTTCTTCCTGCTCTTATTTATTTATTTATTTATTTAGCAATATAATTTCCTTCTGCCTGTCTTTTTAATGTTTTTATGGTGTGCGTGCAATCAACTCTACCTATTCCCAAATCTGACATCCCTATCTGACTTTGACTTGCAGCTTTCTTCCATTCATAATTTCTCACCCTTCAGTCTCCATATGGATTACGATCCAACTCCATAGCTGCCCTGGTGCTGTTTCTCATTTGAACTATACACCATGTGCCAAATCAGCTACATGCTGGAGTTGGCCTTCTCTGCACTGTGCTATCCAAGTTCCTTTTCTGTGGCAACTAATGGAACTTTTAAAAGATTTTTATTCTCTCTCTCTCTCGGAATGGGACTTTGTAAAACTTCTGTTTTGTTGGTCTTGATGGTCTTGATTTCCTTTATTCCTCTGTACTTTCTTCTATCAGCTTATCAGTTCCCTTTAGGCACTATGTTTTGTTCTTCTCATACAGTTCCAAACCCTTCTGACACTCATGGTTCTGGCTGACTCCCAGTATCCATTTTCTCAGTTCCTAATGCCATCTGCAATGCCTTAGAGATACTGGTGACTATCTCTGCTGAAAATCTTTAGATTCTGCTGACTTTCTGTATTTCTTAATCTCTGGGATTTCTGTCATCTGTTATGAGTATTTTTGCTTGCAGTTTTGCATGTTCTGTATTTTTTATTAGTCATACAGCCCTCCTTTCAGTTTATCTATTCCCCCATCTCTCCATGTGAATTTCTTAAAACTAACAAACGAAGGTCAAAATTCAAGCTTACTTTTTGTTTACTGAAACAGACTTTTAAGTTTTTGTTTTGCAGTCTTTGAACGTGTTCCAGTTAACTTTTTCCTGTTCCTATCCACCTTCTGACCTTCTTTTTTTGAATTTATTTTTGCTTCTCTCCTTGAATTCCTTCCCATACACAAGAAATATGTGAGTCTCTTCCTATTAAAAAAAACCCCAACCAAACCCAGCACAAGCCAGAAGTTTCTATTCACCAGATTAATGTCCTCACCCTTGACCTCCTTCATCTTCTCCCACTCCCCACTCCCTCCATTCATATGCTTTGTACACTTGTCTTAATTTCTTGTCTTCTAATGCCTTTCTAGAACTGCTCACTTCTGGTTTCTGTCTTTTGCGCTGAAATTTATGTCACTAACGTTCCACTTGACTTCTTCCTGGAGGAATTCCAGTCTAATCCTTTATTCTCCTCCACTCCATCTGTCATCTCTCTGTGATACAATGTTATAGTCTTCACTAAATTTTGTTGTTTAAGCTTAGACATTTGTCATTTTGTCCTTGTTGATTGTTTCTCTTTACAGACTCAGTTTTTTATTGGGTGGGTCTTCCTCTCCCCCTTCTCTTTCTGTATGTAGGTGTCTGTTTAGATCTCTCAGGAATCCATCCTCAGCTTTGCATCCTCCTCCACACCTTACTTCAGATAATTTAGCCATGAGTATGACCTTTATGAAGGCACCACTGCTTTATTTTTTAGTGGTTTTCCCCCAGTCCAGTTAAACCCTGCTTAGCTCAGAAAATTTGCTTGGTCTTCAGTGGTCACCTAAATGTAATCATGTCAGAAAGAATTCTTGAATTTTCTTTCCCTTTCTTTCCTTTCTTTTTGCTCTACGCAGCTCTGAGAGCTGACAGTTCCTATTTGCTCATGTGGCCATAAATCAGATTGCAGTCTGGCTCACCTCAGCACTGTGACTGTTATGATCTCATCTGTCTGGCTGATGTTAATGCTTACAGCTTTCCTTCACTTGATTACTGGTGTTGATATCATCTTTTCTTATCACTCTGCCTACATCACTTGCTGTTTAAGGTCTATTTACTCATCTTCTCAAACAAAAACTTCTTGTCTTCCTTTTAACAGCTTTGCAACTTGCCTTGTCCTTTCCCTTCCAAGAGAGAGATTTTACCACAAGGTTGAATCTTGTGTTTGCTCTACTGGCAGTGTGGTATCAGTTTTGATTTCCCAATTGCTATTCATCTTACAGTTGTTAGTAAACTTTCCTTTATAGTGCCCAATCTTTGAAGCTCCTCATCAAGACTCTTTCTGGAGTCTGTGAAGTGAATTATAACCTGTTAATGACTTGGCAGATGTGCTGGTTGTGTTCATCTTATTACACTTAGGTTGCTAAGTACCCTTAACCCCTGGCTATTCGTTGTTTGTATTCCTGTAAGCTGTTACACGTCCTTTAAGTGATGTGATTATTGAAATACTCATAAATTAAGTAATTTTTTTGACTAGCACATCATGCATGTATTTGGAGCATGTATGTCAGTGGAGCCCATAGACATGATTTTCCTTTCTCTGCATATGCATACACATACATATGTAATAACAATGCTAGTCAAAGAAAAAGTAGGCAGAACTTGCAGGTCTGAGGAAGAATGCTTGTAAGAGAAAATACAGATCAGCAAAATATTAGGGTTTTTTTTTTAATACCTCCATTAAGATTGTTTCTGAAGAGGAGGAGCCTGTTGCACTAAGCCTGAGAGAGTGTTTAACACCAAAACAGACTCTCCAGGGAAGCAGTGGAGTCACTGTTCTTGGAAGTGTTTAAAAAATGAGTGAGTGTTCAAAAACTTTGTGTATAGTTTAGTGGGTATGGTGGTATTAGGTCAATGATGATCTTGGAGGTCTTTTACAACCTAAATGATTGTATAGTAAGCCTGTACAACTTGTAATAAATCAAAGATTGATCCAGATAGCTTATGGCATAATTTTTAAATTATAGGAATTTTCTTTTTGTGTTCACCACAAAAGAATCCATTCTTTAATAAAAGGAGATGGTGTTATCTTGACAAGGAAGGGTACGAAGGGCATCTGTTGGATTTTATTTTTTGTCGTCGTGCTTGTAACTGTTTTCACTTTATAGCAGTACAGGGAGATAGAAGTAATGATATGTAACTCAAAAATTTCATTACCTGTGATGTGCCAGTAAAACTTGATATCTGGTAATTTCTGCCATTTTCCTAAAGTACACTGGGATCATTTAGATAAATACCCTTCAAAGCTCAGTCTTATGGACATCATTGTGTCCTTCTTTGTTGATCTCCATGTTTGCATAGGGGTCTATCAATTTAGTGGCATTATGAGAAAATTGACAATAAAAATAATAGCAGTCTTTTCTAGAAATAAAACGTTTTCATGTAGAAGCACTGACAAAAGATATAATGCCATGTTCAGACCTACTTTCTACTCGATAGTAATACTTGTCCCTTTTCTTTCCAAAAGTTACATTCTGTAATTTCAATGTGAAGCACACTATTAAAGTAATATTACTTGTTTTCAAATTTTAGCTTGTTTTTATTTTCAAGAGTCTTGACTGGTCTAGGACAACCACATGTTGTTGTCCATCACATGGAAGTGATGATTTTAAAGCTTCCAGATTACAACAGATGAGCAATGTGTACAAGTTTAATTCTTACGTCTCTGAGAAGGGAGGAAGACCAGTTGAACTACTACTTAATTAATACTGACCTTTGATTCTTTGGCAGCACGTTCCAAATTTCTGACTATGCATCTTGTGCTGTCTAAAGTTGTAAGCTGTACAGATCCCTCGTTATCTAATCCACTGATCATCTTCCCAATATATTTTGAATCAGTCTTCAATATGAAAATTTTCCTTACAGTGCAGTGTTTCATTGGCTGGGCAGAAATGTCAGTTTTATTCAAGGAAGTTATTTACAAGTTTCTGTTTAAAAAAAGCCAAACAAACCAAACACAATCTTATTTTCTCTTCTGGAGGACAATAGGTCATATGGAAATCTACTCTGAAGGATTACAAGGAATCCAGTTTAATCTTTGGGCTTGTAACAGAAAATTGTATGGTATGGGATGTTAATTTATTCCTGAAAATGAATGACAAAAGGGCCATACTCTTTTTTAACACTTCAGTTAGATTTGGTTCAGCCAGGCTACCTCCACTGCTAGAAGGGCAACAATATCACTAGTGTTGGCAAACTTCTGTGGAAGTTCAGCATGAGAAACCTTCCTGCTGCCTTCATTAATCCTTGCATTGTGTTTGTAGAAAGTGTTTGTCAAATATAATTGAAAGTTGTTTGAGAAGCAGAAGAATTGCTGAACATTATACTGGTGTTTCAGGGAGAGTGATTTAGTTTATCATGCTGGCTTATGATGTAAAAAAATGTGGTTTTGGAATGTGGTTGGCATATATTTGCATCTAAAAGATACACTGCCAAACTACATCATTTTTGTGGCTGGCTGTAAAGGAAGAGAAAGTCTTTTCTCCTGTGTTGTTGTTAAAATGGTTCTCATAAATTGGTCATGACCCTTTTTCTTCTTTGCACTTGCTCTTTCCACATGAGTAGCTGCTTCAAGAAGACTACCTTCTATGATTCCTCTCCCTGACCCTATTTTGAGGTAAAGAAATCTGAAAACCTGTCATAATTTCTAAGGCTGAAAGGAGACCCCTAAGATGGGATGTGTATCCAGCTTAAAGCCAAATACATCTTACTGCTGATTAAGAAACTAGCAATACTTTCTTGCCTTTGCTGCCCAGCAGTTAAATCCTATTGCATAGTGGGCTAAAGTCTGCATGTTCAGCTACTAACTGCACCTAAATAGGGCTGTTATCCTGGATCTGGCCTCACCTGGCACTGGGCCAAGAGAGAGGCCAGACAAGCTAAAATTAAATATCATTTGGGCTTTGGATAAAGTCTTCACATTCATCTTCTTGCTGTTGGACTTCTCTGTAGGAGTTGACATAGCCATTGCTATGAAGTTAGAAAAGAGGATTTCAGCTAATGGGACTGTGCTAGGATGACTCAGGACATTGGAATAATAACCACAGGGGAGAAAATAGCCATCTATGCTGTTCTCCCCTAAGGATTTCACAGTGTAGTAAGAAAATATGAAGGAAAAGGGATAAAATTTCAGTCATACAGATGTGGCCCCACTTCTACATCTACATAGCAGCAAGGAGTACTGTCTTTTGTTTATTCAGATGTCTGGCTGAAACTAGCAATTGAATAAAGATTAGCTTGCAAATCTGGCAGACGTGATAGGGTAGAAGGAAAGGGAGAAGTTTTGAGACTCTGAACATGACTGAAGATATTCAAAGAAACAGTATCCTAACTGCCTTGTTCAGATTTTGTGAGGTGTTTGCATCACTTAGGTAATCCTGATAATTTTACTCCAAGACATACAAAATATGGTAAACTCAGCTGCAATTAATTGTGGGTGCTTTAAAACAGGTACCACAATCCAGGAAGAATTTAACAGTTCATTATTTGATTATTATATCCAGTGCTCTAACAGATTCATCAGGCATTCTAAGTGGGAAAGTTTTTTGGTCCATGTTCTGTCACAGTTGTCTGCACCCTCTCCTACCCCACCCCTGCCCTGTGTTACAGACAAAGTGGGGCACCTGGCCATAGCAACGAGTTAAGCTACTATTTTGCCTTGATTTTTTGTTTAATCTTTTAAAATAGAAATGTTGTCTTCAGTTGGATAGGTGTATGGGGAATAGATAAAGAGTGTATCATGTTTGCCTTGCAAATGGAAGGAATGTATTGTTTCTACTTAAATTGGCTTTTCTAGGAAAGAAGATTCTGTATCAGATATGAAGGAAGTATTTTTGTGATCATTCATTTATGCATCAGTTCATAGGTGCTGTATGGTGCACAATGATACATAACAAGCACAGGATGCTTCAGTGCAGATAAACACAGGAATTACAAGTATTAGTGAGATTTAATTCTGTGTAAAACTGCTCTGTTTTATTTTTTCTGCTTTTGTTTTGTTTTATTTATAACAATACTATGTGCTTAATGTCTGAAGTGATTCTCTATGTTTATATGTTACAGAAATTGCATTCTTACATTAAATATGTGTTCAGTCTCAGGCCAGTAGCAAATCAGTTCTTGAAGCCAGTGCTGATTAGTGCAATTTTTAGCAGCATTGCAGAACATGGCATTTCATTATTGAGTTACGCTAAACATTATCTTGGCTTTTGCTACAAAAATAGAAAAGAGGAAAGAAGAAGACAGAGAAGGATGCTTTTAAGCATATGACATGCAGCCCTGGGGAAGATGCAAATCTGGGATGAAAACTAATTGCTTTTTACTTTGTCGCGCAGCCTGAACTGCGTGGAGCAGAGCTGACCAAAAGGAATGTGTGCTTTATGTTAGCTAGTAGTGATTACTCCAGAAAGCTGCCATAAAAGCAGTACCATTCAAGGGACACTTAAAAAAAATGATCCTTCAGACCTTACAGATCAGACCTCATTGCATTATAAATGTGTTTTGATGGGTCTTCTTTGATAGGTAGATAGAAGGGAAAAGGATGATATAATGTAGCTCGTGGAACGGAAAAGCAATTATATTTCATCAGAAAGATAAAAGTCACTGTATTTTCCACCTCAGAAGACTGCTAAATATGGTTATATGTAAAATAAGCAATGAAACATGACGATATTAAAAAAGGGTTGTTGTTTTTTTAAACACTGTGTGCTTGTCTTCAGAAAGAGAAAAAGAATTGTAGCATCTAAATTGTGGGCATGCACAATGTGCATTAAATCAGTTTTGTGTGAGCCTGTCTGCTCAAGGACAGTTTAAAGGACAAGATTGAACATGGCAGTCACCAGTGATTTTCCTCCTAGAACAGGGAGGCAGGCACCTACATATAACAGCTTTTTAGCCATTTAGGTTAATTGCCTTTGCAAAATATTTTCAATATGCACTTGGTAGCTCTTGAGTTCAAATAACTTGTTTTTAATATCTTTAGTAATTCCATCTTTATGAATGTTAAGCTGAACTCGACCAAAATGACCTTAAAAATACAAATACTGTGTAATGGATCTGTAAAATGAATCAAACACAAAGCAGTAATGTTGGAACTGAGAAGGTAGTTGTGTGCGTGGTGTCTGCAGAAATGTTTAGTATTTCATTACAGGCCATTGGAAAGGTAAATGCTCAAGTTTTATAACAATAACTTTATGATAATATGTATAAACCACAATGAACATGTTAGAGTTCAATCTCTTAAGCATATGCAATTATTGATACTATGAAATAAATGAAATAATTATATATTTGTCATGGTTTAACCCCAGCAAGCAGCCAAGCCCCATGCAGCCGATTGCTCACTCCCACACCAGTGGGATGGGGGAGAAAATCAGAAGGGTGAGAGAACTCATGGGTTGAGATAAAGGCACTTTAACAGGGAAAGCAAAAGCCACCCACACAAGGAAAACAGAACAAGGAATTAATTCCCTGCTTCCCGTGGGCAGGCAGGTGTTCAGCCTTCTCCAGGAGAGCAGGGCCCCATCACAGGTTACAGTGACTTGGGAAGACAAACTCCAGCACTGCAGATGTCCTCCCCTCCTCTTTCTTTCCCCCACTTTACATACTGAACATGATGCCATGGTCTGGAATGTCCCTTTGGTCAGTTGGGGTCACCTGTCCCAGCCGTGTCCCCCAGGCCCCCCCAGCCCCCTCTCCAGTGTGGCCATACAAGGGGCAGAAAGGGCTTGGCTCAGTGTGAGCCCAGCTCAGCAATAACAAAACATCTCTGTATTATCAGCCCTGTGTTCAGCACAAATCCAAACACAGCCCCCTACCAGCTGCTGTGAAGAAAGTTAACTCTACCCCAGCCAAAACCAGCACAACGTTACAGCTTTCTATTGTTTATAAAAAGACAGTATTTCATGCTTTATGCTGACAGGTGTTCCTGAGTTCCAGATGGCATTCAGAAATATGTAGGTTGTCTAATCATCAATAAGTGGCTTATATGGAGAAGCAATTAATACCATGATTATTTTCCTTGTGAGTCAGCAGGTGTGTCATATGCATAATGTCTAGTGTGTAAAAAATCAAAATGGCTTCTGCTCTATATTTTTCAGACAGAAAGATGCTGAAAAAAAATCTTTGCGGTTTTGTGTGAGTATATTAAGAATGTAATTAAAAAGGGAGTGGATTTGACCGAGAGGCTTAAAAACTGTGAAAAAAAAAAGTGGAATATTAATACTCTTGTAGCTGGTTTTTACATTGTATTTCAAAGGGAAACAATCATCCAGTTTATTGCAAACACTGAACAAAAACAAAAAACACTGAACAGGACAGAAAACAAAAATAGCCAGGTATGAAGAAAATTAGATAAAAAGAAGGATAAAAAAATTTGTAGTTTTCTATGTAAAATAAGAATTTCTGTGTCACCCATTTTGACTTGTGTACTCAAAATATTTTAAGTATCATACTATTGGATCAATGTACCTACCAAGGGAAAGACAGTGAGACATACTCTTTGTGAGTATTTAATACTTCCCTGTTGGCCTAATTTCCTGTTTCCTAATGTATATTTATTGTTATACTAATATTTCATTTACTGTAGTGATCAACACAGATGGTCTTTAGTAAATGTTTGCCCAGTATCCGGGTAGTTTTAATGATGTCTACAACAATGTCTTTTAAGAGAATATATTGGCTTTTCTATTGTAGTAAATAGATATAATACCTATATAGATAACTTCAAATCAAATATTGTCACCTGTTCAGTCTACCTTGTTGTCATCCAGAAGATGCAGAATATGTCCTAATTCCATCATCTAGAAATGTACTGAAGTTCTACAAGAGTCTATTTTACATTAGCATATACATATTTAAAGAGGTGTGTCATGTGCCTTTGTACAGATCCACCATTCAAAGTAGTTCATTTCCTTTTTCTCTCCACCCAGTCATCTACAGTGTGATGAAAGTGTAGACAGTTTATAAGAGCTGTAAATAAAAAGACACAAAAACATCTGTAATAAAATGATGCTTCTCAGCTTTTCTGAAAGTGTATTTTTTTATTATTTAAGTTCTGAGATGTGGAAGGGCAGTGCACAGTTCTGGGAGGTGGCAGGTTAAGGATCAACCTCTTTGCAACCTGTTATGAATTGTAGTTAGGGCTGCATCATAGCTAAATAGGGTCACTTCGGGAAGCTTTCCAGGAAGGCATTTTTATACTGGAATATCCTGATGTTTACTGGAATATCCTGGGTGATGAGCTTTATCAATATGTAGGTGGAAAGGGCACTTAAGGCGTTTGGTTTTAGTTTCTAAGTCATGAGCCTTTTTATTCCTTCTAACCAATACACTTAAAATTCCTGGCAACACCTGTAGTCTCACTTTATACTCTGATAAGCAGGTTATCTAAGGGTTGAAAATCCATATTCCAGGCCTCATGATGACCTTCCTCCTTTGTGACTACTTACCAAAAAGTAATGTCTTTGAAGGCAGTTTATTTCCTTTTATTTTGTTCAAATACACATTTCAGTGTTACAACATGCCATTGCAATGTAAAGCATGCAGAAGATGACTCTACTGTCTGCTTTTCTGTACTTGCCACTGTGTTTGAACTTCTTGTATGAAGAGTCAAAAATAGTAACAACTGTATTTATAAGACTTCCATTAAATAGAATTTTTCTGTGAAATATGTGCAGCTGCTGCTGCTGCTGTGTGGTGAAGGTCATTCCAGCATTCATTTGGATAATGTAAGAGATGAAAAAAATCATGGGCTGAGTAGAGTTCTGGGCCCTGGTCTCTAAGGAGCTTGTGGTTTCCATGTAAAAAGCTTTGGCTTTTTCTTGCTATTTTATCTCAGATACATTATTTCTTCTACTGTGTGTTTGCTGGTATTTTATTGCTGTAGGGAAATAAATTTTAAATCAGCTATTGTGTGATGACTATGTTAAACCAAAAGATATTAACAAATATAATGAAAAGGAGAGTGAAATGTTAGATTGTTTATGACAAGTTTATTGCACTCTGATTATAGCTTCGCTGAAATATAATTCCACTGGCTTCTCCAGCATTGCTCTTAAATTAGGCTGGCAGAAAAAAATGCAGTACATTTATTCTTATATATCTTTATTGAAGATGTGCAATGTAAAACTATTGCAAGGTATTAATATACATTAGTTTGATGTAAAAAAGAGAAAGTTTATGCCTTAATGTTTTCTATCAATTTGTTATTTCCTATCAATATCTCTTCACATGGGTAAAATTTCTTGAATTAGGTGACTTGGCACTTCTGTAGTGCCTTAGAGCTCTGAAATGTTTTATGAAGATTTATTTTGGCACAGAGCAGCCCAGTGAGGAAGGTAGATGAGTAAGTCTTATTGTCCCTGTTTTACAGATGGGGAAGCTGAGGCACAGAGATTAAGTGACTTTTCCAAGGCCACACAGCAAGTCAGTGGCAGATCCAGAATTAGCACTTGGGGACTTCCTGGATCCCTCTTCCATGCTTTAAGCAGTAGACCACAGTGTTCACTGGACTCAGCAAGCAACTCCTTGCAATAATGGACAGTTCCAAGGACTTGTACCTGGTCAGTGTGTGCACACATTTGTTTGCAGACTGCTGCAGTTTGTCTGTATGGTTTCAGTACTCTGGTCCTTGCAGATTTGTGCCCTATGTGAAATTTTCTACCTTCATCGTCTTCAAATGGGGTAAAAGGAAGAAGTGGTAGAATTCTGACATAAATGTGGCATGGCAATGAAGAGCATTTAGTTTTCATGCCTTATTCTGAACCTGCTGAAACTGATGGGACCCAGTGCAGTGGATTCATGGCTTGGAGGATGTTAGTGTGGAGTTTGGTTGGCATGAACTCTGTCTTCCATGACTGTATTACGGTTAGTCTTGCCTATACTTTCAGTTACAAACTCTCATTTATTGCAGCACTTAAAAATAATAAGTTCATAGTTTCCTGAAATTCTAATAAAAAGCAGAGAATTACCGATTGAAATTAGGTTTCCAGTCTCTGTTCATCCAGGGGAAAGTGGAGTGGGATCTGTTTTTACTTATATTGCTGTAGCCCTCACTGCTGAATGAGTTTAATCACTAAGCTACAAGTGAACTTTTGTCTCACCTCTGCCCTCCTCCAAGGGGGCAGTACAGCAATCACAGATATTACTTCTGGAGTAAATGCAGTATAACTCTTGTACTCATAAATGTGAGGTGGCTTTCATGCTGCTCCCTGGGAAGTCAGCATGTTCAGTGCAAGGCCTGTTTAATTGGACTTTGCTCAGAGTTCGACAAGTGAATTGCTAACAACACAGTGCTCCCAATTAAGCTGTTTTTCCCTGTAATATTAATGGAATAAACCCACTTCTGAGAATGAGGCAAGGCTGAGACTTGCTGTGACATTACAGGAAGAGGAGGCAGAGAAGCAAAAGACTGCCAGAAACTGAAAACTGAACACATGGGAAAGGAGAAGTCAAAGTGTATGAGCATATTTTGATAAATATTAATGAATTAATTTGTATTTAATTTACTTAGATAATCTGTAAAGGCTTTAAACTGTCCAGCAATTCAGTATTTTCCTCACTGTAAATTTTCCCTAGCATTGCTTCCTTTCTGATCCGTATGTCTTATGCAAGAATAGTGTTATTTACGATATGACTCTAATACTTGGCCTTTGACATCCTGCCTAATCACTCACCCAGGCATGGCATTGTTATGTCTGACTGCTTTAAAGTAATGAATTCATTTTACTAAAATGATCGAATGGTTTGCACAAAGTTATACTTCACTGGTACATCATAATAGGTTATTAGATAATTCTGAATTATTAAAAGACAAAACAGTTTCAATAGAAGACCATTTCTTATTGTCATATTTTAGTTATATACTATTATCTGTGGGAAAGCTCTAATGAAGACATTTTAACACTTGGTCTTTCTTTCTTTAACAGCCCAGATGCTTGGTGCTGACACATTTATAGGATTTTTCTATGTAAGATAGCTACAGCATGACAACTATTTTTAAAAAAGAAAGGAACCCGAAACAAAAGCTCACATCCAGAATGCACCACATCCGGCTAAATAAGTGAATCTTTTTGCGTGGGGCATCTGATCTTTAAGGAGGGGTGCTCAAAGAGTTTAATTTCTTATTATATTCCATTGCATTCTATATATAGATGTATATTTATCACGTAACACTGGTATTCAAATCCCCTTGCTTCAGACTTGCATTAAGATACCAATTTTACATATTGAAATCAAGTGGTTCTAGTTCTAATATCACTTACTAAAACCCCTCTGTTAATGACAAGTAAATATATTAATTGATACTTTTGTACAATGCATCATTTTTCATAATAATGTAATGGAAACCACTCTTTCATGTGAAATATAGACTGTGTTTGGCAGCTGGATTTTTTCACAAGTGATGTCAAACTTGTAGTGAACCAAATACTCATTTTGGCACAGCATCTAATGCCTTATTGCTGAACTCCCAAAAGATTTTTCTGTTCAGGGAAATGTGTTGGTTTTTCTTTCTTCATGTCAGAAATGACAAAATCACTAATTTCTGTACCTTACTGAGCCCGAGTACAATACACTAATTGATCACGTACTACATTTACAGTGCAGTAGAGAGTACAGTTAAAATGCTTGTATGACTACAGGATAAAATTAAATATGAAATATATGCTCCTGAGGAAGAATAGCTTTTCTGTTTTCTGCTATTAGTGTGTGCTGCCTGCCTTTACAGTAAATTCAGCTTGGTATTTGTAAAGAAAAGCAAAGGCTTTGTAATTCACCAGTAAGTGAAGCCAGTTGTTTTCATGGTGTTAGTTTTATTTCTTACCTCATTGTCACTGAGTATTATTGTCTAGCTTTGTCAAAGTATAAGGAGTCTTAATAATAATAATTTGGGGATTCTGCATTTAGCTCAGGATCTTGGTCTAAAGACAAAAATACGTGTGCAACCCCTTTCTTCAGGTGTATGAGAGTAAAGCTGTCTTGATGAGGCATTTCTTCTCTCATCTCTTTCATTGTCCTATTGACTCATGTTTTTCTTGGTTTCTGGTAACTCATCATCTTGCAGGTTTTACCAGGAAAAGTTTTGCATGTCAAAGTTAGCTGTAATCATACCTCAGTAAAAATTGATGCATAAGAAATAGATTTAATAAGGAAAATTAAATTCTTAAACCCCCTTTTTTCCTTGAGTTGGAAAAGTCAGTAATTAAATATTAAAAGCGTCTTTGTTTTATAGTATTGTACAATCATGCCAATAGTTTCCAAATGAAAAGTAGCTTATCTGTCCTTTTTTATGTTTTGTAGAGAAATGATGAAGAAGCTGTTGTGGATAGAGGTGGAACTCGCTCCATTCTGAAGACACATTTTGAAAAGGAAGATCTAGAAGGTGAGGCATGATTTTTCTGTGCTTTATGTTGTCACTTTCTTCTGAAGGTACTGAAATGTAATTCCAATGTGTAAACTTATTGATTTGAGCAGGGATGCAAAGAGACAAGAGAGTACAATCTCATCATTTATTTTAATACTGTTTTCTTCTCACAGCACTGTCCAGGAACAAGTGATGGTGGAAGGAGTTTGCTCCTTTTCGGTGATCTATGGTCAAGTGCTGTGAATATGCAAGTGTGACTTTAGAGAAGTCTTTTAAGCTTTCGAATATGCAAATGCAAGCAGGACTGCTGATTTAGTACTTAGAAAGGCTTCTACATTTACATTGCAATCCTCATGTAGCTGCCTCGCCACATCTTCGGCTGAACAAAAGCATTCTGGAGTGTCAGAGATTGGATACATACTTGCTGATATCCACTGCAGAAACCACCTGACTTGACCATGTAGAAGAAAGTGAGAAATTGTGACAACTGTTTCAAGATATTGGTCTAATGACTCAGTTGCATTTCTGTTTGTTTAGTGTATCCTAAACTTTGGTTACTACTGTATTTAAACTCTTGTATTGAGTTGTGTGAGCCCCCAAGTCATAGTTATGATGAAAATGAGTTTCTGTTGCACATATGATACCGCTTTCCTGAGATGGGAACTGGCTGATTTTGGTAGCTTCTTGTAGTGGAACGTTGAGGTTCTTGTCTTTGTCACACAGATCCAAGCTAGATGAACTAGCCCAAAAGAAATACTAAGATCAACATGCTACATCTGAAAAGTTCCCTGCTTCAGATCTAAAGAGAGGTGTCTCCATCTGTGCAGGAACTTGGGCTTTCTAAATGCCTACCACTGATTATTTCATAATTTTTTTTTCTTTTCTTTCTCTGTCTGTATGAACGTTGTGTTCTCTCTCCATGTTTGCCATACTGATGATTTCATAGAAATACCAATATGTTACACAGCAACTCTCTGTTATTTCTTCCTTCAGCAGTGCCTGCCTCAAAAAGCAAAGGCAGCTGCATTTGAGAGGGCCTTGGCTGTGTCTCTCACAGAAGGATGTTAAATGTTGTGCAGCGTAGCATGTGTGAGGTAGGAGCTTTCTACTCAGTCTGGGGGAAGTCTGTCTGTGTGCAAGGGTAGATCTCAGGTAAGATGTTTCAGGGTGGCATTTAGAGTTTTGGTCTCTCCAGGGGTAAGAGTACTAGTGGGTCAGGCTGCCAGTAAGTTTTGGGCGTAGGCACAGAACCTCCTATTTTGAATCTCACACTTAGTCTTTTGTGGTCTTCGATCCCTTGATTGCATCCTTGATCAAAGAGGAACCATTGTATCTGTTGTCCTCAGAGACACCCAATAGCAGAGTGGGAGCTCCCTGTCTCCCTTTCTCCGTGGTACTGACTCATAAGGCTTCTGTGGGGTGAGTCTACCCACAAAAATATCCTTTTGCTGAGTCATTTTATTAATGATGGTAAGGTGGCATTTTAAAAATGGACAGCTTTCTGGGGAATGACATCTTTGAGCTCAGTCACGTGAGCAGACTCAGGCGTTACTGTTGTCAGAAATCCTGTGATGTTCCGTATGTGACTACATGGAACGTAATTTAAGAACTGTATTTAATTATTTTTTCCCACCATCCTATATGTGTAGATTTGCTCCTGTGAAATATCAGTGAAAATACTATTTCAAAGATCTGCTCCTAGGATGTTATCAATAGAAATTGGAACATGGCAGTGACACTCCCACAATCTTTCCATCAATCTAAATTGAATTAAATTTAGAATATTGAAAAAATCTGCAGTTAGAAAATGAATCTGCTTTTACTGAAAATAAAATCACCTTGTTTTGTAATGTTCTAAAAGAACAATTTTTCTTTGTAGAGTCAATCCTTCATAATGCAGTTAGCTTTCTCAGATAAATTTCATGATCTAAGTTCACATCAGTTTGTCTTTAAATATATAATCACTACATTCAAAATACCAAGTGACATAATAAGTTCTGAAGAGATTGCAGATTTTAATACCCAATTGCTGTTAATAGCATGTCCCTTTGTTTTGCAGTACATCTAGGCACTTCTTCCCCTGGAAACAGTGAATGTGACTCACAAATGTCTGTCTCATTCACTGTACATTGTGTTGGGTTCTGCTGAAAAATGTACCTTTTTCCTAATGACATAACTTTGAAATATGAAATTAAATAATCAGGTGTTAATTGCATACCTTAGAAAAATAATATAATCAGACTATTAATATGCATTAAGTAATTAGCTTTTTGACAGACATTTAATTGGGTTTATGTTTTAAAAATGTAAATAGCTAGTTACTGAATATTCTAGGGAAGACTAGCTTTGCCAGGGCGTAAGTTTCAATGGCACCATGTCAGCAACATTTCAAAAATTGTAATTCATATGAAGAACTACAGGTTTAAATCTGAAAATCAGTATTCAGTTTCTTCTTATTAAATCTTACAGTTGTAAGTATTTTGTCTTTTTTTAAAATTTTATACTATCAAGATTTGAACTTCAGAAATACTGATTTAAATGCGAACTCAAATTTCCATCTGAAATTTCACAGCCTAGGAAGTATTTGGACTTACATATTTTAGGCAGTCCTTGTGCAAGTATATTGCAAGTACATTTCTTGTTGAAAGCATGAAGATGTGGTGATTAATCCTGCCTCGAAGAACAGACACAAGAATAGATTTTTGCAGTCTCTTTAGATCAGTATTTTCTTTCCCTGAGGAGTACAGTAAAAGTTTGGGAACATAAGACAGGACCTGCAGTACCTATGGGAACAGAAGAGATTTGGTGCTCATCTTAGTGCCAGTAATGATACTTGCAGTAAGTACTTCAAATTGTATCATTTGGCTTAAGTTTTTTAGTACTTAAGAGGTGAATTGTTTGCACGGCTTTGGCATTCAGATTTTCAGCACAAATTATTTTTCCATGTGATTAATTTTTTGTGAGAAGGTCAGGATCAGTCACTAATATTGAATAGGTCCTTTGTCTGATTGGTGCATTAATGGAGGACCAAAAAAGCATTTCTAAAAGCAAAAAAATAAGATGATCTTCTCTGGTTATAATCACCTGTTTTGCATATTATCTTTCAATGTCTGAACAGAGAAAAATCCTGCTGAAATAAATATGCTCTAAATAATAACTAAATAAATTCTAGGTGGAATTCCTAAACAAGAACTGGGCACTTGATTATGGACAGGTTGTGGCTGTACCTGCACTGAGAGCAGCTAGGCAAGTTTTTATGGACAGATGTGCACATCAACAGCTGCTCTCAGCTTATTCCATGGGGGTGTCTCTGGCTGGCTGCCATTGCTTCAATGTATGCTCAGAAAGAACAGTTTTCTGATCAAATGGATATTCCTGCTGTTTATCTCATAGGTCAAAAATATTTGGATTGCTCTGTGCTGGAGATCTTAGGTTCTCTCAGGTCACATGCTGAGACTTTTGGGCTGTGTAGATATGCAAGGGGATTGACTCTAAATACACTCTGACCAAGGTCTTTTCCTTATGCCCACCATGTTAGCTGAGAGGAAAAGTGACCAATCCATGGCCATCCTTGCTGGGGGTGGTCACCTGCAGATCCAGGATTTTTGTGGTAGTATTTCAGAACTATTATGGGTGTTACTGCTTTGAGAAGCAGCTTCAACAGGGACATGGATGGAGATCAGACTGTTAGGTGAAGGTCCAGGGATGAATCAGGGGTGAATTCTGGCTCTGTTGGAGAAAATTGCAAAATGATCCTTGATTCAGAGAAGACAAGATTTTGCTTAAGCTTTTTATGTTACATTCATTTAATCTGCCTAAGTGGCATGGGAAAATTTGCCTCATGGGAAATCAAGTTTGCCATGTTTCATATCTCTGAGGACACGTAAAACACTGTATCCAGTATATGCATCACAATACATCAGAATATGCCTCCTGACACTTTTGACAAAATTCAGATTACGTGGATTGCTTACTGAAAGTCATAAAAAACCTTCAAGCTTACTTAGAATATAAATATCACTAGCATAACACAGAATTATGCAGAAGCTGAGGCTCTAAACTTAATAAACCAAAAATTAATTTTAAATTTTGAAGAGATATTTTGTAGAGGTTTTGTAATTAAAAACCTGCATGAAGGATTATTTTGGTAGTAGATGCTGAACAAAATTGGTGAAATTCCAGAGTATTTAATTATTCTCTTTTAAAAATAGTTATTTTAGTTATTTTTTCTTTTTAGATTAGTTTTAGCTTGTGACAGTAATTTAAAAATTATTTTAATGAAATTCTGATTTTATATTGTTAGGGTTAATATATGAAAACCTCGTGATTAAATGCTAATCTGCATATATTATTACTTAGTGGAAATTTGAGTGGCTATAGTTTTTCAAGTTGTCTTTTATTCTCAGAGACTGGACCTTTTCTGTAGAAATAACATCACAGTACACCTCTCTGCCAGTGACATTTTTACCTGAAAATTAATAGGACCTAGCAGCTCATAGGACTGAAAGAATCTAAATTTTATTAAACTGGCCTTGATTCACCTGTGCCTCAATGTAGGAGCAAGTCACATACCAGCGCTGCTTGGTCAGACAGGAACACCAGCCAAGATTTCCCTTCCCTTTGGCTCCCAGGATGCTTCAGCCTACTGCAATAATTTGTTACCATGTCAGTACAGATCCCTGCTCCAAGCTGCCTCGCCTGTGCTGCCCTCGGGTGCCCTGCTCATCCTGACGTTCACTCTGACCTCGCTTGTGCTCCTTGCAGCAATGTTCACTTAGACAGGAACAATGGCAGCTGTGGAAGCAGAGTCAGAGAATGACTTGGCTTAGGCTGTGCCTGAAAGGTTGCTCTTTCGTTTTGCTGCCTACCAGGTATTACATACTCGAGCTTGTTCCATGTGTGATTTCTATGGCACATATTCCTGTAGTGCCTCTCATCTAGTTTTGTTTCCTTTTTCCTATGTAGTTCAATATTTCTTGAGATCTCACTTCTCTCCTTTTGTCTTGGCAGTCACCTGGTTTGATCCCTTTGCATGGGTCTCTTGTTGCTTCTCAGCAGTTTCTGTGTTTGTGGGAAGGTGGTTCACCTTGAAGGTTCATGAATAAATCTGAAGGACATGTTCACATATGTTCTTTGAAATGATGAATAATGAATAATAGAAGCAAACAAGTGCCACAGTGTTGGTTGCACACCACAGTGTTTAGCTGATTTTGGTTTGGTGAATTTGGTTTGCATTTTCTCTGAGCTTCACAGACAGGAAACCTTTTCAGTGTTTGTAGGGACTAATATTTTCAAATATTTCACTTTGTGAAATCCTATATGAAACTGACATAAACCAATTTGCCATTATTGGTGAAAGCTGCAAAATTGCAGCATCAGAAGACAGAAACATTCCTTTTTTAGCACACAGTTGTACTGATACTGAGGTTGCTTATTTTTTTTTTTTTTTTNTTGTTGCTAATTTAGAAATATAGGTCAAATTCTTCCCTTCAATAACCACAGCTTCACTCTCCATCAGTGGAAAGAGCTTGTGTATCTGAGGAGGTCCTTTTGTATTCTGTGTCTGCCAGCATTTTTTCTTTTGCCTAGCAAGGTCCTGATCTTGTGATAGAACCATACATATAACACCTCTGGACTCCTCTGGAGGAATGTAGGAAATTTGGAACATAAGTGCTGGTGAAGAAGACTTTTCAGCCCACCTACAACCTGGAAAAAATCTTTTGTTAAAATGCAAGATTTTTTTGGGAGGGCAGTGAATGATTGAGGCTCTTTAAAAGGTCCTTAACTTTAATGACTTCAGTGAAGTGCTCTTATCCTCCATATTCAATGTGTCCTTAATGTTATCTTGGGTCAGGGATACTGCTTTAATTTTTTAAATGTAATTTCTGTTGCAATCTACCCTAGAATATAAATTACAAGTATAATCTAAAAAAATTGTTGAAGGATTTCTTGTCAGTTCCTCCAAATTATGGCACAGCAAAATGGTGAAAAATGGGTTTTGGGTAAACCATAACCACAAACAGCAATGTAAACTGTTGATTTAGGAAGAATTGCTTTTGTGCTTTCTGCTTTTTCTCCAGCTCTGCCTCCCTGCTGCACTACAATAACGAATCATGAGTCATGTGCTCTCTACTCCTACACAACTCACCATAATCACTTTCTTTCCTGTAAGGAAAAAGGCAGGTTTTTTAACTCTACATGGACTGATGGTTTTCTGTCTCTACCTCCCCGTTCATTTTTGAGAGGATGAAAAATTGCATTTGCTTCAGCTCTAGCTGTCAATGCATATGAGAGGCTTCAAGGCACTGAGGAGGGAGAAGCCCCTCTGGTCCTGCTGAGGTCAGCAGTCAGCTGAAACTTGGCTTGAACCACTGGCCAAGTATCCTCTCTCAAGGCATCTTGCCTTTGCAATGTGTCCCCTCAGTAGATCACAGCAGCCTGCCTTTGCTCTTTCTGGAGGTGTTTCAAGACCCATCTGTTCCCTTATCTGCCCCTTGCCTCCATGCCTGTGAGCAGAGATCTGAAAGCCTTGGTGTCAGCAGGTGCCTCAGGCTGGTTCAGATAATCCCAGGTGGAAGGCAGCACAAGCACCTGTACCCTGAGCATCTGGTGCTCATGGATGTTCAGATCCAGGACAGTCATTTTTTTACACAATTGCCACCAACTTGGCTGGTTCACTAAGGAGCTCTACAGTACCTACCTGAGTTCCACATTCCTGGTGTAACATGGACACCTGAAATGCTGACAGAGGCTCCTCTCCATGGTTTATGCTGTGTTTAATTTATGTTACAATTTTAAAAGTCAGAATTGGTTTAGATATCACTGAGCCATAGGATTTATCTGGTCTTCCTGAGCTTTTTCTATTAACCTTACATTAGCATCAGTAGTGTTTTATTGTAGAAAGACCATGATTTTATTCTTGTGACAACTCAGTCTGAACTCAAATGCTGATTTATTCCAGATGTGCCACTAGGAAAGCAAAACATGAACACATGCATAAGTATTTTCAGTATCAGGATTTAGGAGTAAATAATTTTAAAAAACAGACCCACTGAGGAAATACAGTAATACCCAAAGAATATTTACAATATGAAAGCTTATTAAAGAAATGGAATGGACTGAATTGATCTGCTCTGCAATGACCCTTATACAATGCTACACATCCACTGGTAAATTGTATAAAGATTCTTTTTAATAAAGGACTGCTCTGAATCAAATTGCACAAAGCTGGGGAACAAAACACAGAATATAAAGTTAGTTCAAATGTATGCATTTATAGCATAAGAATCTTTTTGTTTACCTTCAAAACATTAAAACACTCCTTGAGTTAGTATATTTAAGGGTTGAAGAAGTAGTAGCCCTTGTTATAGAACATTCTTTTTAATTTTTACAGGATTACATTAAATCCAAATTATATTTTAAAAGAGTCCTGTTAATTATAATTAATTTTGAGCCAGATGAAAGTGCATATAACCATGTGGAAAAATCAAGACCTCCCCTAAACTTTTGAAGAAAAAAATTATTGTGCTCTAAGTGTCTTCAGTTTGTGGAAGTATGAATTCATTGCCCTAGAAAAGATAGATATGAAACATATATTATTGATATGAATTTGTCTTGCAGAGACATTTCTCAGAATAAAATCTAAGCAGAAGTGTTGTTTGGGGTTGCTGTGTTTTAAAGGAGAAATTATTCCTTACACTTAAATTTATTTTAAGAACCTAATAGCAAATTAATAATCTAAAAAAGCCAGACTCAGAATAGCAAGTGTTTTCTGCACATCCCTTGAAAATGACAGAAGTTACATCCAGAAATGGTTTTCAGAACCTGGCATTCCGGGTCTTTAAAACCAGAAGCTTCTCCTAGCTATCTATCTTATGCATTAAATAAATGGAAAGAAAAAGAAATGTAGTGGGATTTCTAAAGCACTGAAAACAGGTAACCCTTTATAATTGATGGTGCTTGATAACTTAACTTAGGTACTTCTGGAAATCCCATTACAATTATTTGAGTGATATGACGTTTCAAGGGAAAATGGAGAGGGAGAGAAAGGATTTGTAAATGTTTCCCTTAATTTAGGGGAATTAAGATCTTTTTAATGGAATGCTAAGAGTACAGATTTTTTTTTGCCCCGGTGCCTCCCATTCTTCCAAAAACAATTTTAACACAGAAAACACATCCATTTGGTTGGTAGGGCAACCTGTTATGTTCACCTCTTAAACCACGTGTCAGTTCTGTGTGAGAATGGTTGTTAGGTTATACCTGATGTCAATGGTTTGTACCCTAATGTAACCTAGAGTTGTTTCTATTTCCCATGCTTTAATGTCTTTGTAGCCTTGCCAAAAGAATGAGAAATTATGATCTAATTGAGCTAGGTGCTGTGAAAATGTATGGCAGAGCAGAATTATTTTACAATATTTGAGCAATACTCAGTCATTTTTAGTTGGCATCCTGATGAAGTAAATAATAAAACACACAAAAAAGTTCTTAAAGATAAATGAAAGAAATGCCCATTTATATTATATCAGTTATCATCTAAAAGGATATCCTGAATAGGGGATCTGCTCTGCTCTGTCCATGTTTGACTAGAAGGACTGTCTTTCTAGACTGGAAGACAAATTTAGTCTTGGCAAATTTAGAGAGCTCTCTGGAAACTCTTGTTTAATAATGCCTTGGACAATTTGTACAGAAAAATGTACATTACATTCTGGGCTCTAGTTCATAATACCTACCTTGAAAAGGTTACTTGAAGTAAGGTAATACAGTAATTGGATTTCTTTTGTATTTCCTCTTTTTTTTTTGCTGCTTCTATCATTCACTGTCATTTTGTCAGCAATTTAGAATTCATTACTCTTTTGTTCCCAGATGGTCTTTTCTTTGCTCCACAGTTGTGATCTTTTAATAAACCAGAACTACTAAACTCTCAGATTTTTTGCTTTTTGCTGTATGATTTTTCTGTAGAAAATGATTGCTTTTCTCCTGTTGGTTTTTTTTCCTCTTATTTGTCTGAACCTTGTTACAAGCACCTACGTTCCTCTGTGTGTTTATTGAAGTTATGCCTAGGTAGGACTCTGCTGGTCTCAGTAGGTTCACACAGAAAGACTAAAATCCACTTTATTTTTTCCTGCTGTCTATTTCAGTTTCCAGGTTCCTGGCTTTTTTTCAGTGTGAACTGATTGTGTCTGTATAAGGGAAATTGCTGTGGCATTCAGACTCACACACATGAATGTTCTGGCACTGTTTCCCAGTGTACTGAATAAAGAACAGTCTGGACTCAAGTACTGGTTTCAGCCCTGGAAATTAATGTGAGTCTTAATCAGCATTTCCTGATGCAGGTACAATCTGATCATTGACGTGGGAGAAAACTAGGATAAGCATGCCGACTTCTATCACAAAGCAGCAGGAATGTACTAAATTAATAAATTAAAAAAGCAATCTATTTGCACCTCTGGTAATTACTAAAGTCTTAGTAAGGGTAACTCATTCCTTTCAAAATGTTGTTTTGCTTTTTCTTCTGTCCAAGGAGGGGCACAAGGAAATGTGAAGTACTACATTACTGATGTCCTTCAGTATCTTTTTAATGAATTCTTTTTATTTAATGCACTTCTCCTTGTGTCATGCACTACTGACTGCAATGCATTTGAAATACACAAAAGGCAGCAGTTCTCTTTAAACCACTTCTTGGGTTAAATGTAAGAAGGAAGAATAAAGAGGTATTTAATAAATGAATAAATAAATAAATAAATATTTTTCAACTCATTGTATTATTTTAGGAAAATCTCCTGACTCTGCAAGACTAGTCTCTCAAAAATTGATGCCTCTGCTTTCTAGTTTCCTCTACATGGATCAAAGTTAAGGAAGTAACTAGTGTGGTGTCCAGAGTCTTTTCTCCAGCTTTTTTAGCTCTGCCTCTGCAGAGAATTCCTGTCAGCCTTGGATTTCTTTGATGTTTTGTGACACACGCTGCCTTGCTGTGTTTTCTGCCTCCTCTGGAGTCTCCAGGGATTAGAGATCACGTGCTACCTCAGCTTAGTGTTCTTGACCTTTTTCGGATGATTGACAGTGCTGAATGATTACAGCAAAGCAGCCATTATCCATGAGCTGTGTTATGTTCATTTCAAGGAGAAAATAATGTTATTTGAGATGAGTAATCTGGACTATGTCTTTCTGCTGAGTAAATGTAGGAGACCTGCCTGTAGTGAGTCATGATTCCTTTCCCATTTGTTCTGGTTAGTGGTTCTTTCTGCACATTTCTGCTGTGCTCTCCCCCTTCTAAATGCTTTACTGTGCTCTGATCCTGTTAGCCCACATAGCTAAGAGAGCTAAATATTTTGGACTTGATCAGCAACATAAAATTTGTCAGGCTTGAAGGCAGCAGGCATGCAATATGTACCTTCTTATGTATTTAAAAAAATAAAACAGAAGAAATGAAAGCACCCTAAGATACCAGCAATGTATTTATAATGTGAGCATGTAAAGTTGTATAGGGTTTTTGTGCTCTTGCTTACATAGTGTTTTATCATTTTTTCAATTTCTTTTTCTTTTTTTTTCTTTTTGATTCTTCGTTTTCTTTTCAGTTAATTTCCTACAAGAATTCTGTCAAGGTTTGGCTCATAGATAGGAATGAGTTTGGTAAAGTTCTTGTACACACAAAGCAAACAGCAACTTTACCAAATGTTCAATCCAAAGAGATCCATGTGTCTCTTCATGTTACTGTTTTGGAAGACATTTAACAGAACACCTGTCTGGCTTTAATGAAAGTTCACATACAAAGATGCTAATTTGAAGGGAAAAAAAAAAATCTGGCACTGCATTATAAGGACTTCAGTAGTGGGATTTCTTCCTGTATCAAGGAGTTTTGGATCTGTGATGCTTAATCATTATTATTCAAATCAATACTGTTATGACTGTTAACACTAGAATAATAAGTATTATATAACTTCAAAATTATGACCAGAATGATCCCATTAATGCTATTAAGTTTGCTTATGTTTCTGTTATGCTGCCATAGCTGCTTTCTGAAAGGTGCCTTTCTTTCCCCGTAGGCCATCGGACGTTGTTCATTGGGGTTCACGTGCCACTGGGTGGGAGGAAGAGCCACCGACGCCATCGGCACCGCGGCCACAAACACAGAAAGAGGGACAGAGAGCGGGATTCGGGGCTAGAGGATGGGAGAGAATCTCCTCCTTTTGGTAAGACAAACTTTATTCTTGGGTAGGTCTTTAAATAATAAACATCAGCATGGTTATGCGTGCTCTGTCCTGTTATCACCTGGACACGATTAGCAGCAGGGTTTGGGAGAATCCACCAGAGCCTCTGCTGGTGATTTGTTCCTTTGAACAAGCCCACGGAAGGGCAGCAGCCAGGGGCAGTCAATACATGAGGAAGCTCAGTAGTTTCTAGCACTGAAGGAGCACTGTGGGAGGCTGTTCCTAAGTGTTCTCACAAGGACAGACTGCAGCCACCACTGAGGGGGGAAGTGCTTTATGGCACCAGCTGCCCTCAGGGAAGACTCTGGAGTATCTGCCCCTAAAACATAACAGAAGAGTTGTGGTCCTTTACCATTAGTTTTGTAATAATGTTGATGTTACTGAAGCTGCAGTGTTTTATCAGATTCAAACCGATCTAGGTTGTGTTTACCTTTTTCCTAACATGACACTGTAAATGTGCCATCGTAACATGAATCTGCTAACTGAGGACTTGAGAGCAAGCAGGAAAAAACACCTTTCAGTAAACAAACCTGATACGAAACTCCTAAAATTCTGAAAATTTTAAAACAGAAAACATTACAGAGAAGAGAAAAAGGTAGTTGTTAATAAATTAGTCAAGTTTTGCCTCAAAACATGAGAATCATATGTGCTGTTCAAAAATAAATGTGCATGTGACGAAATGTCCAAGGCTGTGGTGTTTAAAATATAATGGAAGCATGTATGGAAAACAATTTGCTAGTGTGTTTTTAAATCATTAGGGAAATGTGCCAATGTAATTTCAGGTTACAGAATAGTGATTATAAGACTTTCTTTTAATCAGAAGTTTGTATTATGTATGTGGAAAGCTTTTGAGCAAGTATAAGGGGTGATGGTTAGAGCTTGAAATTCTCAAATCTTGCACAATGGTTTATTATATTGAGAGTAAAACAAAGTCAAGACTTTTTCAAACTTAGCAGATACAAGTTATATTTTGAAGACTGAACCGTGAAGAAAAAATTGGCTGTGGTGGTTCTGTCTGGAATGGATTTCAAATGTACAAAGACCCAATACTATATTGAAACCAGTTTCTTGGAAAAAAACAAAGTTCATAAATTATTAAAACAGTTTTCAAAAAGAATTTGCATATATACATATAAAGTCAGATTAAAAAGAAACAATTGAAAGTTACATTAGCCAAGAAGTAAGATATCTTGAACTATGAAACAGTGTCTTCTGTTGAGTCATCTGGTTTTATTTAAGTGCCAGTATGTGACACATTTTGGCTGAGAACTTAGCTCTGTTCTTTCAACTTCTGGAGACCTAGGCTTGTGTCCTTCTTAATGTCAAAAGTAAAAAAAAAAAAAGAAATTAACTGGCTGAATCTGTCCTTAATAGTCTTTGACATTTGTGCATACAGTAAAATGTGCAACACAATTCTGTGTTGCGTAAATCAGCCTATGTTCAAAGGATCTCTGAGGGTGAAATAGCAGTAATATGAAAAAAAAGATCATTTTGAAGAACTTTTGTAACTTGATGTTCACTGCGCTCAAGAAATGTGTACAGGTCTGCAGTTTTTTAAAGTCACATTTTCACTTTTAAAGGTATTATAATTACCATTTAAAGGGTGTGTGTAAGTGGTGTCACTTGACAGATGAGTCATGGGCCAGAAACATGGAAATCTTTTCTGGACACAGAATGCTGAAGATACTCTTCAAAGTTCTTGGTTGATAACAATTCAAAGAATCTGAAGATAGAACCACAAATCTGGAAATATCCAATCTTTTCACCCTGAATAATTATCTGAATAGTAAATTTTGAGGGTTTTTCCCTTTTTCTGTCTGACTCCTCGAAGTTTGGCCAGTGAACCAGATTTTGAGCTTTGACATCTGTCCATCCAGGCAGAAATGTGGCATTCTACAGACAAGAGTGAAAGGGATGAATGGCATGAAGGCAAATCTTAAAATGCTACAGTGATGGTGAGGTTAAGGACATACAGAGCAGGCAGACAAATACAGAGATTAATGGTAGTCTATATCCACCTTCTTTTAGTATGGTTTTTCCTTACAGGAGTTTCAGACAGCTTGTTGTGCTGGCTGAGGCAGAGCATTGCCTTTAGAGAGAATATAAGCATAGTTTTCCTCTCCTTTATTTGCACAGAGGGAGCAACAGATACTTCCCACACTAAATCTGAACCTAGTAAACCTCAATAAGGTTTTTAGCTTTTCTTCCCCATGATTACAAGTTTCTAACAGTAACCAGAGCTGAAAGAAGCTTGAAGGAAGACAAATGCACTTCCTTTTTTTGATGCATAACTCAGTATGAGGGACACTATTACCTGAGAGACTAGATCCAAACCAGTCCCCTAATTTATGAATCATTCTGATTTAATTGAGCAAGCAGAAGTGCTTAGCTCTGTCTCTCTATCGACACCTTTACATGCATTTCTGCCAAATAGTAGAAGGCTGTATGCTTGGGAACTGTGAGGGAGGAGGGGAAAGAAAAAAACATTTTGATGAGCAGGTGCAAGAAGAAAAGATGGAGAAAATAAGCACTGTGAGACCAACTGATAGAAAACAGTGCTTTGAAGTAAGTCAGAAAAATACATAAGGATTTTTATGATACAAGAGAATAAATTAGCAGTGTTTTGAAGCAGTGAAGTATGAAAGGAGATATAATAAAAGCAAAAGATCCAACAACTGAATAATAGAGTTCTGGAAAAAGTAAAGACCTGAAATACTCAGACATGAAGTGCTCCACACTGCTCAGTTAACCCAGCATGGGATAAAGCATTATTTTTTGTCATAATTTATAACTGTATAATTTAGAACTTTATCTGTGCGGTACCATCACCTGCAGATCTTGCTCTGCTGTCACTGCTCCAGGGAGCTGTGCAGTGCAACTTGTGCTGTGGGGCTGTGTGGGCCCCATGCAGAGTGGACAGGTTCTTGTCCAGTAAAAAACGATTTCCTAAACTGTTTTCTGTGTGTCAGCATGGGTAGAAAACACCTCTAGTCAGTGTAATGACAGTAGGTGGAAGCTTCCTGGTAATCTCTTTGCATCCTGGCTGAGAAAGCTGTACCAGCTACTTTCTGGGAAGGTTTCTGTAGGGAATAGAGTTCTTAGAACATTCTGACATCAACTCATAAGCTTTTTTTTTTTTTAGTCTCCTACTGTCACTTTTCAAAAATAACCCAAGTGTTCTCAGTGTACAGATTCAGAGATAACTCCAGATTAGACAAATAATATGCAGAATATGTACTTAGTGGAATGAAAGGGAGTCCTGTCGTTTAGGGGCACATTTAGATCATTTTTTAAGGTTTGAGTTTTATTTTCCCTACACCTGATTCTTGCTGTCTGTTGCCTCTTAATGAGATGAGGTTGTAAAAGGTGTTTCCATTTTGCAATCATGATGTGCCTGTAAACTGCACAATTTGCAGATTACATGGATTGCACATTGGGAGGCTTTTTTGGGTAGTAAAAATGGTAAGCTAAGTGATTTCAAGGTCTGGGTTTTCACCATCTTTTCTCTTAAGTTTCTTCATTTTGAACAGAAGGAGAAATTCAGTGAATTGGTCCACTCTAGTTAAAAATGCAGTAGTGCTGTTTGTTTATTGGAGAGGTTTACTGTTCTCAGCTGAAATGCTGCTGTTGTAATTAAGGCCCCAGTTTCATTTCGGCCTTAAGCTCCCCTTCTCCACAGTTTTCCTTGTGGGGTAAAGTATTGTGACTGCTTTGTGAATTAAATTAGGGAACTGATGCAAATTAAAACTAATTCGATTAAAAAAAAGCTGTTTCTAGCCTGGGGCATCTCCTTGGTGCTGCTTGTGAGGGCGATGGGTGCCAGCCCCTGTGAGCTGCAGGGCCACGAGGCTCCATCAGTGCCGTGGGTCGTGGTGGCACTGAAAGCCTGCTGCAGATTTCCCTTTGGCTGCTGGGCTGGCACTTGCTTGTGTGCATTTTGATTTTAGTGCCAGTTCTCTGTGGTTTTTTTATGTCTGTTTGCCTGTAACCAATGGAACAGCTCTTTGGTACTCGTAGATTAAAGATATTTAAGTAGCTATTTTGAAATGGTGGAATAGGAAGTCTCTAGCTCTGAACAGGGTGTCTTTAAGGACAGATTTTGTTGAGGGTCA
Organism: Drymodes brunneopygia; assembly: GCA_013400955.1. Lineage (NCBI taxonomy): Eukaryota > Metazoa > Chordata > Aves > Passeriformes > Petroicidae > Drymodes > Drymodes brunneopygia. Next base: position 187,615 of record VZTZ01016922.1, read on the forward strand.
AAGTGAACACAGCTGCGAGAGCTGGGTTTGATTACAGCCTCATGTGTGTCCTGTATGACCAGGCACTGTTGAAGCTTGTGGAAGGTTTGGTTTGTTCTTTTAAGAAATCTGGATTTAGTAATCCCTAGTTTTAAAGAGGCTTAAATTTGTAATTCATGGTATTGGATGTGGCAAGGCAAGCAGAGCAGCTCTGGAGGTGAGCCTGGCACAGGACTGCACGCACAGATCAGGAAAGACTCCCTGAAGGTAATGCAGACAAAACAAGGGAATTGCAAAGTGGGGGGGGGGGGGGNCTCTTGGTTAGTAGAAAGATCCAAAGAAAGTAAATTTAAAAGACTCAGCTGGATATATTTGGTACCTAATCACAAATGCTGAAGGGTTATTAGCAAATAATTTAATTATTTGTAAAGAGTATGCCTGTTAAGAGAATTCACCTACTCTTAACTGTAGGCTTGTATGATGAACGATGAACTCGGAAATTTGAATCTCTGGGCAGCTGTGGAACAGATTGCTGCAAATCTGGATTAAAATAATGTATCATAACTGCACTTTTAAGAATCTAGCAAAAAGGAGAGAATTAAAGCTTGGGAATTGTCCGTATGGTCAGATCCAAAAGATAAGATTATTTGTCATAGGCCTGAGTTGATGGAAATAATTCGTGTTAGGAAAATGCTGGGGTAGTTTCCTGAAGCAGATTGTACGTGTAGGGGCAAAGTGTCAGAGAGTAACCAAGGGAATACATTCTCCCAACCCAACATGTGATTCTTAAGATCTGTGAAGAGATTTTCAGAAGTGTCCTGTATGGCTGTTTGCTATTTTATATGAGCTTTAGTAATGCAAATTTAGCTTTAACTTTTACTAAGTTTTCTAATTTAAAAAAAAAGAATTTGTGATCCTTGCCTTTACTGATTGCTGAGCTAAGGGCAGGGTCCAATCTGCAAAGGAAGGAGGTTAGGGGAGAGTTCCCATCCACCACTTTGGTTGTGAGTGCAAGCAGGGGGATGATGAATGTTTGTGTCTGAAATGACCCTTCCTTTTCTCTGCTCCTGTGAATTTTCCATACCATTTCCCCTTGTAAGGGATTGTTATTGATTATTGTTATTGTCAACTGTGTTACACCTGTTAACTTCCTGTCTACAGTTTGTCCTGTGCAGTGAGTAATATAAAAAATCAGTTTGCATATTTTATATTATTTTAATGTGAATCTACAAGAGCACAGGGCATGGATTAAATCTTGTATATGTTGCTTACTATCTTATGTGAATTTCTATAATGAAAGTGTTATTTTAATAGTTAGCATGTTTTCTAATGTGGAAAAAGTAATCTCTTACTCCTTCATCTGCTGACCCCAGTAAGAATTATTTGCCTACTAATTCTACCCTTAAATTCAGGCTCAACAGTCTGAGAAATACAGAAACCTGTTCTGACAGGTGAGCTAAGGGAGTGTTATTAGAAATATATTTTTGAACTCTTTCTAGAGTTTATCAAGAGCAGAGGACAGAATTTGGATACATTTTGTATGTACTGAAAGCTGTATTTCTGCTTCTGATATCACCTGGTAGATTGTGTGCAGCTCTTCCTGATGGCAGGGCAGTTTGTCCCAGATGAAACCCTGGCACTCACTGAGGAGATGTGAATTAGTTTGACTGATGTAGTGGAACAGTTTGCTGGATTTATGTGAAGGGACTGAGAGTGATCCTCCTTTGGTACCCCAGACCAATTCTTGGTTTTTCCTTGTTCCCTTAGGCAAGAGGGAGCAGCCCTGACCCAGAGTTGTGGTTGCACTTGGGGATGTTTTAAATGGGGGAAATGCCAGTTATGGTTCTTTTCTACTTGTGTTTTGCAAGGTGGGATGGTGTTTCGGGACACTGTTTGCCACTACCTGCACTTAGTTCTGTTCCAGGGAGCAGCTCTTCATGTTTCCCTCTGGGAATTAGATGATTAGAAATTCTGGCTTTCAAATCTGCTGTTTTGGTATGTCTGTGCCCACACCTTGCACTTTTTTTAGGGGTGTTGATGATTTTACAAGGTGTCATAATATAGTATGTCAGGTTTCTGCAGGGTCACTCCCTTTCTGCAGCACTGAGTCCCACTTTGAATTTGTGTTCAACAACAGCAAAACCTCCAGATCTTAATTTTTACCCTTTTATTAGAGCAGTGGAATTAGTCAGATTTTAAAATGTGGAATACTCAGAATTTGCATTCGTGCAGTGAATTTGAGGTGGCAGAGGTAGCTTGGTTACAAGTGCTGCACGTATGAAATGAGCACAAGCCCAGAGAAACCCAGGGGTAAAACAGAGGGGCTGGTGAGCCACACAGAGCTGCTTCAATTTTCCTGACTGAGACTGCTCATTAGCCAAGGTGGAGTGCTAGCTGATGGTACCCCTGCTCCTGTTGAGTACCAGACTTTCAATCCAGTTCTGGCTGGTCATAGAGGATTTCCTGAACCGGTGATGAACTTTCTTGGGAGGCTCCTCAGCTGCTTATTGTGAAATTTCAAATTCATGTTGCTTCTGATAACTCTGATAGAAAATAACTACAGTGATAGAAATACTTTTGTAACAGATTAGTCTCGCTCATTATTTTTTAAAAGATTAATCTGGATTGTTTTCATTACTTTTTAGAAATAGCAATAATAGTATGAAGGAATTTTTTTTTATGCTGTCTGTGCTACTTGAAGTAGGGATAGACAAAAATAATATTCAAGCCAATTTCTGTTTGCCTAGACTGCAGAAAACATTGTGTCCTAGTTTGCAAATATTATGCTTCTGCACTGAGGATTAAGTTATCACAGTTTGACAGTGAGCAGTTGAAGTATTCTTCCATACTGATTTTGAGTCACATATTTCTTATTTTCTATATAACATATTAATGACATACTTGGTATTTATTACTCCTGTGAATATGAGCCAAATCTATCTGGCATCGCTCATGAATAGTCCTGTTAATTCAGTTTTATAAGTAGAACCAACAGATCTGTTGTTTTGATTATAATTTTCCTATTGTTTAAGTCCTTTATGGCTTTGTCCTTGAAATAAAATTATTGTACCATAAAGCAAATGATAACTTTTTTTTCAGTTTCCAGTTTGTTGTCTGAAAAGGAAGCTGTGACTTGCAGGTTTCAAATACCAACAGAAATCACAGCAGTAAAGAAAGACAGAATCTAGCAGCTTTTTTTTTACTGCTTTGTTAACAAGGAGGAAGACAATTTAGTGCATATTTTGTCATTTCTATAAAAGTGGTGCTTAGGGGTGTGATTTGGTGGTGGACTTGGCAGTGCTTGGTTAGCGGTTGGACCTGATGATGTTAAAATGTCTTTTCAGCCTGAAAGATTCTGATTCACTGTTGTCAGTCGAGTAGCTTGTTACGCAGAAGACCCAGTAAGAGCAAATTACTGCAGTGAGGTGATTCCTTGTTACTACTCACCTGACTTCAAGAGATTTCTGATCCTCTGCTTTTCTTCCCACGCTGAGAGTGTGTATTTGCATGAGGATCATAACTGTCACAGAGCTGCAGCTCTGCTGTACCACACTGCTCATTTATTACTTAACAGTAGCAGTTGCTGTAAATCAGTTCTAGTGCTGATTTTATCAAGAGAACAGGATGTTCCTGGCAGTGCTTATTCTCAGATTCTAGCTGCAGTCCAGCTCTCTACCAAAGTAGCTTGTTTCCCATGTTCTGTTAGTAGTCATATGCACTAATCCTTTGTAAGTTCATCTCTCAATTTTGTCCTTCTGGAAATTATTCTTAAAAAGTTGCACACTTCTTAACTACAATGTACTTTCTAGTTTCAGAAAAAAAAAAAAGTAGAATGGTTTTAAAAGAGCACTGAATAGCCAGAGAGTAGAGAAAGCAGAGAAAGGGTGAAGTGGAGGAGTTTCTTGCTGTTCTTGAGTGGTTCACCAAAAGTAATTCCTATAGCTGTACTCCCTGCAGTTCCATTCTCAGTGCTTTGTAGCCCTTATCTGTCTCCCTCCTCTCCTGTATTTCTTCTTGGGTTTAATTTCCTTGCTTTGTGAAGGAGTAAATAAGCTCTGCTGTACTATATCTTTACACTTTGTTTAAGCAAATAGACCTCAGGTGAAAACTGTCATTTATTGTTCGTGTTTCATTGCTGTAGCAAGTTTAGTACCACTATCGAAAAGGTATCTCTATTGCTGAATTTAATTTTCTGTGTCAGTGGCCCATTTCATTTGTTTGGATCAGAGCTGTGTTTGCTCTTTAATTATCATTCAATGGATGCTATCATCTAATTTTTTCCAAAATTCAAAGAACTTGAGGACCCTGTGCAGTGATGCTCTTCACTGTTAGATGGAATACTGTAGCTTGTCTTACAAATATGGTTGTAGAACTGAACTTCATTCAGACAATGTTCAAGGAATCACTGAGCTGTTCTGCTGGATAATCAGTTTTTCAGTTGACTGGCAGCCTGGCCTCTCTCAGCTCTTACACAAGACTTTTGGTTCCTTTCAGAAATCCAAAATACATTAGCAGAAAAAGCAGTCATGTATTGCTAGAGAGACTGCATTTCATCAGTTTGTTCATTTGAGATTTGCATTTAAATAAGCAAATAGGTTGTAGGATTTTTTTAAATACAGCACTTGAGCTATGAACATCGAATATACAAGTACTTTAGGATGCTTTGTGAGTTCTTGGAATTTTTTGAGTGAAAAAAAATAATAGTATGTCTCCAAAAATATATTTATCTGTGCTGAAAGGTTATGAAGAAAATTAATCAGTAAAAGTATTGAAAGGGAAGACAGAGACAGGAAGAATAAAATGAGGAAGCTGGTACAGATTAAGAAGTTGTGTATCTCAAGTAGTCAAAGCAGTTAGCAAAGGGACAAGGTCAAGTTTGCAGTTATATATTCACATTACGTAGGCAGGTTTCATTTGGTTTCTTTCTCCTACATCAAAGTTTTCATGTTTAATATTCTAGCTTTGTGAGCTGGGATAGATCTGCAGATGCAGACTTACCAAGTGGCAAAGTAGATTTTCTAAAACCGGAGTAAAAGTCTTTTATCAGCTTTATTCAGCTTTATCTATGCTGCTTTCTGTGCACTTTTTTTTTTTTTTCCTGGGAGATACCATTCCAGCTTCCAATAGACCCTATTTCTATACATCAGGTTATATCTTTGCCTGAGTTTTTAAACAGTGGCCTTGACAGCTACAGTAAATAAAGAGATTTCAATCTGAATGTGTTTGTGTTTAAATGAATGTTCTTACAGCAGAACTGTAATTTTTTTCATGTGGCAGTAGGTGATATACCTGGAAACATCTGGATAATCTCATGAAATTTGTTTTCTCTGGGCAAAAAATAGTGTTTTGGACTTGATATTTTTATTTTTCTCCAGATACCCCATCACAAAGGGTGCAGTTTATTCTTGGAACAGAAGATGATGATGAGGAACACATTCCTCATGATCTCTTTACTGAGCTCGATGAAATTTGTTGGCGTGAAGGAGAGGATGCAGAGTGGAGGGAGACAGCAAGGTGAGTGTTTTCATGACTTAAAAATTATCTGTAGGTATTGCTTGCTGGTGTGTTGAGGAATGATTTCAAAGCTGTAGCAAGCTCAGGGACAGATTTTGGAAATAAAGCTTAAATAAAACCAAAATTTTAATCCTTAGTCTGCTAGTATTACAACAGTATTCGTTGTTTCCCAGAGCCAAATGTTTTCATCTGGATTTATGAATATAGGTCAGAGTGAATACCAATGAAAAAAAAAATAATGTAAATATACCATGTATGTGAATTAAAAATAATTGGGTCAATTAATAGTTTATCTTCTAATTTAAAGAATCTTTCAAAACTTCATGTTTTGTTTGAATCCTCAAGAAACTGATAAAGGTACCATTATAAACAGATTAAAGCAAGGAGTGAGATTACTTTTGGAGCAATAGAACTTCTAGATATTCAAGCTCTCAATGAACAGTTTATTTTGAGAATGACTATACAGTGTTGGATTATTATATTTCTGCAAAATTAGTGGGAAAGGCTTTTGCATTGCATTTCTGCTGGGTAAAAAAAATACTGGTACAGAACTTTTAAATGTATATTTTTTCCTTGAGCACTTAAATGGGAGATGATTTGCTTAGTTTCATTACGAACTTACATTTTCCAGCAATCTTTGCTTCATTTTTCATCTTGAAACATTAATTCTTCCTCTCCCTGCCAGCTGTTGACAGTGTTCCTCAATGGTGCCCAAAAGTCTTTGTAATATATATTTGGTGCAATATAAATTGCAAAATTTCTGGAAGGATTTTGTGGGCAACTATGGATGTGGGCTGTCTGAAAGAATACAGCTGTTAGTTTTCTTTCTAATTTTACTGCAGATTTCTGCTTTCCCAGAGGGCCAAAGAATTTTCTATGACCCTCCCTTCCATTATCTGTTCATAGGCAGCATAGACAGATGCTAAATATAGATCTTTATGTGTAGAAAATTCTCATATGGGGATTGTGCTGCAAAAGGACTGCAGTAGTGTTCCTAAATAATCTTATTAATATTCAGGGAGAGAAAAATCTAATCAAGGTAATCATCTGCAATGTTCTCATACTGATTAGGAATGCATAGAACCTCTCTAGGAAGGATATCAACTTCTATTGAAATTAAAAAGTAAAAATCACTGTGTATTACCTTATTTTTAAGCAAGGAAATAGCAACATCTTTAGTAACTTAAAAAAAATTCCTTTGCAAATTATCAAAGAGTTGAGTTTCTGAAAATTATAACAATTTCTATTAGCAATTGGTTCTGATCAAAATAGAATTCAAAAGGAGTAGGTGAAATAAATTTCTGTTTTGATTGATCTGTCTATATGTACAGCCTTCTCAATTGTTGTTTGTGAAATAAAGAATTAAAAATGCTTAATAGAAGCAAGATGAGATTGTTGAAAAAAGGCAAGAGAAAAACAGCCCAGAAAACGACATTTTTGGAGCTCAAAAAAGGCAGGAATGATGTAATCATTAATAGTAAAATTTAATTTAGCTTTAGCAGTAAGATGGAAATAAAGAAAGAGTGGAGCTGCTATGTGGAAAGAACTGGTCAAGATAAACGGTCTTTTTCAGTTTGGATCCCAAAATTTCAGACTGCGTTTGACATAGGATGACTGGTTAGAGAAGAGGAGGAGATGGCAAGGAAATTACCAAATTCAAAATGAGGACAAGACTCAAAGTGCTCTTCTGTGCAAATAAGAGAGTACATTAATTTCCCTGCTAGAAAGCTGCAGGGACATGTATTTAATGGGTAGGGCAATTCCTGTCTTTCTGTGAGTCTCTCAGGTGTGTTGTAGTAATCCAAACAGAGCAATACTATTAAAGAAAGGATAAAAATGGTTGGGATGAAGAGAGGTCTTATAGTCCAATTTCAGAGCCACAAAAGGCTTAGAACAATGCTTGAAGGAAAGAAAAATTATAGACTTGGAGTAAGTGGAAAATTGGATAAAATGCAATACAGTGGTATATCATGTCAGACTAAGTTAATAATGCTCTTTCATCAGATAATTGATTTTTGTTTTTGTGACCAAAAAAACAGTGGATCTAAATTTTTTTAAGTAAAGCATTTGATATGATATAGCAGTGGGAATGTATTACTTAACCTGTATTCTAGTGTAAAAATTCTATTAGCAGGTCAGGAACTATTTGAAGAAGTGCAGCAGGTCATGCTGGGAGATTATACTATTAGTGTGAGAGGTAGTGACAGCTAATTTCTGAAGAATTAGGCTTAGTAAATAGATTTATTATTGAATGAAAAATAGGATTATAATAATGAAGTTTGCTGATGATAAGAAATTAAGAGGTATTACTCCTCTAGAAATAGATAAAGATATCACACACAAAGAACAAGGTGGCTTTGCATTGAGCAATAGAAATGGGATGGTGTTTAGTATGCAAGATCATGTGCTTAGAAACTAATACAGTGGATCACTTTAAATACCTGGGGTTGATCCAGGACTTCAGAATTATTGTTTTGGCTAAAAGCATGGTATGGAGAAGATACAACCTGAAGTTGTTACTGTTCCAGGCTTATTAAATGTTTTTCATCTGTGTTCAATGTGTCACTTGGAAATATTAGTAAATCTTACTGTCTTGCATTGGCTGTAGTTCAGGCAGAGGTTAATTACATTTAATGAAAGTGATAGCACTCAGTGGTTATGTATTCATTTCACCAAGCTCTGCACTTGGTGCACCTGGACTGAAGTGTTGGGTTGACTCTGATGAAGTACATCTGTATCTTGGTATTTTCAGTTTGATTGAAATTGCTCTGGACTCTTCTGTTCCAGCGTCTAAATCAGACTTTCCCATCCATGGGATTAGTTAGAGAGCAGAATGGAATAAATAGCTTGGTTACGTTGATATAGGGATAAAATTAATCTTTTTTTCCTTCATCAATTGATTTCAAGACAGAAGAATCCACCTTTTAAACCTTTTAAAATCAATAGTCATTCTTACAATAGTTTTTGTATGTGGCCTAGCTGTACAGTTGTGCATTCTCTGTGGAGATCATGTATAATTTCTATTCTGAAAAAAAATTTCCAGTAAGTTTGTGGAGAAACACGCTGAAGTGTAACAGTTGGATTTATTTTATACAACCAATAGTGTAGGTGCAAGTTGCAGCCATTGGGAAAGCAATTCATGTGTCATGGCTGGAAAGCAGTGCCTGATTTTTTAGCATGTTTTACCCAGACTTTTGCGACTCATTTACCTGCTAGTATCAACCAAAAATATCTGGAGAATATCACTATCTTTACGGAGCAGAAAAAATTATATAGTAAGGAGGAAAATAGAAAGAACCCTGGAACCAGGAGGAAAGTGCTTAGGCTTAAATTTTAATGCACAGTTAGGAAAAAAACCTCATGTCCATAGGTTTCTTCAGAAAGTAAATTGTTAACAGTGACTAGAAAATGGACGGATTAGGGAAAATTAGGAAGTGTAATGCATTTTCCCTGGATCAGAAGTTTCTTCCAAAAAAACTAGGTCACGAGAAACATGGGTCTCTCACTTCTGCTTTGTTCCTGACATGCTTGTGTTCTTTGGTTGGTTTTCAAATCAGTGTGGGCAGGCACAAGCTCATGTGGAAATTTATACAGATTGAAAGATTACATTAAAACCATTGCCTGTTGAGAAGGTTGTGGGTACATACTCCATCTCTGCTGCAGACGTACCACACTACAAAACAGATGAGGTACAAATCACCCACCTCATATTGTGCAGAAGATGTAGTAAACTGTGTCTAAAATGAAGCATGTGCACTTACTGATGCCTGAGAAAGTAATAAAGATGGCTTTAGAAGCTATGACATATTTATAAGGTGGATGTGCACACACTTGCCTGCATAATTTTTTTCCTGTAGTAACATGCCTTGCTGGAACTGTTGTTGGCATATTTTTTTCTATCGGGGGAGCTAAACTGTGTGATGGGTAGACCTACCCTAGTCTTTACCAGCAAAAGAAAGCTGAAGGATGAAAGTGCCCTTCTATGCAATCAGATGTAACTCAGCTCCAGATATGTTCCAATCACATGGGATGCATGTGACATGAGCTCAATACACAAATGGGGTCAATGGTGTTTCCCAAGAAGCTGTGAAAGGTTTTTATTTGTCAATCATACCAATTTAAGGGGTTAAACTGCAAAAGTAAATATATTTAAATTTGTCTTTGAGAAACTAAAAGAAGTAGAAAACTGGCAAACTGGGATTTATGCCTGAATTTGGATTTTAAAGCTATTTCTGTACTGGAGTCTTGTATGTGATTTCAGAGGATTGATCAAATGGCATTACGATTTTTAAAGCCACTGAACATTTAGAATTGAAAGACTCTGCGTAAGATTAGAGATGTTTTATGTTTTCTGCTACTGTTCCTCATTTGATACGTTAAATAAGGATTATTCTGGCATAACAGGAATATTTCTGAAAAGATAAAAGATGATAAACAGTAACATGATGTTCCCTTGATCAAATTAGTAAACTTATGATATACTTATTAAAATCAAAATAGAAATTTATTCCAAAGCTAGAATGCTCTCTGCTGGATATGATTTAATTCCATGTACAGTCTGTTGACTCATTGAGTAACAATGTATGATAATGTGTTTAAACACCTAAGTTTCAGCAACAGTAGGAAATGGGGTACAATCCATAGAATTATACTGTTCCAATTCATGGGAACTCAGATGATCACAATGACAAGTATAATATTTGAGCAGTAGTGATAGTTTCCTATGGATTTTTATGCATCAATGCATAAGCTTTAATGTCTGACATCTATAAACTCTAATTAAAGCTGTTTTCATGATTTAGACTTCTCTGTCTCCCTAGTATGTTACAAGCTCTGATAATAAGCCTGCCTCTGTCCTGTCACCTGTCTTAAACTTTTAAGAACATGTTTGTCTTTTATTACTCTTTTAAAATCTGTTTACAACTGGTCATTTAAATTGGGTAATATCAAGGACAGACTGCAGCAGCATAATCAGATAAGCAATGTTGAAGACTGACTTACATGAACAGAAGGTAATGACAGTATGAGGTTTCTGATGATATTTTGTAAGAATCTATGCTTGGATCATTGTTTTCAGAATATATGTAGCATGATTTTGAATCTTTTTTTCTGAATCAGGATGAAAGAAGATATAACAAGCGAATCAATATATAATAACAAATAATAAGATATAATCACAATAATAACAGAAGTAATTAAGAATAATTAAGAATCCTTGAGCATAAAGATCTTATAAATCTCCTTAAAATATTAGAAACATGCACAAAACCAGAGGTATGAGAAGCAAAAAAGTAGGTATTTTGCAGGGTCTTGGGAGACAATGATTTAAAAAGGACAATAAATGCACCATATTTTTGATACTGTGGACACAAATAGGTACTGCACATTTTTCAGCTTGGAAACAAGAGTGCCGTGAGTAAGATAGAAGCAGCCTCTTCTTAGGGAGTTTTAAGTGTAACAGCAAAATGAAAAAAAATTTAAGAACTGTTTTTCCTTCTCACATGCTTCTTGGTAACTTTCCTAAGTTGTTGTAGGGCACCCTTTTAAAAGTATCACTTTGAATTTGGTGGCAAGAAGTGTGTTGTGTTTGATGTCCATTTGGCCATGGTTTTGAAAATTTGTTTGGAACACCTCATTTGTATATGCAAATTCAAATTCATGGTTTGGCTCTGTGAAGAAACTTTTTGTGCTGTGTCCTCCTTGCTGCTACTCTGGAGGAATCAAAAGGGGAAGGCAATGGGCTGGGAGGAGAAAAGAGAATGCAACGAAGGGTGTGGGGAACAGGTCTGATGAAGTGGAAAGAGTTCTCATGGGCAAAGACAAAATACAGAAACTGGCCAGTTTCCTCACACAGGAAATGAAGGAGAAATGATACATAGATACACATAGAGGAGAAGAGGACCAGACATAGGAGGTTGGAGATTTTGAAGGACTGGAGGAGATGAGGCAAATTGTCTCTGTAAATGAGAGAATGATTAGAAGGCAGTGGGGACAGTTTCAAGAAATGGAATGAACCAGGAAGGGAGCAGATATGCTGATGATGAGTGGGTCAGTGAGGTGATGGCTGCTCACGGGGTGGAAGCAAAAGGGGAAGAATTTGGAACACAAGGACTGAAAGAAGGAAAGTGTCTAAAATGTGGGTACACTTGCATGTTTTACAAGTAGGATCAGAGCTAGACAGGTGGCCCAGGAACAGAAGAGGACAGCTGTGCTGGCTGCATTGCTGGGCTGTGAGGCTTGGTAAAACTGGAAATTCCTCAGCTTTAGAGGTCTTCAGGCTTTACACCTCCCTGCTGTCTGGAAAAAAATGTGAAGATGCTGTCAAGGTGTGAGGCTCTGCTTGACTTCTCTGCTGCCATGTCCATATAAAACAGCTGGGTGCTGTTGAGTCAAGCGACACAGGCGTGTGCTGTGACTGCAGCTGTTCAAACCTTGCCAAGCTGGGGGGTTCCAGGGCTCCACACAGCAGCATCCCTGTGTGACTTTCCAGATTTTTGCTTGTTTGTTTAATAGTCTTTTAACATTTTAAGTGTAATATTTGTCAGTAGAGAATTCAGTCTTGAACACATTCATCTGGCTGGATGGTAACAAAATATCTGATCCTTTCATGCCACTTTCATATATCCTTTTACTTTACTGAAATTTCTCCAGTCTCCTTTTCATACCACTTGTTATTCTATCACAGAAATATCATTGTACACCAAAGAATAAGTCAAAGTTCTTGCAGGGCACAAAGATTATTGCTTAATACATTTCTCTCTTCGTCTCTGTGGGCGGAATTTACCCTGAAAAACAATATAAAACAGCATTATATGGAAAGAAGCAGGCAAGGGAAATTTCTCATATTTCCTAAAAAGGAAGAATAAAGTGAAATCTGAAGACATGTTTAACAACTTCGTCTGTACTTTCAGCATCCATAGAAGTAATTAATTTTTCATTTCTTATGCACTCTTATGGAGTTATAAAATTGATTGTTTGTATAGGTGGTTGAAGTTTGAAGAAGATGTAGAGGATGGTGGAGAGAGGTGGAGCAAACCCTACGTTGCCACACTGTCACTTCATAGCTTGTTTGAGCTGAGAAGCTGCATCCTGAATGGCACAGTTCTTTTGGACATGAGAGCTAACTCCATAGAAGAAATTGCAGGTATGTATTGATGTTTCATTTATTGGTTATAAATACTAATCATAAAAATTAAATGCTTAAAAGAAAGTTATTGCATAATAATCAGATCAGTTTAGAAACTCTTAGGAAATGTTTTTCTCAATGTACTAGAAAAGAAATTCATGTCTGGCACAGTTAGTAAATATTCTATTTATATTTTTTTTGTGGAATCTGCTGCTTTAAGAATCAATTTTTGAATAAAGAAGAAAATTAAAATGGAGGAACAAGGACAGTTTTGTTAGATTTAATTAGAGCTGACATGTTCTCTGCTCCTGCCATGCCTCACTTGAATGAGGCGTGTGCTAACTTTCACAAACTTAATCTACTGCTATGCTAATTGCAGGCAATCTAGCTTAAAAAAACCACCCTAAAATTTAAGGAAGTATTTATTGCAATTAAGTTACATGAAAATAGACATGTCTCTGAGTTGAGAATGAAACCAGGAGTAATGATGTAGTGTAAGTTTTTAAAAGAAATTTTAGGTGCATTAAATTCTTAAGATAAAGTTGAGTGCATTTTTTTCCAATAGAAGTTTTTTTGGCAGTTGCAAATCTAGAGCTTTTGCAGGCTTCTGAGCAAGACAGAACATAATGGATGAGTCTTCTCTCCCAGAAGTATAAGTGAGATTGAGACTAAATGCCATTTCCTGCTTTCCTGGTGTTTCCCTTAAAGACTGTAACTAGTTTAGGAAAGATACAAAAGACCAAGCAATAAAATTTTCTAACACTCAAGATTATCAAGAAAGCTGTTTTATGTATGATCTATAAATCTATGTAAGTCCCATATAAAAATTTATTTTACTTACATAAATTATAGGGGAGATATTGTTTGGTGGGCTGTATTTAACAGTGGAATTAAAATTGGCTCAGATGGTGGTAGCTGCTTTTTGTATTTACTTATCCCAAATTGTTTATGTCAAACTGACGCAAGATATTATTAATATAAATCTAGAGAAACTTGTGTGGGTTTCTACTCTGTGCTGAGATCTGATTCTCCCATGACTCATAGTCTGAATCAGAGCTTCAAAATTTGTCTTGATAATGATAAAAGATAAACATGAGGAATAAAAAGCAGATGATTTGAAAGAACAAAGGTGTCTATCAGTATGTTGCTTTATTATTTGTTTATAAATAGTTAAGAAGTACGTAGGTCAGCTACTTGATGTTCTTGTATTACTTTTTAGCTTAAAGAGTACACTAGGATTTTCAATCTTGAGCTTTACATTCTTAATCCAGAAATCACTCAACTTTGTCCGGTCAGCTAAGAAAGACCTTCCAGAATTGTTTTTATTTAAGTAGGTAAAAAAGTAAGGATTAACGCAAAAAAAAACCCAACTTCAGTGAACATGTTTTTTTTTTCCTTGTTTTTGAAAGATATTGTATATTTTCCAATATAGTGATCTCCCAATTAATTAATGTTTATAATCTCTTAATGCTTAGTTGTAGTGATTTTGTTTTAATTAACGTGGCCAAGGATTTGAGCATTTGTAATACTGATGTTGAAACTCACCACAGATGTAAGTTGTCCTTCAGTAGAGAATTCGGGGAGCTACCCTCATGCTGTTTGCAGTCAGCCCTACTTGTGGATAATCTTGGTTTGTTGATTAGCAAAACTTATTTCTTCTGAGAAGAGGCTTTAGGATGACTTTCGATTTAAAAAGTACCTGTTGTTTTGGCAGATTTGGATGCATTTTGTTTGTTGTGTTATTTGTTTGAAGTGGTAGGCATTCCTTTCTGATAAGATGACCTGGCACATGATAAGGTTTGCATGGGTTGTGCTTGATCTTCGAGAGAAGATTACATTTTTCCTCCTCTGCTGATTCAATAAGCAATGAGCTATTCTTTTTAAAACAGCTTTGCAGCAGGTGCTTCAGGCAAGTGAATCATTCTGTAAATTACTCACGTTCTGTCAGGTTTCTTTGAAGAGATTTATTTTTTTTCTATTTTCTCAAGAAAAAAAGTTGCTACTCCAGTTGCTTTTTTGTGTTAATATTATTTGTGCCGTAGCAATGCTGTTTTCCTTTTCTTCAATCAAGTTCCTTTGTAATTTGTTGCTTTAATGCTGTGTGTGTAATTCGTGGTCTCCAGTGATTGGAAAATGTTACAAAGAGTGTGGCACACAGCAGGCAGCTCTGTGAGAAGGAAGGGCTGATAGTGCTACAAACATACCACCAAGGCCTGTGTGCCTTAGAAATGTGATATTTCCAAATAATATGAAAGGCAGTTCTTTTTACTTAAAAGTGACTGCTGGACCTGCAGATTAGGCAGAACTGGTACCTCTGAGGAAATCCTTTGTTGTCTATTCCAGTCAGTTGCTATTCCCTGGTAGTGGTTACAATCCTACTTACCTTGTGCTATACAATGCAAATGCAGTTTTAACCTGGAACTGATAAGTATTCCAGTTGTATCTGACAGTCCTGACACTTCAGAATTTAAGGAAATGGTTGCTCCCACCTGTTGGCTTCAGGTTTTTTTCAGCATTCAGCTGTTATTTGGCTTGCTAGCCATGCTCGCACTAGGCTTGTCCAGCAATCCTGTCAATCACTTTTAGTTTTGTTTCAATGTTTCTGTGTATACCACCTTTAGGAGAGTTTGTGAAAATAGCTAATGCCCTATGGTTTTAAGGGGTGTTCCTGAATTGAATTTGAGTCTTGTGCTTCTGATTCATAGTTAGGGTTTTTGTTTTGTAAGGCAATCTTTTGATAATTCTACTGCGTTGCTATAATGCATCATCTTTTGAGAACAAATACTTTATTTGTGCACTTGTACATTCTTCTTACTAGCCTTAATGCTTTGTTAGTGAGAAATGTGTGCTGTGTGTTTACTGGTAATGTCTTGCTATCTGGGCTATATTCCAATATCAAATTACATTGCTATTAATGCAGTGCCAGTCTTCATATCCTTGAAAGAAGTATACTTAAACGTTATTGCTAAATTGAGACTAAGATTTCCTATTTGTTTTAGGCAAGGCTTTTAATCTATAAACACTTACTCACTAAGGCACTAAACTCTTAGCACTTAGCCCTTGAGAATTTCTATTATTAAAGTCTGCATTTTTAAACATTAATGGACTTGTGGTAAAATCTACAGATGAAAGCCACCTTTTGTAATGTTTGCATGGTTTCCAGAACATTTTGTATTTTATCCCTGGAAACTGACAGTTCTGCATAAAAATATTTTGGTACTGCTTATGTGATGAAAATCTAAAAATCATCCTCTATTTCAACATGTCCATTCTCTATTAGGTTTTTTTCATTCCAACTGTCATGTTAAAAAATTACTTCATCTACAAGGTTGTATATTTCTTTGGACAGACATACGATTTTCCTTGTTGCAAAAGAGCTTATTCATACCTATGATGAATTCACAGACAGCATTTTATTATAATAGAGACTTCTGAGATGAATTTCCATCACTATCATCATGCATCAGAACAGCATGTTTGTTCCTGAATATTCTCAAATTGTTCTTAATTTTTGTAAGATGGCTTTTGCTTCTCTTGCAAAGAGCTCAGTTCCTCTGCTGAACTTTATCCTGTTTAAAAATGCAAATTTTTATTACACATATTTTAGGGGAGTTATTGCTATTTCTAATATGTGACGTTATTTTTTCATATGTCCTTGCAGTGACTCCTGTATCAGTAAGTTAGCACTCCATGCACAAGGAATTCCTTTGAACATTATGTAGTAATATTTTATTGATCACTTCTGTATAGAACATATGCTTAAAGGAAGTCTGAAAAATCCATGTAATCAAAACAGTTTATTTTGGAGCTTGTCTCTTGAGGATGTATTTGCCAGAATCTGGCTGTACCATTAGAGAGCAGCTTCACTGTGTTGTTCAAGTTGGCAGATGAAAATGTTCTCCTTTGATATTTTCATTTAGTTCCTTTGAAACCATGCAGATTCTCAGATTACCATCTGTTTTTTTGATTATAACCACTGAATGAACCCAAAAGGTTCTTCTATTTAACATATGATGCCATTTTCTGTTGTTTGGTTAAAAAACTATTCAGTCCAGCCTTTAATAGCAATACTTTCTTTACAGCATGAGCCACAGAACTTGCATATTCTTGTAGCTGTGCAAAGTGTTCTGTGAACAAATGTCAGACCTTGTCAAATACAAATTGTGGCCTCTGTTGCACCGTGGAGCTTTGGTGCATATTTGAAATATCCCCATTTATTTTAAAATGGTTTAATTGTAATAATGGTTTCTTTTTAAAATTAAATTTTAAACCTGCCCTTCCTTTCCAATCCCAAGATCTGACTGGTTTTTCCCAAGCAGTCTTTTATATGTTCCTCACGATTGAATTTTTAATCTGTGTAACAGCTTAATCTTGTGATTGAGGTCACTGGACTCTGTGCTCAGCAACTCAGGGCATTACATCCCAAGTGTGCCATTTTATTGATTTTGTTAATATCACATTAAGCTTTCAATCTGAACAAGTCTTCTTTTACCTTTGTTTGCTTTAAGCTTTTTTACTCCATTATAATGACATATTTTAAGTGGCTCAAGTTGAGATTTTATTTCACTGGAGCCTTTTGTTTCATCTGCAATGCTCACATTGTGTTATGTTTCTGACAGTGCTTTTATGGTACATTTAACTTTTATTACGAACACTGTAATAAAGTGTGGGATTGCGTGTGAGTAATCTGCTTCTCTGTTTGACCCTACACCTGTCTTTTGTTCAGCTTTCACCTTCTCACTTACCCAGGTTTCTACATTTGTTTGCTTTATTTTCAGCTTAGCATGTGGTAATAACCTCTACAGATACACCTCAGGTTTTGTTCCTTTGTTGGTGGGTAAACTGTAGATCTTGTACCAACTTCTAAGTAGCATTGTCTATTTTGTGGTTGTTTTGTGTTTTCCCATGTTAACCACAACTGTAGGAATATTTTCAGATTGCACAAGTCAATCTCAGTTTGCAAAATTTATTTTTTAGGAGGCATCCACTGTGCCTGCAGTTCTGAACTGCAAGCTGGGAATTTTGGCCTTGTCTCTACGATTTACAGTTTTGTGAAATACTTGCTCTTGTTCCTCAGTAAAATTATGTACTTTTATTTTAAAAAGCAGATATTTATCATTCTTTCTTTCCTTTTCAAATATGTTAACTGAGTTATTGAACCGAATAATTTCAGGTCCAGCTGGATAGAACCTCTGTCTTGGAACTCTGGAATGCTCTGCCCTCTTGGATGAGTGGGTAACTCTGCTGGTTTAGATAGCTGGTTTATAATCACCATTGTAAGTGATGTAAATGGGTTTTGGTTCATAAGTACAGGCCAGGAATCCCAATTGTTGGATTTTTATTGCTCTTCCTGCCTGACTGACTAGGGAATGATATATTCACATTCCTCTTTAGAGACGCATTGAGATAAAGGACATTGTTCCAACGGCTTGTCTTCCATAAAGCAATGCATTGCTTGCTTTTTTGTTCCCTGTCTTTAAGGGCAAAGACCACAAGCCAGAAAAACTTCGGCTTTTAAATTAGGCTTTGTAGTCAGCTATCACTGCAATCATGATGCACACAGAAGCCTGTGTGTTTTTTATTTTATCATTAATCTTTCATTTTGTCCTGCAATTGCACAGTTTTAAAATTTGGTAATGTGAATACCAGCACCCTTTCTGGTATATGCTGAAATCAGTTTCTGCTGTAAACTGTCGGTGCCAACCTACGTCAGGAGAATATGAGCCCAGCAATTTCTTTTTGGACTTCCCAGGTATTTTGGTACAAATACAGTATGTTTTCTATAAATTTATTCTGTTTCACCTGAACATTCTGTGTAGCATTGCACGTGAGGTGATGAGCACACTGTGAACCTGGTGCAGTGGGGAACGAGCTGTGGCCACACTTGAGGGCCTCCTGATTGTCCATTTGCCTGGACCTGTGGGGACTCCCCATGGGTCTGGCCACGTGTCTCTGTACAAAGCTGCAGTGTGTAAGAGACACCTCCAGAGTGAGGGAAGCAGCCAGCCTGCTTTTGCATTCTTGCATCTAGAGTTGGGACAGATGGAATTTTTTTTGCTGGGCCACACATGAGCCACGCTGCATTTGAACTGATACAAATCGTCTGTACCCCAGTGCTGTAATTCACAGCCTGGGTAAATTGTTCACAGGTGGTGATGAGTTATAGCTCAGTTACTGTAATAGCTTGTTAAAGTACTCATATTGCTCACATTTACTCACAAAATTAATTTTATACGGATGATGTATTGTAACTGAGTCTGAATAGAGAAAACATTATTGAAATTGTATGAAACCCTAAGTTGCTTTGATTTCTTTTAACTGAGCAGGTCAGGGAGAGTATGAGTCTTTTAACAGCTTGAAAAAATGATTTCATCATCCAAGATTCCTTACTGAAGAAACATCCTACTTTGGTGTACTTGATGTGAGCAGAAATGTTCCAGTGTAAGCATTTAATAGAATGGGTAACCCTGTGCTGGTGGATATTCCACAGGTTACATCCTTCTGAAAGCCTCATATGGTAGTGAAGAATCCTTGAAAAATGGAATGTTAAGCTGTGTCTCTGGCTAGAAGGGGGATGTGCAGAATTTAAAAGGGCATTCAAGAAGAAAATTCTTTGAAACAAAGATTCTTTACTCCTTTTTGTCATATGGAGAGTGAAGAAACGGCTGCTTGTTCTTGATACAAAAGTGAAGACCAGGGCTTTGAAAATGTGTGCAGCTTCAACTGATGTGAGCATGTAGGCTCTTCTACTCACAGTATTAAGGAATTACAGTCTATTAGGAAAATTAAATGCTTAAAATCATTCTTTTGGCAATTTACTCTTGGACTTTAACCATGCTACACTGGTTTTCAAGACTATCTTTGCAATCAAGGGTGTTACTGATATTGCAGGGACTTGGGCTTTTGAAAAATATTTTGAGGAGCTTGGGAAGAAACTGAAAAGGATTCCCATAATGAGATGGGTAGATAGACACAGTCTTTCTTATTCCAGTTCACATCTGTGCAGGGGTTGAGAAAAAAGGGTCAAAATACAGCAATCTGTCAGAAATTTGACTGTGATTAAGCTCCTACTTACCAGCTACTACTGCAACTGGGTCCATGTTAAGAGAATGAGAACTGGAGGGAAATACCAAGGCAAGAAAGCACATCTTCACTCTTTCCAAAACTGAATGCATCTTCCCTTTTTACATGTGGTAACAGTGCTTCAGTAAAAGGGACGTTGCTGTGAAAACCCAAAAAATTCAAGGTAAGCCACTTTATTCTTTCTGGCAGGAAATAAAAATTGTTAAGTCAGCACACTGGCACCAACTTTCTGGCTTCTATGGCTGTTAACAAGTCTAGCAAAGCATCTAGAGAAAGGAATAGGATAGGGATTTGATTTTCTTTTTCCTGTCATTTTTCTCTTCAAATGGATAATCTTAAATATTGGCATTGTCCTCAGCAGTTAATATATTTTAATATTTAATGTGGAATATACTGTTATTCCAGGAATGACACCAAACAAGTAGAGTTCCACTGATCTGTAAGCAAGGGGATGACCACAACGCTAAATTTACCTGCTCTAGAGGAATCCTTTTTTTCAGCTCTTCCTTTTGATTTCTTACACCAACTCAAAGAAGTTAATATTTGGTTTTGCACCTTCTACAGTTTGTATTTTGTTCGTCAGAGTCAAAAAGGAAAGAACAGAGGATAATTTGAATTGTGCTTCAACACAGATGCCCTGAGTTATAATTTTATTGTTTATTTTTTTCTTTGAGGTACTAGCCTGTTTTGGGAATTACAACATGCAAATTTATGTACTAAGGGTGTATAAAGAGAAGATAGTAATATCCTTAGGGCAGAGGCATGTCTCAAAAGGCAATAGAGTAGAGGAGGAAAATAAATATTTTTCTTGGAGTGGGAGACTGGTTTCCATTTTTCATGTGTTGCAATTACTTGCCTCCTTAAAATATTCAACTGAAGACTTTCCTCAAACTTGTCTTTCCCTCTCCTTTGCCTTTCTGTCATGAATCTTTCTTCTATGCCCCTCTCTCTCTCTGTCTCTCTCTCTCATCAGGGTCTAGAGTGATAAAAAACCCCTCTGTCTAGATGGGAGTGCAGAGATAACTCACCTGATGGTGTTTGAGTTAACCTTGGAGATAAAAGTTCCCTTCAGGCTCAGGTGAAGCACCCTGAAGACAGTTTACAGTTTACAGTTTGGGCACAATATGGGGCAACGTTACTCCTTGGTACGAGCTGTTTGGTCAGCCATGTTGTTGATACTGCACAGGATGTAGTTGCTGGAGGGCATCCAGTGCAACATTGAAAACCTCTGCTTGATTCTTCATTGCAAAGCTCTGGATAAATTACTCATGGTCTCATTTGTTGGCAGCTGCACTTACCTGGATCCCATCCTTGTCTTTTTGTGTGCATGTCACTGTAGGGATGTGGATTTGTTGGTAGCCTCTTCATCACAAGTGAAACATGCAGGTTTCTTGTTCAGCTCTCAAGCAGTGTGTGATAGGTTGGCTTGTTATGTTGGTATTGAGAACTTCAGGAAAACTTGGGTATTTTAAGTGTATGTACAGTGCATAGTTGACTGTTAGCAATTCAGCTCTGCTTTTAACCAGCACAGTTATTTAATACATTTTATTATGTCTCCTCTATTGCTCTTGGCCATTATCAAAGACATGACAAATTATGCCTCTACTGATGATGCATCTGCTTTTTATTTTTTCCTGCTCTTCTTGCTTTTCCACTGAGTTTACTGGCAGATAGGAATCTGACTCCAGCATCGAATCATGAGCGGTCTGGATTTTCAGTACAAGGAATTTTGGACTCAGCTTATTATATCACTATTTGTGTGCAGTACAGTTTCTTCCAATTGATATACAAGGGCAGAGTGTACTTACATGCTGTTGTACTTGCTTTGATACAGATTTTTTTTCCTTTATTTTTCTGTTAAGCTTTATTACTGTTGGCAGCAGTATTTCCCCAAAAAATAATTCAAAAAAATCCCACAAAAGTCTCAATAATTATTTCCCATTTGAAACACATAGTCCATGTCATAGACTCATGGAATCATAGAGTGGTGTGGGTTGGAAGATGACCTGAAAGAACATCTAGTTCCAGTCCCCCTACTGTAGGCAGGGACACCTTTAAGTAGATCAGGTTGCTCAGAGCACCATTCAACCTTGCCTGGAACACCTCCAGGGATGTGGCATCCACAGTTTCCCTGGGCAACCTGTTCCAGTGCCTCACCATAAAGAGCTCTTTCCTAATAACCTAAAACGATTCTAAATTTAAATATATTATCCCTTGTCATGTCACTATGTGCCCTTGTTAACAGTCTTGCCCCATCTTCCCTCTAAGTCCCGTTTAGGTACTGGAAGGCTGCAGTTAAGTCACCTCAAAGCCTTCTCTTTTCCAGGCTTAGCAATCCCGGTTCTCTCAGCCTGGAGCTTGCATGTGTGATGCTTCCTGTAGCTATAGCTGGAGCAGGATGGCTTCATCCACACGCTCCCCTTGGTTGGCTGACCTGTGGTGTAAACCACAACTGTGAAGTTCCCTTTGTTGCCTCTGTCTCTGCTCGTGGCTGTTCCTCAGAGACAGCTCCTCATGCTTAATTCCTGTCTGGATGTAGAGGGGAACCCCTTGGCCTCCCCCTCCTTTCCTGTCTCTTATGAACAGCCTGTAGCCATCCACAGCCACATTCCAATCATGGAATTGGCCCCACAAAGGCTCAGCAATGGCAACAAGGTCTTTATTTTCTAGCGGCACAGTGGCTTCCAACTCCTCCTGTTATTTGCCCATTCTGTGTGCTTTGGTGTAAAAGCACCTCACTGGGCTGTGTCACCTTCCTAGAGGAACACCTCTGTATGTACAAATAGTGTTGAATACGAATACATAAGATTATTTGCTAGTGGACTGCAAAAATGGTTGTGACTTCTTAGCAGGGGGATCAGTTTCACTCTCACCTCCCTGAAATTATCCTCTTGCAGGAGCATGTACATCTGGCAGTAGAAATAGATTCTATTTGGTATTGACAAATAATGCAGCAATTTTTCTGTATTGTCTTACCTGAACTTCCTTTGTATTGCACCAAAGGTATTGTAATTATAGTTACAAGAAAGAAAGAGTTAGACTGTGATCTCCTGTGGTAAGTTCAAAGGGAATAAAGTAGTTGTTTCCTCACAGCATGCCAGTCCTTTGTAGGAAATAGAATAGGGGTTATTTGGAAAAAAAAGACATGCACATCATAACCCTGGTTTTGAGAATGTTATGTGTGGGAGTTCTTAAGGACTGACTTTCAAGTCATTGCATAGGTGACCTTAATTTATGAACTGCATAATTTTTTGAGGATTTTTTTAATATTAATAGCATCCTTTTCTCCCTGCCCTTCCCCTGTCTCTCTCCCCCCGAGAGTGAAACACTTCTAGATAAAACTTACATTTAATTCTGTTAGCATTAAAGGAACTGGTGCTTTTCATTTGTAGTCCTACAGGGTACTAATTATTAATATTGCAGTTATTATCTTGCAAGAGATAAAATGTTTCCTCTTTCGCCTCTTTTATTATGTTTATGTGTATATTTTCAGATATGATTCTGGACCAGCAGGTGGGTTCTGGGCAGCTCAGCGAGGATGTTCGTCACAGAGTGCATGAGGCATTACTGAAACAGCATCACCATCAGAACCAGAAGAAGCTGAGCAACAGGATCCCAATTGTAAGATCCTTTGCTGATATTGGAAAGAAGCAGTCTGAGCCCCATTCCATGGATAAAAATGGTAATGCTTTATTTTGCATTTTGAGCCTTCAATAACATCTGCCTGTTTGGTGTTGCATGTGCTTTGTTCCTACAGCTTCACAGCGTGATTCTGCTCTGAAAAGCTAACCTGTAAAAATGGTACTTTTTGCATCAGAGTTGCTCCTCTTATGCATTTAGAAATATACCTGCTTAAATTTGAAATTTGGGTGTCTTGCACAATTCAGGGCTGGGAAGAGCTGTTCAAGGGAACTCGCTGAGGTGTTGGAAGCTGTGCTAGTGTGCCACACCATCCTGGGTAACTGGCATGGTATGTTATTTCCACTACAGGTCAGGTTAGGTAGGTGCACCTCAGGTGCTCTGTGCAATCCCTTAGACTCAACTTGCACAGGGTTACTCTGAGCTGTGGACAGGCTCCATCAGTGCCAGGAGCGTGGTAGGACTATTTTTGACTTCTGTTGACTATCAAGGACCCATTTATTTAAAATGTAGTGGATTGTTGAAATAGTTTCTAAGTCTCCAATGGTGTATGCATTAGCTAGAGTTCAACTGCTGCTTCAGATTTTTTAGGTGAGTTTGAGGGGTTGAAAAATGAGGCAAACATTTCAAGGTGACAGTGTTGGAGAAATGTCACAAGAGCTGTGCCTTGTCCTTCCAGAAAATCCCTTTTGAGAAAATCAGGGTAATGCAGATGAGAAATGTTTGCAGAATGTTTCTAGAGTAAAATATTGGCATAACCTTTTTTTCCCTTGCTTTTACAGAGGACCTTACAAGCTGTATTATTATTGCAGGTCATCATAATGAAAGATCATTTCTTATTGCCCCTTCCTTATTTGCATAAACAAAGGTCTGTGTTATGAGATTTGCAGCCAAATTTTGCA
The DNA here is from genome assembly GCA_013400955.1 of Drymodes brunneopygia. NCBI lineage: Eukaryota > Metazoa > Chordata > Aves > Passeriformes > Petroicidae > Drymodes > Drymodes brunneopygia. Next base: position 211,858 of record VZTZ01016922.1, read on the forward strand.
AATATTTTTTCAGTTAACTCTTATTCCAGGAATCACAACTGTAGTGAAATCTCAGTCCTTTCTGCTGTCACTCTGTCTCAGAGCCCTGCCGAGCTCCCCTGTCACTGTGGGAAGTGGGGAATGAGGAGACAGCCATAGCACAGGGAAGGTCAGGACTGCAAGAGGAATCTGTGTGCTCTGAGGCACAGGACAGAAGGGCAAAGAGTAGTTGTGTGGCTGATCTGGAAAGATGGGGCTGTCAGTAAAAAGGTTAACTTGATTTCAAGGAAGAAACTTTTGTTTCAGTCATTGCTGTTTATAGTTTTAAGAGATCTAAATCTAGTTGCTTCCCTGGAGAAGAGTCTCAGACCTAAAAGGCAACATATAATTTCATCTGATGAGGATATTAAATAGAAACGTCAATTATGTCAAAATATCATTTTAAGGGTAAGGAAAAATTAATATTTACTAAGATGTGTGTGATTATGCATATGGATGCACAAGAGTAAATGTAAGCAGGATGATTGTCCATCGTTTTTAAGGCAACATTTTGTTGATTTATACAGCTCTTGCTGATGACTTTAAAGAAATATTCAGGAGACATGATAGAAAGTTAATGATATAATGATCCTGTTCTTCCATTTTCACAGGATGTAAGATGGCAGCTTGCATTCCATTAAGCTTTTTGCACTAGATCTTATATAACAAGTAGGCATTAGTTGCCTTAAGAAGAACCCTCAGGTCAAGCTGTGAAATTATCCTGAGCTCAATTTCAGTAACTTTCTGTGTCTGTAAGTGGAACTGATGCAGTAATTCACTCCAGAAACTTTGAGCTTTTGCCCAAGTTTCTTCTGGCAAACTTCCTAGCTCTTCCTAAATTCCCCCAAAAAATAAATTCTCATCAGGATAGCATCTAAGACCATATTAAACACACTAATTTTATATACTCAGTGGTTAAGTGATTCTCTAGGAGACATATTCTTACAGTTTTTTGGTTTTATTTCCCTGTTTTGCAAGATGAAAAAGTGCTGAATGCACAGTTCATGTGCTTGTGTAGAAATGTCTCAGAGTACTCTGACCTCTGTTAAAAAAATTTCTTAGTCACTTCTATTATAATATGAATAACTTATATTGAATGCACCAATAGACAGAAATTATATATGTATGTAAAAAAACAGAATAACCTCTGGAGATTCAATAATTTTACGGATGCTTATTTGAAAGTATATCAGATTTCTGTCTAAATTACGGTGAGAAGTTCTAAGCATGAACTTTTTGGACAGAGATGTTTTTTAATGAATTTGAAACACTGCTCTTCTACTCACATCCTTTAAGTGCTAATGCACATTTGGCAGTCTCCTGCATTGACCTCTTCAAAACTGACAATGACTCTGTGATAAAACAAAGAGGATTTGTTTATTACAAGTTTTTCTCTTACTATCCATTGCCCTGTTACATTAAAAAGTCTGAATCTTACTTTATTGCCTGAATTGAAGTTAGTATTAGCTTTAGAAAAGCAAAGTCTAGTCTAAATTTTTTGTTTTAGAAGAAACTAGAATATTTTCCATTTTCAAGACAACTGGGTCTGAGTGGCAACTATTGCCTGAGTACTCCAGGATTTAAAAAGTGGGAAAAGAGAGAATTCTGGAGAGCTGCCTAGTTTCAGGTACACTAACTGTACCCCGTCTGGCATACTCTTAGTTATTTCCTCATCCTGTGTAACTTGGAAGTGTACGTGGTGTGTAAATGATGCAGGAATCTGCACTGAAATGCTCAGCTGTCAGGAGCTCTGCTGTTCCTAGAAGCTTGACCAGGGGTAGCAGTGAGGTTTCTGATCATTTTCTCTGCCAGTGCCTCATGATCCAAATGCTGGAGTTCAGCTACTCCAGTTTATGCTCACTCAGGTATATGTTCCTTTTTAGATTGCCATGGGGTGTCTGCACAAGCTACTCATAACTTGTACATGAAAACGTACTCATAAAAATCAGTTGTTAAAATATAACTCTGAATCATGTAAAAACAAAACCTAAATATCTGTAAAAGAAAGAAAAAATAAGGTATATAAACAACTTACATTGTTGTCCAAGAGTGTGCTGTAAGATGCATCTTGTTTCCTGGGGACAAACTGGTAAAATGCATTCAAGGCATCATTTTAATCTGTTTATTCCCATTTGTCCACAAACATTGTGTAGAACGTATGAAGGTAAAATGTTTCTTATATTACCATCAGTAGCAGTACTTTTCTCTCCTGTTAATAAAAGGAAGGAGTCAAAATATTGTTGCTTTTCCTTTCTGGATGATAAACTTAATTCCTAGAAGATTGCAGGGAAAGAAACAGATGATCTCAGGTACTGCTGGTGAATTTCCAGCCCAGCTCACCCCCATCAGAGACAGAAGTTTTCATAAGGAGCACGTGCCAGGAGCTTTAGAAGGGCCACTTGTTTGTTCCTGCTGAAATGAGACAGGAGAACTTGAACACTTTTCCTGCACAAAAGCAAGTTCTTGCTTTGGTTAAATTTGGGGTTAGTGTTAGACAGTTGAGCTGGAAACAATCCTTAGCAGTCTGTTGATTGTAAAAGAGGTGATTCAGAGCTCTAAGCCCCTGATATGTGGGTTATGTGGTGCAGCTGAGGATTCAAACTCCTCTTCTTTGTCCAAGTTCTTGACAATAGTAGCTTATCAATGTGTCATTTTTCAGATGTTCAGGAGCAAAGTCTAAAAATGAATACATAAATTAATTCAATATATGGCAGCACTACTGACAGGCCATTGTGATATCTTTGCTGGAAGATAGTTGTGCATATGTTCTCCCTCCATTTTTCTTTGTTTATGAGTCTGTCAGACCATCTAATTAATTTGCTTTGTATTTAGTAGTATTATCTTTTGTTTACAATGGCTTTTCTTCACATCCTCTTCAGGGCTAAGATGTCAGCGTGCTATGGATTTACCATGCATTTTTAATGCTGCCATGCTGTGTTTAACTTTCACTTTTCATTAGGCATCAAAACTGTGAGAATTAAAAGCCTGCTTTTGATGTTCCAATAAAAAACGACAGTCAAATTTGGCATAAGAGCAGGAAAAATGATTTTTTTTTTAATAGGCTAACTTGTCACCAAATATCCAAAATAGAGGGTGGCAAGTAATTTTAGCATAAATAGTGTAAAAGGTAAAAATATGAATATTCTTAATTGGTAAATCATCTTTAAAAAGTTTACTTTATAAAGCAATTTAACCTATTTTTATTGAGATGAGTAGGTTTGACACTGTTTCAGAGCTGTGTTCGTAAACTCCTATGACATGGTCTAAAACCGAAGACAACTGCAAATATGTGACACCTCTATATTGTTAGAGGAATGCTAAAATAATTTCATAAGCCTTTCCCCTTTTATAAAAGGGGTTCTGAAATTCAGAGTTTAAGCATGTGTGGCATGAAAAAAAGACTGATTCTATAAAAATGTAGTTAGGAAAAGAAGTTTGCATCATATAAACATTTAGGGGTTTTGGCTGGCTATTTCACTCTTAGTCTAGGGGGTGTGTATGTTTTATATATATATATACATATGTGTATATATATAAAATGAAATCTAACAGACGTTACACTGATTAAAGTTCACAAGGAAGGAACTTGCGAGAGGAGGACAGCAGGCTGTTATGTGTATTTTCATGCACCTTGCTGAAGTGCTCTTTACCCACAATAACCTGGTCTTATGCCTGTTTTCTGTTCCATACTTATGCCATTTATAAGAGCTTCTTCTCCATTGACATCAGAGCAGGCACATTATTAGTGTAAAAATTGGGTTATACCTCATGTCATGTCTGATTCTGGGAAATTCTGAAATTCCAAGGAGAGGTTTATTGGTATTCTGAAGAGCTTGAAGAAAGCAATGGCATATTAAATTTTGGATCTTTGGAGTTAACAGCATGAGCTGCTGAAACTGTTCATTTTGACATGTTCTTTTTTAAGCCTTTTTCCAATTATTTCAATTAGTATCATGGGCTGATTTGGGCTTTGTTGTTTTGTGGCAGTATGAGCACAAGCAGAGGTATTGGAGCCTATACTTGCCCTAATTTTGGATAGCATCCTTTAGCATCCTGGAAAGTTAAAATTTCCAGTTATGCTACAGGGTTAGTTACCTTTCTCAGTTTCCCAATGTCTCCTAAAGATCAGTTCAAGGATTTATGCCATGACTCTGAGTGAGCTTACAGCATGTGAATCTCCCATGTCAATGGTATCGTGTGGAGAAAGGTGGACATTACCTGAATCCACATGAAAAGGGTGGGGAGGCATTCGTAAGCACATGAACTTGTACTTCCATTTTGGGAGTAAATCACAACCAATGCCATTGATATGCTCACAAGTTTTCTGAAGTATTGGATCTGGATCAGGTGAATTGCTTCAGCTTACCTTGAAGAGAAGGCAAACTCAAAGATAAATAATTCTACCTTAAATTAGCTAATTTCTTGTTTTAGATTCTTCTCAAATGTATATATTTTAATCAGATTGTATTTTCCCCAGGTTTTTATACTACTAAAATATAACTTGAATTTATGAACATTTTCATCTGATATTTATTCTTTCTTTCTCCGCATTTCCTTGTACCCATGATAAAATGTGTAATCTGTATGTATAAAACTGTATCATTCATCTTTGTATTTCTTTATTTTGCTCTTTGTTGTGTCTGTCTCTAACAGGCTCATCTCATCTCTGTATCTTCCTCATCTCCTATCCTTTGGGTTCTGTAAACTCCCTGAAGGTCCAGAGGTAGTATAAACACCTATTCTTGCTTGGGCTTCAGATCATTTCAAATGTACATCCATGTCTTCATCTCAATTTCTTGTCAGCATGCAACTTCTTGCTATAGTGATTTAAAAAAATATCTCAGGCCTTTGTCTGCAGCTGTGACACACTTAAGAGAAGTTTGTGTGGAATTCGTTGTTTTGGTGGGGGGACAGTGCCATTTCTCTATAAGTTCATTTCTTACATCAATTTATAAAACTGCAAATCACAGCGTTTTATTTTATACTGCATGACTTCATGTGAATTATGCTTGAGATATTCAGGCCTAGAATCAGAAGAACAGCTAAAGTGACTTCTTCCTCATCTTCTTAAATTATATATCATTAGTGAGCACCAAATCTCCTTGTAGTTACGGAGGTACAATGGGAGTGACATGATTCCCCACCAATTAAAAATGTTGTTCGTCAAGAGGCCTAAAGGCACACACACAATTCAGCCTGCAGAGATACTGTCACTGCTCTGTTATATCAGAATTTTGTCATGTACTTAAGAAAACTTACTAGGTTTCAACCTTTGAGTTTTGATCTGGACAGTGTTGTCCATTTAGATTTGGAAAATTGGTGACTAGTTGCAGTGAAAAGTCTGAAGAACGAAGAAGTTTGAAAACCAGATTTTTTTTTTTCCTGAATGGGAAGAAATACATATGCTTTAAAAAAATAAGCTACTTCTTTTCTGGTTTAGTTTCCTTTGATATGTTGGTTGCATCCAGTTTGTTTCCATTAACTGTGATCTGTATCTGACTACATTGTTTTGTGGTTTTGTCATTGATGTTCTAGAGACATCTTGTATTTTGAATAATAACCACAATGCACATACTTAAATGTCTTGTGTTCTACATTTTAGGGAGGAAAAGTATGTTACATGTGACATTAATTTACTGGGATTATTTTTTTTTTTAAATTTGCCACGACTAACTGTCTCAAAAATGCCAAACTGTATCTGCAAATGAAAACTTCTATTACTGTAACAAATGTGGACCTTATTCTGATTTATAAGTGGCTTGACTTTGCATGGAAGAGTGTTTTTTATGTGAATTCTTGCTCTATTCAAAACTCTGACAATTTCATATTATTTGAAAAAGACACTTCTTTTTTATATATGCCAGTTTTTCAAAACACAACTTTTAAAATTGTGCTGATATTGGCTTTTTATTACATGGAAAAGATGTTACATCATTTTTAGCATGGTTTTATCTGTTATGTGTTAAATTCCTTTGTATGTACTCTGGATATTTCAATTATACCACATTGTGCATTTCATACTTAAAACTATCTGAATGGCTCTGATGAGTTCTCAAAGAATGCAGCTCTTCACGTGCTTTATGTAGGTGGACTGCAGGGTAAATCAAGACTTCAGATTTATAATGGCTCGAAGTATGACACTGCACTCTTGAAAAATAAAATTCTGTATTTACCCCATACAATGTGTAAATAAGCATTTTGCTTCGAGTGCTGAAATGGAACTGGTGAGGAGAGGGCAGGAAAGATTGGAATGGTGAGGCTGTTGCTGCTCTAATTCCCTCTTATAGGGAGTTGATGGTTTATTCCTTCACTACTCTTAGCAGCCTAAATCCCGTATTTTCAGCTCAAACAAAAAAATAATAAACCATAACAAATGTTTAAAATCTGGCTAGAGTTTGGGGTTGCCCTGGTGGTTTTTTTTTTTCTGAAAAGAGATTACCTGTTGTCTCTACCTTGTTTCTTTGATTGTTGCTCAATACAGTAAAAAACCCAGACTTGTTGTTCTGTGATCCAGAAAGCTGTCTTAAGTTGTAGAGCTATTTAAACATGTCTTTCTGCCTCAAGGTAAAACTTGTGTTCTTTCAGATTACTCCAGCATATGGGTAAATCAAAGTTTGAGGTCTTCTGTTGGCACAGAAAAAGAACATATGCTATTCTTAAAAACTTCACATACTTACTGGTAGTGGCTTTTAGTTCCTTATATGTATATATTTACATATTTTTCTCCTAAAGAAAAGCGGACACAATGTTTAAAAGTACTCTGGACTGTTATGCTAACTGCTTTTGACACCTCCAATTATGATGTTAAAACTTCAGTATTTAAACAGGTGGTCCATGCTTTGACTCCTTTGTTGGTCAGTATTTTTTTTCTCTGGCAGAGATCTCTGTTCTCATTTGCTTGAATTTTTGGGTCCAGAAAAAAAATTGTAAATGCCTAATTAGCAACAGAAAGATAATGAACTACTATTTCTGTTACTTTCCTGTAACATCTTTGTAATGTAATATGCATATTAGTATGAGTAATTATTAAAACTATTTCCCTTTTCATAGATCCTAGGGTATAGAGGAGTGTGTAAAAGGAAAAAATGAAGAGTCAGCAAGTTTTTTCTTACTAGATTTTAGGTTTTTGGGAGTAAGTTAAGACAGAAACTTTCCTTGAACACTTTATGCCTTCTCTATTTGAATAAGTGGAAAGTTTGTTTTGTGTCACATTAATAAAACCTCCAAAATAGAAATAAAATTCATATAATTTTATATTAATTATTTTTAATAGCTGTAGTACTACAGGATGATTCCTGTAAAAATAAATCAAGGACTACTAATTAACAATGCAGAAAAAGAATAACAGTGTGAAATAGTGCATTGGAATACGTGTAAAGATGATGGTGTAACAATGATGAAACTCTGTTTTTCTTTAAGTTCTAATTAAAACAGACAAATTGAATGACTGTTTATAAATACCTTGTATATGTAATAATTTGTGGCTTCTGTTTTGGGAAAGTTGTCTCCTGTGACATTTAGGAATTAATAGCCTCTTTTTATATGAATTCCTTTAATTTACATTCATATGTGGCTTTCTAAAATAAATCCTTTATTTTTGTCGTAGGTAAATTCTAATCCTGACTATTTTTATTCTACTCGCTTACATTAACATGCTTGTCATGTCTGTTTGCCATTCTCTGTTTATTTCAGTGTAGAGTTGAACAAAAGCCTTGATTTCTATTGTTATTTTGTTCTGTCCTTGTCCTGAATCAGAGAGAAAAATGGAAATACTTGCAGTTAAAAGATAGACACATTTAATAATAAAATTTCTAGCAATTTATTTTTAAACATTCTGTTGCTGTACTACCTAATCAAAGTGCAATATTTCTGCCAGGATGCAGCACGGGTCTAAAACCTGTTCTGTGTCGTGGGAGATTTGTCTAGTGGAAAATGAGATGTTGATTTTCATGAAAACCAGCATTTTCCTCAAGCAAGTGTTTCAGCTGGGAATTCATGACCAGGCTTAGTCAGGGATAGTGTAGTGCTGAGCTGTGACAGAAACTGGATACTTGAGCATTTTGGCACTAGCTGGGGTGCTCTTGCAAGTCTCTGGTTCTGTTCAGGCTGGGTGCTGCCAGGTGCTCGGTGTCCTGGCTGTGGCTGAGGACGTGCCTGGGCTGCAGGAGGGAGTCCAGCAGAGTGAGAGCCACACTGTGCCTTTTGGAATTGCCCAGACAACGTGCCTAGCTTGGGACTTTCTGACTGTCTTCATCTTCAAATATCGTGAACATATGGTCTTTGTTACTGTGCAAGTTTAGGTTGATTTTCACCAGAACCAATGTTTTCACATCATCATTTCTCAGTCATATGAGAGACTTTATTCGCTATGGAAACAAATATATGCTGGGCACGAGATGCTGACTCTGGGCCAGTTGGACTCTGTAGTTATTCCTGGGTATGTGTTAGGGCAGTAAGAGATAGTTGGCTCATATATTTGGTACTTTCTTTTGTACTTTATTGTGGTGTTCAGAGCTGTGAGTGGCTTCTGACATGCCAGAGAGGGAGAAAGGGTGAAGGCAAGCAGGGCATGGCCCATGCCCCTGTGGGGTTTGTTGCTGCCCAGCTGCCAGCCCCACACCCTCACTGTGTGCATGGGGGGCTCTGGCCATGAGCAGAGGCAATGTTGGCCTTGAGTAAAAATACACTTTATATGACATAGACTTGTTACTTGACTCTGTTCTTCTTTTTGAGCTTTTGTTGGCAAAATTTCGTTGGTCAAAAGACTTGTTCTTTGTTTCCACAAGACTGAGGTGTGTTTAAACACTTCTCATCTTGATATATTTTTAAAACTCCTTTAAAATACTTTACTAAATCCTCACTGGAATTTTTTGAAAATGTGTTTTCTGAAACATTTGTTTTATACATGTCCATAATCACATTTTTCAGTACTGAGCTTGTAAATCAGTTAATTTCCAATATATTTATTTTCATACCAGTCCACTTTTATGTGGTTTTTTGTAGTTGTTACAATCAGGACATTCTTACACACATGAGTAACTTCGTAAAAATTCTTAATCCTGTTTAAGTCAATGAGGATTACTTTTGTAGACAGATATTGCCCAAAATTGGCAGCTCCTCAAATTTCTACAAAAGCTATGTGAAGGCAGGACTTTCCCCCAGTGCAATATCTTAAGAATGGTATGCTTCAATTGGTATAGCAAGTTTGTCTTCTAGTATCCAATAGTATATTTTACATTTTCTAAATTACCTTCTCATATTCCTACCTGCACAATGAATGTTCTGTCTTTTGAGAATGTCCTATTCTAAACAAGTCTTTAAATAAAATGCAATGTTTAGCTGCATCATATATCTATGATATGAAATGTATGCAGATCTCTAATAATTGTGTCATTAGATGTTGGTTTATTTATAGAGCTGTTAGTATTCTGTAATAATGGTACTTTTTTTAGCAGGTCAAGTTGTTTCCCCACAGGCTACTCCAGCCTGTATTGAAAACAAAAATGATGTGAGCAGAGAAAACAGCACTGTTGACTTTAGCAAGGTAAGTGTTCATTGATGGTGAAGAGAGCTTCCTGACTCCCCAAGAGATATTTAAATTGAAATGAAATGAATCCATGCAAGCCAGGAAAAGAGGGAAAGTGTAGGTTTTATTTTAGCATTGAAGTTTTGTGTGCACTCAGTAAAGTTTCTGTATGACAAAACAGAATCTTAAATTTTCTTTCTAAATTATATGTAACAGGAGTTCACAGTTTAGGAACACAGGTGAATTTAATATCATAGGTGTGTATTTGTAGGGGAAATTTTACAAATTAACAGAAAATTAACTGAGTAGAAAAATAATTCAGAATTCCTATAATTCACACACACCTCAGATTTTTACTTTCTGTAGGAGTGATGCATGAATGCAAACTATGCTTTTTATAACCTGAACTTGTGGATTCCAGATGTCTCAAACAGAATGTGTTTCTGTAAACCTGTAACTTAATTCTTCTGGCAAGCCAAGAGATTTCAGTACACTTTACAAAAGATGTTAACTGTTCAGGAGTGGAGATTGCAATGACAGTTCAATGTTAGATAGCAAAGAAAAGCAAACAGCTTCTCAGATTTAATGTGAAGGAGAATCCTAATTTGTTGAAGAAGTCTATACCTAAGAGTCACAATGGATACAGATGACAGGGATAGATTACTTCAGCTGACACATTAATGCAACAAAGGTTGAGTAAGTGAAGAAAGGTGAATTAAACCAAAATTCTTAAGAACAGCACTTTGAGTCTGTTGAATTTTAATGTTAGTGCAGATGAGCTAAAAGTAGAGTTATGTGATTGCTCCATCTGGTGCCAGACTTATTTCCTAGCAGCGGGAGCTATTTGCATCATTTGAATTTTTGACTGCACATTCCAGACTATGAATCGTGTATGGCCGAAATAAGAGGGGAAGCAGATCTTTCTGTCAGCGACAATGAGAAAAAAAGAGACTGGTTGGGGATGTATTATGAACCATATTTCTGTAGAGGCTGTGAGAACATCTATAAACAGTGGGAGGTTGTTCAAAATTGAATGTTAATACTTTAAACATATTTCAAACTAAAATGATAATGCTTTAAACATTCAAGTATAATACTGGTTTCATATTTCTATTAAAGTTTGAAGTAAAACTAATTGTTTTTGCAAGTGTTCTAACATCAAGATTTAAAATTTGTAAAGGATATAAAATATAAATAGAGTTGTCCATTCAAAATTAAGCTATGCAGAAGTGAACGGAATGACATAAGTTTCAGTAGTGCTTTTCTTGAACATTTCTCCAGTTGCTTTGAGTGTTGTAGGATCCAAATCCCAGTCAGTTGTCCAACTGCAATTCTGTTTGTATTAAACAAGAATGGGAGCTGCATCATTTGATCCTTCACTCATTATTTTTGTAGTGATGCAGCTTTGCTGATCAAAAGAGCTCTTCCCATTTAAACTAGCTTGAAGAAATCAACATTTCATCTTTTGCTAACCTCCCCAGTGATGGATACCAACAAGGATGTCAGAAATACGAAAGGAACAACTTTTGTTAGGAAGAGTGAAATAACAGTAGAGGAATGTAATCTAATACCTTTGTTTTTGACTGACTTTAAATAGATCCATTTATCCTTTTGAAGATGCATAAGTGCAGTTTCCCCTTGAAATGTGCTATTGCAATAACTCCCAGTGGTTATGATTGGAATTATATGCACAGACTGAGAGGAAAGTAGAACAGTACACTAATTTTCTCTTGAGTATTGTGTGATTTCTTGCTCTAATTTTGTTCCAGATATTAATTTCATTTATCTTCTATGAAAAAAGCACCTTTTGACTACCTCACATATTCTTTCCTTGCTAATCTGTCTCCCTTGGGTTACTTCTAATATTCCAAATTTGGAGTTGATTCAAAAAGCTGACTTAATCTGGATACAGCATTGAGACTGTGTTGATTGTATTGGTATCTGTCTATGAAAAATGTGAGACAGGCACTGAAAGCTGCCTTGGGTGTTACTCGGTAGGGTGGAGAGAGAGATGGTTTGTGCTGTTTGTAAATGTGTCACTCCTCTTCCTCTGCTGCCACCACCAGGACTTTGTGTTCTCAGGGTGATGTGGAGGTGATCTGTCACAGCACCACTTTGCCCCCTCTCTGAGTCAAATGGCAGTTTAAGAACTGCATCTGGCTCATTTCTACTTTTTATGCCAGAGACTGAAGGGAACCTTAATTGTCCTGAAACATAAAATGTATAAAGAGACTGTACCCACATCCCTTCTCATGGCAACGTTCCTGTGCTCTCTATGGAAGCACTATTTCTGAATCAAAGCCCTGTCCCATACTGACAGTTTTGTCTTTCAAATACCATGTGAACCAACTTGACTTATTTTGAATGCTGGTTGACCCTGCTTATAAGTAAATGTGATTAATATGTTTCACTAAGAAGGGATGTTGGGTATTTTGTTCGTTTTTGTGTCAAATTATGTTTGGTTTCAGGGTAGATGTCCACCACTCTTCAGTCTTTGACTTGCCCTGGAGGACATGGCCTCTGCTTTAGTTATTTAGTTTTATATTTAATTGGAGCTTGCTGGGACTGTTTAGTGTCAGGTCAGGAATGTGACTCAGGCTTGGGTGCAGTTTGAGGTGCACATCAGGTCTCTCCAGCTAAAGAACTTCTGGGATAGAGCTGTATTATGGATAGGTTAGATGAAGCATTCAAAACATGTAGCTTCTGCCACTGCCTTAAATTCACTCCAGGACCACCTCCACTCTCATTATGCAGTGAAAGCAACACCTGGAGTTTGGAAGTGTTTGCTCAGTTTGCTCCTCTGCCAGCTACTTCCCTTTTAATGGGGCTCTCTTCACTACCTAAACAATATTAGACAGTATTAGAATCTTGAGCTGATAAATAGTACAGGAAATATCTAGAAATACATTCTGGTAGGCAGGAGTCAGAATGTTTATTTCAAATTTGAATCTTGTGATCTGTATGTTAGAGGACCTCAATGTCACGGCTGTAGCATACTGTAAATGTGACGTTAATTAAATGTTAAATGCATTTAGATGTTAAATCCATCCATTCACACGGTAAACTCAGCACAGAATGCACATTTCTACCTGCCTGAAAGACTGCTTTCTTCCTCTCAATTACAAATAACCTGTGACACCAAAATTAGGTGCCGAGTGAACCGTAATTATGTACTTAATCCTGAAGAGTTATTTCATGATTTGAGTGGAGAACAGAATTTACCTCACTTTTTCAACTTACCTTGAAAAAGTACTTGGTCTCCAACCTTCCAGGTTGATATGGTTCTTGTTTAACTTTGTGAGGGTTTTAGCCATCTTTGTAGCTCAGGGAAGCTTTAGATATCTCTTTGTGATCTCAGCAAACCAAGATTTCATTATACAGGCAACTGTGTTATATCTGAATTCTGATTTAGTGCCAGAGCCATTTGCAAGAAAACAATTTTCTAAATATTACCAAAAACTATGCAAACTAGTACTGACAGATGGCTGTAAGATAGACATTAAAATGGTCCACTTTAACAGTTTATATTGGATTTGGTTGCTGTTGTTGTGTTTAGATTAATAAAAGGAAAGCAAATGACAAAAATCATGCATTTTGAAATGTAGACAATACTGGTGCATAATTAAATCAAACATACATTATATACTTTATTACTGCATGTCAGTCTTTGTTACAGAGTGAAGTCTAGAGTCATACATCCCTATGCAAATATGTTGAGCTTATTATAGCAATGTCATGATGAAGCTGTGTCTCTGTTTTTCTGTCCTCCTGCAAAAATCAACATCACTGCCTAAAATTCCAAAGTTTTTCTTCTGCTTTGTTCTTTCAGTTTGCTCTTGAGACAGTTAGTGCTCATGATACCTTATTTTCTATTACTTTCAGCAGAAGGGCACCAGTCTTCTGTTAAATCTGAAAACAAAAATGCATCTCAGAGTAGAAAAAGGAAAATTGTGTGCAGTGGAATCTAGTGTTCTTCTCAGTGAGATAATAACACAACAACTATGAGCTACGAATTAATGATTTCCAGAAACCAAAAATTTAATTATGGAAAAATAAGGTGTTTTAATTTCTTCTACTGTTATGATTGTTGTCAAGTATTGATGCTGTTATGAGTATAGATAAAAAACATTACTAGGAAATTAATCCTATATTCTTAAAAATATTTTGAATTTGATTTGTTGTTTTTATAAATTAATTAATTAATTAGTTAATTCTGCAGTGCTTTGTTTCTTGCTGAAAAATCAGCAAATAATTGTTTGGTTTAGAGAAACATTTTTATTAAATAAAAAAATTATTCAATAGACAAGAACGGTGGAACTGCGTAGCTGAAATAGCTAAGGTTATAGTGCAGTGACCAGAAAGTCTCTATCAACAAAGCAGGGGAAAAAAATTCCCTGTGAGTAACTTTTAGGTTGTAATTTAATATACTTTTCCCAGGTTGACCTACACTTCATGAAAAAGATCCCGCCAGGAGCTGAAGCATCAAACATCTTAGTTGGGGAACTCGAGTTCCTGGACCGTGCTGTTGTGGCTTTTGTCAGGTTGTCTCCTGCAGTGCTGCTCACAGGACTGGCTGAAGTTCCAATTCCAACCAGGTACAGCTGGGCTGATTTTGCTTCCTGTTTTCCTGAGCACCTTGTGGAGACAGGGGGATGTAACCCTCAGCTTTGTGACTTATTGAGTGAGGGATTGGGTTTGCTCTTTAACAAAGACATCTCTCAGCCTTCCACTTGTGCTGTAAATGATGTGTGGGTTTATTCAGACACAAGCTGGTTTGTGAGTACTTGACAGATGTAGAAATGTAGGTTATAACAGTTTATCCTATACTGGTATTACTCCAGATGAAATACTAAGGTGAAATATTCAGCTTCGTAGAAGATTTCATCTGGAACTGAAACTACTTGTGTGATACTGCATAATTATGTACAGAATAAAAAAAATGAAGAAGGAATTGAGAAAAGGCAGAAAGCAAACTATGTGATTTGGTTGACTAGGGATAGTGAGTGAACAAATGGAGAATATGCTGTAATTATGTTCTTCATAAAGTTTGTATTTCTCCAAAAATTTACTTTGCATGGTCAGGAATGTGACTTTTAACCATAAATTTTTGTTAGATTAATTCTTTCCAAGTTGAAACTTTTTCTGATGAAGTACTTTGATTCTGAGAACAAGTTATGAGGAATTTAGAAAAAAATGTCTAAAATAGGCCTTGTATTCAAATAGAAAGCATTGGGATAGATCTGTGGTTACATTGTGTCCTCCTGGGGTTAATTCCAACCAAAACTCCAAAGTGGTTCTCCCATAACTGAATTCACTGACTTAACTATTATTGCAGTGTCCCTTTTTTCCTCTTTTTTTTTTTTT
>VZTZ01016922.1:226794-305107 GCA_013400955.1 Drymodes brunneopygia
AATTTGTGCATATGTTTGCTCACATAGTCTGTCTCTTTCCCCTTCCCTCTTTCAGTTTCTGTAAAGGTAGAATTCCAACAGTAGGCAGTAGTGTATTCCAGTTTTTTGTGACACTCAGGATACTCATATATGACACTCATCTATGAAATGCAAGACAGACTCAGATCCTTGCTTTTAACCAGAAAAACAGGAACATTTTCTTTGAATTTTAATTTGTAGTTACTTTGGAGATGATGTTTTTGATGCTTTCTAATTTTTGCTTGTGTATAAGGAACATTGAGGGACTTAATTGGCTTTGGAAAAAGGCTTTCCTTGTAACCTCCCCCAAATTCCCACAAGGGAAAAAAAAAACAGCAAAAGAAAAAGAACAGATTTATTGATTTTTGGTCAAAATAAAAAAAAAATAGTTACAAATTAGGACAATTAAGAACTTCTACAAAAATGTGTATATGTAAAATTTTAGTAATATATGTCAAAATATTGTCTTTTGCATTTTAGCAAAACTGAGAATTTTAGGTATTTTATTTGAACCAATCCTCTGCATTTTATAGAACTTTACTTGCCTACAGCCTCAAGTAGAGACTGCTCAGAGCCTTAATGGGAGTAAAAATTATTTAAAAATTATTTTTATTTGGGTTAATTTAACTTCTCCATTATTGCAATAATTTATGTAACCATAACCATTCTGTTGAATTAACAGAATTGAATAAATTAATGTGTTATGTACATAGGTTATAATTGCATACATTTATTATGTAAGTTAAGGTTTGTTATATAAGGAGGTTTTGGTAGTCTCAATCAAGACTGACTGTTAAGCTTATGATCTATTTTTGGAAGCTATTTTCACTTTTTTTTTCTAAGCAGAGCTTCATGTTTAAATGCATGTGTGAGGATCTTGAAGGAGATTATATATAGTGTTTATCTGAGAGATTCTTCTAGTCCTGATTTTAGATAGATGTTTGAAATTAATATAAATATTACAGAAATATATATCATTTTCAATTTTTCAAATTTACCTTTTATTTGCAGATTTTTGTTTATTCTTCTTGGACCACTGGGTAAAGGCCAACAATACCATGAGATTGGAAGATCAATTGCAACACTAATGACAGATGAGGTATTTTTATTCATGGTTTGGTTTTATTCATGGTTCAGTTTTGTACTAACTGAAGAGGTGTAATAGGGAATCTCCAATCCTTCAGATGAAATGTGGCTAATCATTCTGATGGTGACAAAGAGCATTCTAGTTCATTTCATGATTCTGTGGCAGCCCAGATTATGCTGCTGTAAAGGGATTACAAAATGAGAGAATATTCACGAGCAAAGATATCTTCACCAATAAGATTCCATTTTACACAGTTACTTTCCAGTGGATTTGTGTTTGAGCTGTAAAATCTCTAGAATATTCAGCAGCCATAAGGATGTTTTCCTGTAGCAGCTGGGACTTCTATGAGAGCTGTGTACCAGGAACTATCTTCAGTTGAAGCTGAGATTGTTGGTTTAGTGGGAACTTTACAAAGTGTGTTCTATTTCAGAGAAGAGGGGCCATTGTGAAAAATTTCAGAGAGAGTTCCTTTTTCCATCTCTTTTCCC
The DNA here is from genome assembly GCA_013400955.1 of Drymodes brunneopygia. Classification (NCBI taxonomy): domain Eukaryota; kingdom Metazoa; phylum Chordata; class Aves; order Passeriformes; family Petroicidae; genus Drymodes; species Drymodes brunneopygia. The sequence continues at coordinate 228,388 of VZTZ01016922.1, forward strand.
CCCACACATACTTCTCAATTTTTCACAGGTATTCCATGATGTTGCTTACAAAGCAAAAGACCGCAATGATTTGGTGTCTGGAATTGATGAGTTTCTCGATCAGGTTACTGTTCTCCCTCCTGGAGAGTGGGACCCAACCATTCGAATAGAACCACCTAAAAATGTTCCCTCTCAGGTTTGTACAGTGTAAAATTCAGACACTTTTGGAAGTTGTGATGAATTTTAATGAAGTAGATATAAGTCTCATTAATTTAGCATTTAGCAGAGTCACTATGTTTTGCATGCTTTATTTTAGATTAATTTTCTTTAAGAGAACCCTTGACTTGTAAGCATACAGTATAGTGATGACATTTGGTTTAGTTCAGTACTAGTTCTTTCCTGAGTAAGTACAGGCAGTTGTATCTAAAGATACTAAATTCAGGGATAAGTGATCATAAGTATCCTTGATTATTCCAAATAGCCATTGTTTGCTTTTGTTCTAAGCTTATTGCAAGAATTGGTCAAAGCTTGCTACTCTTTAAAATGTTTTCTGATACAAGATTTTTTTGTGATCAATTCTTTAAATTTCACAGAATCACAATTCTTTTTACCATTAAGTGTCTGCTAATAGAACTCCTCTACAGCTTCTGAAGAAGTTGTGTTGATGAATCTTAAAATAAAACTTTTATGTTTAAGCTTTTAACTTTCAGAGCATGTTTTTTATTTTTTTTTTCTTACTAAAATTATGTTTTGGTGCTAAGACCCATGAGAAATGTCTTTTCCTTCTGGTAGGAGAAGCGTAAGATCCCAGGAGTGCCAAATGGAACTGCAGCCCATGGGGAAGCAGAACATCCAGGGGGACACTCTGGACCAGAACTGCAGCGCACTGGAAAGTTAGTGATAACATATGCAAAATCTTAAGGGTTCAAAGTGATGTTCAAAAGAAATCAGAAGGGTCTGGTTCTCTCTCAGAAGTGCCTTGGCACATGATTTCTTTCAGGCATTTGTCCTGATTTGCATGTGCTGAAGAGGACAATATATGCTAGTTTGCAGAGAGCAGGAGAGGGCAAGAGGGTTTGAGTTTTCTCATTGTATTTATTGCAAGCTCCTTTCTCTAGTATTAGTATTTACAAAGGACAAACCTCTCTTAAACTTGATTAATGTTTCTTAGTTTTGTACAGGATGAAGGAAAACTTGATACAGTGCTGTGCTGTATATTATGAATGCTTGCAGCTATTTTTCAGTTGTAGTTTCTGGGTTGTGCAGCTCTAGCATTTCTTTTTTACCTCAGTAAGCCATGATACGTCCTGGTACATGAGGCTGTGGTTACCCTGGTGGCTGCAATATACATCAGAATGAAGAATTTGCCCCAAGGAATACTTACTTTCTCTCATCTGATATGATGTGGTATAAGTGCATCAGCTGTCAGTGGCTGCCTTAGTGCAGTGCAGTTGGGCAATGGATGTTTCTTTTACTTTGCTGCCTCCTGATATTTAAATATTGTTCCTGCCTGCATGAAGCTAAAGATTCAGCTGCAGTGCTGATGTACACTGGGGCAGGGGAGATGATGGCCAGTCTGGCTGGAAGTTATTCTCTCACCAGTGAACCTGCTAATTGACAGCTTGAAGGATTGTTTTAATATTTAGGAGGCAGCAGCACTACACCTTCTTCTTTACCTCAGCAGCATCTGATAGATTGTGTGCCTGTGAGGAAAAGAGCATTGTGGGGTTATTTACTTTAGCTGTATGGTATTTTGTAAGGGAGCGTCTGTTCCTAAATATTTGATTATACTTGACATAGTGTAAATGACAAAAGATGACAGTTCTTGTCCTTAAAAGCATATATTCATTTCTATCATCAAGTGTATTTAGGAACAGCTTCTCAAATAAGGAATGTGAAGCTCTATATATAAATGTGTGGGCAAATAGGCACTGTGATACCTCTCTGATTTAACAAATGTAAAGAATTATTTCATGTAATAAACAGTTTGATTTAGTGCACAGGAGCAAGCAACTATTCAGAACTTTTAGGTCTGGATGATCAGATGAAAAATTTATAAAAGAGACATGGAAATTATTTTGTTTTAAAATCACAATAATTTCCCGGTTGAAGTTACAAAAACAGGCTTCCTATAAACTTATTTTTCTATGAAGGGTGAAACATAAGAGTGTGTATCACTTAATCAAGGAGCAGTAGCTTCTCTGCAGTGTGGTTGAAGCAATATTGTAGAAGAAAGTTTTGTGTGCCACCCTAACTAATTTGAGTTTTTCTATGTTTTCTTTAGATTTTTTGGAGGATTAATTTTAGATATCAAAAGAAAAGCTCCCTTCTTCTGGAGTGACTTCAGGGATGCTCTCAGTCTGCAGTGTCTGGCATCATTTTTGTTTCTCTACTGTGCTTGCATGTCTCCTGTCATCACATTTGGTGGTCTGCTGGGAGAAGCAACTGAAGGTCGTATAGTATGTGTTAAATCTGAACTTTTAAAACAAACTTGCATTCCTAGTTTTGTGGTTTGTATTTCCTTACTGTTGCATGAATCACCTTTATATATTGGTGTTTCAATGTTTACAAGGCTACAGACTAAGACATTGCAAAAAGAACCTGTTTGAAAATTTATGGACACTTCTCTCTGTGTCGTATTCAGAGTGCAATAGAATCCCTGTTTGGAGCATCCATGACTGGAATTGCCTACTCTCTTTTTGGTGGACAGCCTCTCACTATACTTGGCAGCACAGGACCAGTTTTAGTGTTTGAGAAGATCTTATTCAAATTTTGCAAGTAAGTGAAGATCGTGATATTCAACATCCTTCATTTGTTGTTAGGTAAAAGTAGAGACAACTACCCCAAAGCTGAAATCCTAAGCAGTGCACTGCAAGATAAATTGTTGCCTTTCTCATGTTGCAGGGTCCAAAAGTTATGCATTTGTAGTGAATTTGTAATGCAGAAAAGTTAATTTTCTTAAATTTGGGGCTTTTGTTTCTTTTAAACTCTCCTTCCTCCCTTCCCCCTTCCCTCAGCTGTTTTGAAGGGAATGACAGCTTCTGGATGTTTGTGGGGTTTTATTTTGTTTGTTTTTTTTTAATTTTATCATTCTCTACTTCGAGACAATACATTTAAATCAGTGGTGTATGTCATCCCTAACTCGAAAAGTGTTACCTCTCACCAAGGAAGTAAGTGCAGTAGAAGTGGTGCCCTCTTTCAGTAGTCACTGATACAGCCCATGCCATTCCCTCACCTGGACAGAGAGGGGCTGAAGTGCCAGAAGAGACACATTTAGGCTTAATGTGCTGTACTTGACATCTCTGCCACAGTGTGGGTAAAAATTATGTCTCTGTCTTGGAAGCCATTGTGCTTCTCTGCCATCCTGTCTGCTTTTCTGCCCCATTGCTGTGATGGGGAATTCTGTACCAGGATCTCCTGCACAACACAGAGGAGGAAACCCTTCTCAGCACTCAGATTTTCTTGCACCTTCAGGCAGACCTTTCAGTTTGCTGTGAGAATGTCACACGGTGTGTTTGGAGCTCTATTATCATATGCAATAAGCTTACAGAATTTTGATGAAAGTTGTTATAGCTACTCTTTCACAGCTTAAAAGGAAATTGACAGGTGTTGGCTGTTCAGAAAGCAGGATGTGGGATAAAGAGTGAGTGGACCTTATACACTTCATGTGTGTGACTACTCTCAAAGCTGCTCATGTGCTCACTCTAATAGAGATAGAGCTCTTTGTGTCCTGTTAATTTGGGAGAAGAGCTCTGGTCAGGAGGCAACTTGATAGGATCTTCTGTTCACAGTAAGTACAGAATTTCTGATTCAGACTGTCCCCAGAAAGGAAATTTTGGAGCTGCCTTGTCTCCATTCACAGTAGCTGGACAAAAGGTTAAGTGTGTTTAATTTTTTTCTTCTTAGAGAGTATGGGTTGTCATACCTTTCTCTGAGAGCCAGCATTGGGCTGTGGACTGCAATCCTGTGCATCATCCTTGTTGCAACTGATGCAAGCTCCCTGGTCTGCTACATTACCCGGTTTACTGAAGAAGCCTTTGCTTCTCTTATCTGCATCATTTTCATTTATGAGGCCTTAGAGAAGCTGTTTCATCTCAGTGAGACATATCCAATCAACATGCATAATAATTTGGAGCTGCTGACAAAGTACTCGTAAGTAAGATTTCTTCTGTTAAATTGTTAGGTTTTTTTTTTCCTTAAGTTGTTTCCTCTGCAAGAAGCACAGCAGGAAGAGTTTGCAGTAGTTGCAAAATGTGGAAGCTATTCAGTCATTATGCTGTCTTAGGGAAGTAGTAGTTACTGGGGGGGATGTGTACAAGCAGGGCACATTTACTTAAGATAAGTAAAAAAATATATTTCCAGATGTGATGTTTGGAAAAGCTTCAACATATTCAACTTGAAAATTTTAGAATTAAAAATAGAACTTACAGGGACCTCAGTTTTAGGTTTCTGTTCATTTTTATTTAATGAGACTTAACTCATGGTCTCTTCCTGTCACCTTGTATTGATTATTTATGATCTTTCAATGGCAATAGGATGTTCAGATAATGTTTGTATAACATATTTATCTTGTTTTGTTACAGTTTTTTTTCCCCAAAATTGAAATATTCACCTTTCTAAAAGGCTATAAGTTGATGCACCTCCTTTATTTTAGCCTCTCTGGCATTTAAGGTACAAGCTTAATTCACAAGAGCTGAAGTAGATTTGGAATAGTTAGATGCATCCTAATCAATTTAGCTCATAATCAGTTTGTTCTTAATACAAAGATTTTTACCCTAACTCCATTTAAACAGCTTTACTTTATTGTGAAGTCTAGAGAGGTACTAATCTACTTTGGGAATAAAAAATGAATTGCTTTTATCAATATTGTTTCACTGAGGTGTAAAGCCTCATAGACCTGTTTCTGTGATATGAGATCAAAAATGTTCTAGTAAAGGACAAGATCCTAGTCTGTCCTGAGGCCAGTTAAGCTTGGTGACATCAGTAAATAAAATGTCATTTAAAAGCATTTTCAATGAAAATCCCTCTCCGGAAATGTCTTTATTATTTCACTGAACCATTTGAACCCTCTGCATGAGCTGGGTGGGGCCCTAAAGCAACAGTGCTTGAACAGTGCCACATCTTCTGTTCACTGGAAAAACAGGAGTTTCTCAACCAAATGTCTCATTTGCATTTTAAGCTGGGAAAAACAGAACACAGCCACAGAGAAAACATTTGAGCTTTGTGTATATTATCACTAGAAAAACAGTAGGCAAATCCTGAATCTGAATGTACATTATATACCTTAAAACACAGAGCAAGTTAAATTAGAGAAACTATAGTTCTGCCATGATATACTCTCATCATGCTGAAAATATTGTTATTCCTCTCTAATAGTTTAATTAGTAGACAAAGGAATATTAATTTGAAGAGAGAGCAGTAGACATTAATAATAGACCATACATGCAGCTGAGGTTATATCCTCTTATTTAACATTACTCACCTTCTAAGAAGTAGGTATGTTACTCTGAAGACCTTCATATAGGACAATCTTTGTGGATTTTTTTTCTTTTCTTTTACCATTCAAGGTGGTTGTCTAAAAGGGAAAGAGAACACAATGTCCTCCTGTCATTTTGAAAATCAGGTGTTAAAATGCTACACAAAGACAAAAAACTATTCAGAAAACATTCATCAGGTGGAGCTGAGATATTAAAATATGTGATGGAAAGCATAAACACATTTAGAAACATGGGTTCATGGATAGCTGTATTTGTGCTTAGCTGAATCCCATAATATTGCTGGAGATTTCAGAGAAATGAGTTTAACAGTCCTGCTTGTAGGGGTACAGTCATAGTTATGTCTGTATTTTGTGAAAATGTTTTCTCACTATGACCCTTGTGTTTACAAATAGATGTTGTTGGTTTTAGTTAGAATGCCATTCAATAATCAGAATCCCAAACTGGTTTTTAAAGGGTGGTGTTTTATTTCTGCCTGCTCTTGGTAATCAATGTAAAATGTGCAGAGCATACAGAATGGTGAAAGAGCAGCCTTTGTCATCCCCCAGTTACACCCATTGACCTGCCCTAGCCCAAAATGTTGGAATACCAACACAACAGTTTTAGATTTTTTCAGATACAGCTCCTAAGGATAAGTGTCTTGCAGATGTTTGGAAGAAAGATTTCCCCACTGCCTGGTGTTTTCTAACACATGTATCAAAATTATTTGATATCGCTGATACCAACTTATTTGATACAGTATTTTTGTAGGTATTTGAGTTTATTATTTCACACCTATATTTTCAGTTATTCTTTCACTCTGTGTAGATAGTGCAAATAGATTGCCTTTCAAACTCTTGTATTACATCTCCCATTTTGGCACTCATACTGTATCTTCTACTTGCAGCAATATCCCATTTATTATCAATCATGTCTGTAGCACCTGACCCCACTAACAGCAAAATGCCTAGCTATAGACTTATTGCTCTTATGGGATGGGAATTACATTTTTTTAACTTTAAAACTGATTTTTAGAAGTGGCAGTGTACTGACAAGCACTGCATGTTGATTACCTTGTAAGAACATGTCTGCTGCTATCCAAGGACCTGCGCTCTGAGCACAGCAAAAGGGTAATTCCAGCCTCTTCTGTTCTCTCCATTCCTTTATCTTTCATCTGATTTTTTCTTAGTTATTCAGAACCAGTCCCAAAAGACTGGGAGAGCTGAAAGATGTGCTCAGTTGCAACAACTCTACATCAGCTGCCCAAATCAGCTGCCCAGTGCTTTCACAGCAGACTTGACGCACCCTGAACTCCGTGGGCTTGCTCTGGAAATGTGCACATGTTGATCTCACTCTGTCCAGATTCAGTGGCCTTTTGCCCAGAAGATGAGATGTCACAATTATCATCCCTGTGGGATCATCCTCAGTTCTCTCAGTCCCTGCTCAAATGTCTGTACACCACTCAGTTCTGGAAAGAAAAGAAACTAAAAGATAGATAAGCATTAAAGTTTACTTAAAATAAAAATCTCTCTTTTGTGTACTTAGTCAGGAAATATTGATTTCACAAGGAATTAGAAGCTTCTTCTGCAGCATCTGATTCCAGTCCTTCTACTTGTAGTTTAAATGGGTAACAAACTTGGGCTGAAAGTGGTCCTGTCCTTAAAGGACCAGCACACTCTGTTACAGAAGCTAATTAGTATCTGCTGTTTTGCTAATTAAAACAGCTGTTTGCATTTTCCTCTTTGGGGATTTTAAAGACAAGTTTTTAATTGTTAGTAAAGCCTTGGCAGGTCTTTAATTAGCCATGGGTGATTTTCAAATGGTTGAGCAACTCATTTCTCTTTGAATGCTCAACCAAAGCTTTTGTAAAACTTTATCTTGGATCTGCAATTCTGTGCTAGAAAACTCAGGTTATACTGTAAAATGTCTGTGTTTTTTGTTGCCCACTCAAAAAGCTGATGGTAAATTGGTCAGAACTCTGTATATATTTGAAATTTTCAGTGCATGCTGTGGTCCAGCCATCCTCTTTTCTCCCATGGGCTTTTTGAGGATGCTCTGATGTGCACAGGTAATAGTCTGTCTACACTCCAGGACTGTTCCTTTGCCCTGGTGAAGACATGAGTTTGACCCAGGAAAAGTCATTGGCATTCTGTTAGTGCTCTCTTTGGAGTACTAGAAAGACAAAAACAACAGTAATTTTAAATGGCTGGTATTTCAACCAGATTGAAACTGTATTTCAAGTAAGAAAGAAAACCCGTTCTGTGTTTTTGGTAGGCTTGAATTCTGTCACAAAGTCTCAGTTGCTGGAATTTGATGTAAAAGACTACGCTGCATGCATCTCTTATATTTAAGAGTACAGGACTCATCACTAATATCTGCCATAATACGCCTTAGAAGACTGTAGGAAAAATATTCAGACCAGTTGGGATTCTTTTTTTTCTTTTAGTTTTTAATCAAGCACACCAAATATTTGAAAATCAACTGTAAGTCCTTCTAAAAGATTTCTTAAAAAATTGCATTTAGCATTTTACCATTTTAAGTAGAAGATAGGTTTTGAGTTTCTTACAGAATTCTACCTCAAAAAGACAAAAATATCTCATTGCATGATCTAATTAATATAAAACTAGACATAATGCACTTTTTACTCATTTTTAAATTGTATTTTTTATTCTGTGTTTAAATAGTATTCCTGATCTTTACATGATCGACTCACAGGCAAATCCATTCAACATTTATATGTAACTTTTTCTTAAAACACTGTATTTTTGATATGGATGATGAAGAATAAGGCATTTAAGAGAGAAATCAAAGGAAGGACAAAGACAACCTGATTTTCAGTGTGCTCCTGTGCTGCATTTCTAATTTTTAAACAGCATTGTTTTGAGGGAGTTTGAATAGAGTAGCTACATTGTTTATTAAATTAAATACAAATACTTTTTGATCAGAGCTTTTTTTTCTATTTTTTTTATGTGACCTTTTTGTATTTGTCATGGCATTAGCATTTGTAGGTTGGCATAGCAACTCTTATTTCTGCACTCTCCTCCTCCTGTTTTTTTTTCTACCCTGGTAGCAAATATATCTCTAGTTAGTGAATTCTGTCTGGAACACTAATGCCTATCAGTTTTAATGCCTATATTAAATATTAAAATGTTATTTTTGCTAGGAAAGGAGAACCCTATGTTGGAGTGGATAAAACCCACTGTTTTATAAAGGAAAACAGAATAAGCATTGTGGATGAAAGGAATGTGATTTAGAAAGCAATCCAGTATTCTTTGAAATACAAGAATTTTAAGATAGCTATCTTAGAATACAGAAGTTGGTTATTTCTCAGGATGAGATTGCTTAGATCTTTAAGTACCTTTTTGGTATATAAAGGGATTTTTTTATACCTTTTCATTTTTTATTAATTCCTTTTTGAAAGTGGTGAATTCATGTTGTTTTAATAATTCTTTACCAGAAGTTACTCAATTATTAACAGATTACATTGAATAATTTTAAAGTGATTTCTTGGCATAGTAATACGCATATTGCAATCTGTCTTGGTATTGACATGCACTTAAGCATTAGGAGTAGAAAATCCCACTCTGATGTAATTAGGGAGCCAAGATCATGTCAATCTCAGTATCATTGCAGGCTATAGAAACCATTGCTTCTAGGAGGCATTGTGAAGATTAGTTTTGTGCATACCACTGTTTGCACAAGCAAGTTTTAAATCTTCCATTATCCATATAAATTAATCTAAATACATCATTATTGGATGCAAATTAGGTTGGTTTATACCCTGTATCCCTTAAGCTGGAGGTGGAATGAGAAGAGTCAGTGATGATAAGCACAGAATTGCTCGTTATGGTCCCAGGCATGGAATTCCTGTACTGATTTCTTCAAAGTTAGATATGAATATAGATTTTCTGTTCCCCTTCTTTATATTTTTTTTCCTACAGTTAAGTAACTGTGCCATATCCTGTGTGTCCTTCCCTAAGAATAACCCTCTTCTTCCCAGAACCATGCAAGTGTCACTGAGTTTAACTGCTGGTTCCCTTTTGCTTCTTGAACAATTTTGGAATCCAGACATTATTTTTCTTTATTCTATTTAGTCTAGGACTTCTGTGTGCCTGCCCAACCCAGCTGACTTGTTTGTCTCTTTCTCCCTCATTTGAACCCAGTGAGTGCCCACCTTGCTTTATTTTTTCCTTCTACTCATCCCCTCCACTTTGGAAATAGATCTCCTTGTTAAGCTATTCTCCACAGCATTAGTTTTTAGTTGATAGCTGGTCTACACAAAGCCTTCAAAATCTAGGAAGGCTACCGTAAAATCCTTGGGTGGTTTTTTACAGTACCTTTAGAGTATTGATGCATTGCACCTGAACAATTGAAACTCAAGCTGACCATATAGCACTGTAATGTAATGCAGTAATTATTTCTGTGCCAGCATTATACTGAACCTCTTCTCCTCAAGTGTGTGTGCTCTTAACTTTGGAGGCAGGGTGAAGTGACATCCTAGAAATATCTGGCAGTGAAAGCTTTCAGATGAATTGTCAATATCCCACAGAGCTGCACTGCTTTTCTGCACAGGAACTTCTGTGTGTGGCAGTTACAGACCATAGTGCTGCTGTGAATGCATGTGCTGCCCACTGCACCAGATAGCTGATAAAGACCAACCTTCTAGGTTAGCAAAGCTACAGTAAGATTATAAATCTGTTTTCTAGACTTTCCCCTTGACAAAACAGGATTCTCCTCCTGATGTGCTATCCAAAGGACCCTGATTCATTGAGATTTCTTCAGTCGAACATCAGCTCCCCTCCTCAGATTTATCTTTTTTTCTCTGTCTGTGAAACTATTGTGCTGCTGAATGCATTGTTTAGGTGCTTTAATAGGCTTTTATATTTTTCTCCTGAACTTCATCAACTAAACTATACAGACTTGCAACCTTAGAGAATATATGTGGATGCCTACTGATGTTCGTGACTGTCTGAGATGGGCTGCATAACTTAATGGTCTTAATTCAGGATGGCAGATCTCATAAATAAATGAAGAAAAAAAATCTTTTCTTGCCATGACAGCTGTGCTGTGAAAGGGTTTCATGATACTGAGAATAGAACTTAACTGACAAGTCCATTTTCCATCACTATTAATTATTTTGTTTCCAGTCTTTTCTCCACCGAGACTTTGATTTAGTTGGTATGTATGTTGGCACGAGAAGGAATATGGTAAATATAATGCCAGAGATATACAGGTATGGTAGGTATGAGACAGCAGAGAAGGCATCATTTATGATACTGTTGTTGTCCTCTTCCCACAGAAGTAGTTAGACAAACAGAAGGGTTCTGTGAATGCCCATAATTCACATGAAAATGGTGTATTTGGAGAAAACCTAAACATGCATAGCATCCTGCTATTAATATACTTCAGCCTTGTAAATGCAACGTAAAGAATACCTACACATATACCTTACTTTAAAAACAAACCTAGTGATGGTACCTTGCATTTCATACTGTCATCTTCCTCTGTCTGTGTTGTGTGATCAGTGCACAGCACACTCAGAGCGTCCTCTGTGCTAGGGGAAAACCTTCCTACTCATATTACCAAATGTGTGCTCTGATATTCAGAGAGACATATTGTTTAAATAAGCACATTTAGCAACTTATTTGTCATATTTGCTTGTAGTTTTTAAAGTATTATAAATATTCATATTGAGCAAATCTCCTTCTCAGGCTATCGTAAGTGAGCCAGAAAGGCATTTTTCCCTTCTAGGAAGGGGAAATAGTATATTGACTAATCAGGAAGAAGCTGCAGTTGCATCTTTTATAGATCATATCCTTATCTAGTATAAATAGGTGTAGCTTGCAATATGTAAATGCTGGAAAAAGAAAAGACCCAAACCAGTGCCTTTTGAATTGTATAAAACTGTCAGTAGTGCCTCCTAGTCTTGAAAAGAGCCTAGTGAAAAATGGCAACTACAGATGGATGAATGCCCATGGGGCTTTCAAAGGGAGCTGTGCCATTTAAGTGTGTTTTATTTACTCACAAAAACACTGTCTGAGGCTCTTTGTAGAAGCTGGACTGGCACCATGCTGCATTAAAGTCTGTGTGGGGAGCAGAGCATGACAGAGAAAATGGTGAAGAAGCAATCTGAAGAATCAGGGGTAAGAAGTGGATATTGTAAGGATTGGAAGGACTAGACTGAGGTTAATTTGAATTGAACAAATAAATGTAGATAATAAATTTCTTGTTTTGCAGTGAACAAAAAATTATAGTCAGGATGAAAGTGGTTTTAGTGGTCAGGTTTCACCTGACTAGTTGTTGAGCAGCCATATTTATGTTTTATTGCTGATCTACAAAGGAGGGGAAACATATTCCCCAACTTGACATGTAAAGTGACAGGTTTTTAATTTGCTAACTAATATTCCCTTTGCCATAGTCCAAAGAAAGAGGGATCATACAGACAGTCTTTTTGGTGCTATTAAGGATAGTAATAACTGTTCCTTTTGTGGAACAAAGAACACTGCTAGTTATCTGAGATTTCCTGAAGTTGCTGTTGGCAGATCCTAGCTCTGCTCTCTGAAAACAGGACAAGTTGTAGATGTTGCATGCAGTGAAGTCAGGATGGCTGCCTCCAGTTAATGAAATGAACAAATTTGACAATTTATGAACCAAAACCTAGAACAGCTAAGAAATTGTGGGGAGTTCCCAAAGAAGGGAAGTGGGGAGTGACCTTATACTGCCTTTACTGCTTCCGTTGGATTGGTGCTGAAGATTTAGCTGAAATTTTGATCCTCCTATAAAAGAGAAAGAGTTGCAGGCTCCAGGGGATATCCATTTGTCATGTAGTCCTAAAATTAATTTCTAATCTACCTTTGTTCTCCATTCTGATTTGCCAGAGATTTCTGGAGCGCTTTGGAAGGTGTATAGGCAATAAAGACTCCTTGCTCTGGTTATGGTTTCTAGCTACGAGGTTCAGGTTGTTGTTCTTTGTTACTTTCTCATTTTGTCAGTTCTAATCTTACAACAGTTCTGAGTTGTCTGAAGACCATCTTGTCTGAAACAGTTTATTTATCTACCTCAGATTTATAATCCACTTTTTATTAGGCTGTATTAGATTTTTAAATACCCTAAAAGAAAGCAAGCTCCACTGATGTCTGTCTAGCTGCAAAAATATGGACATTTTAAATACAGGTAGGGACCTGTGACTGGGTATCTAGTGCCCTTTTAGATCTCTCAGCCTCCAGCTGCTTTGAAAACAAAGGCATGAGTCACCACAGACCCTCTCATACGTGCCAACTCATCTTGGATGTCACAGACACCATGGAGTGTACAGTTACTGATGCTTAAACATCTGAATTACTACCAGGAAGTCAAAATGTCTTGCAGTATCCAAAGCGTAAAGATGAAAAAGGAATTATTTCTGTCATCAGTGTGATGAAATGGATGTGTTGAGATTGGCAGCAAAGATTGCTCCCCCCATAGTGACACCTGTGCCACAACCAGTGTCAGATTATTCCCTGCCTGTATTCTAGCCACGACAAAAGAGAATCTAAAGAATCCTTCTGTATCTTTTAGCATCAGGAAGATGATTGCTGACTTATCACTCAAAGACACAAGTACATTGCTAAGTTGGTACTGTATTTAAAGCTCAATATGTTGCTTAGAAAATACAGGTGTTTGTACAGTCTATTACTCATTTGGTAATAGCATAAACTCCAAAAAGATTCTTGTCATGGGCCGGTGGTCAGCACTTCAAACAACTTTACAAGAATGTAAGAGCATTTGAGCCCCCAAGGGGAAATACCTTTTTGCTTATTCTAGCCTTCTGAGTGATTTATCAGGAAAATAGAAGGATGTGTTAGTGTTAACTATTCAACATATTTTACTTTTTTTCCCAAAACTTCTCAAAGTAAAATGCAATGAAAGAGACTAAAATATTAAAAAGATTAAAGTAGGAAGCATTATTTCATCAATGTGATATTCTCCTTGCGGGTCAGTTATGTTGGGAAATAGTTATCACTGGAGCAATTACGTCTGTTATGAAATGACACGTTTTGGTAGATAATGTTTTTGTGTTTTGGCACTGAATGGTACCTTCATATGTGTTTTCTGGGAAGGACAGGGAGTGTTTTACTATCTCACAGTTCTATAATGTTAAGCAATTAGTGGGATGCTGGAAGACAGTAATACCATGATACAATCTCACATCAAAATGTCAGTGTTGCCAAAACACATACAATATTGAAAGCAATGTAATGTTATATATATCAAAACACTGAGATCATTGCTTGAATGGACTTCTGAGTAGAAACAGCATCTGATCTCTACAGTTAGGGCCTAGTTCTGCTCCCATTCAGTGACAAAAGCAGCGTGCAGGGTGATTTTGGTCTGCGTGGGTGTAGTTTGCACAGGTCACTTAATTGCTGATGATCAGTCTGCCATTGCTAAATGCCTGTGAAAGTTGATAAAGACCAGACTGGAATACTGTGCAGGAGGAAAGTGATAGTGCTTTAGAAATAAACAGGTGATCTCATCTGCAGGTGAATTACCTGAGCTGTATTAAACTATAGCTTCAACTATCATGTTTCTGAGGAAATAGAAATTTTGGCTTCTCTAACCTCTAAATGTAATTTTGCAGTTTGCAGCAAGTGTAGCTGTACCATGTAGTGCTGGCGACAGGCAGAGTCTTCCCTTCTAGTGAGGAGGTGACTGAGTGAGCAGCCCATGCCACCCTGGCCTGCTGTAGTCACACCCCAGCTGGCCCTGGCCCGGCGATCAGCGATGGACACCAAGGGGCCAGGAGCTCCTGAGCTCTCAGAAAACTGCAGTAACCTGACACAGCCACCTCTGCATTGCTGCATGGACATCCAGTTCTCCCTTGCAATACATGATGTAGCTGTAGTGTTTGTTGGCTTTATTCTGCTACTTGAGCTCACCAGTAGTGATGTGCTGCATTTAACCCATTTTGTAATACTTTGAACTATGCATTGAACACGCGTTCATTCTGCACTTAGGGCCTGATCCAAAGCATATTAAATATGTTTGAAAGATCCAGTCAAGGACTTTTGGCTCAGGCCCTCTACTTCTCTGAATGCAGTTGCTTTTTTTTTTCTTTTCTTTTTGTTCATGGGCTGTAAGGGTTTTCTCTTTCTTTTGTAAATAGCTGCATTTAAAATAAAGCAAGGAATTTCACAAAGACAACCTGCATCTTTTCTTATCTGTTAATTAAATGCAGCTGTTGTCACATGTATAGTATTGTAATTGAAATAGAATATCAGTGTTGTGTCCTCATGAGGTAGATGTTAGAATTTCTTATACAGAAAATCATACAAATCTAGATGAGTACTGTCATTTTGTGGAACAATAAACAACCACATAGAAAATAGATGGCGTAGGTAAGTGGATAAACTGATATTCTGCTACAGCTGTAATGCAATTTATGCTCAGTGGCTCTGCACGCGATAGTCAGATGTTATCCTGTTCCCAGCTACTCCTGTAAACTTTATCAGAGAGTACACAATTTATTTAAAGTCATCTTAAGCAGATTAAAATCCTAGCAGGCTAGATGGTGCTATAGATTATTAAAGAAGGATTAATTTACAGCATATTACAAAGCGCAGTTGACATCTTGGATCCTACAGAGTATCCTGGATATTTTGAAGGCTTTGTCAAAGAAAAAGCCTCCCACAGTTGCTTCAGAGGCTTTAAAGACTTAATTTTGATTTTACATTACCTATTTGCAGTATTGTCCTCCCACACTGCCTCGTCACATTTTGTGTGTTAAAATACACAATTTAAAATGAAAAGTGTGCTTTTACAGGAGCTGTGGGGAAAAACAAGGGACACTGAGTTCAGAGAGCCTTTGGTGCTGGTGATCCTGACACTCAGAGCCCTGACAGTTGAGTGGGTAGTTGGGCAGTTTTGCATGCAAAGGCACTTCTCCATCTGGGAAAGAAAGAGGGTACAGAGAATTTGTTATTTGAGGAATGGATCAGCCTGGAACTGTACGTAGCATCCGAAGTCCATGTAGAGAAGTGTTAGGTATAAGAGGGTGAAACAGGACCAGCACATTCTCCGTGTTACAAACTGTGCTCAGAAGTATCATTAGACAAGGAAGAAAAGAGGTGGTAAAACTTCATGTGATCAGTGGTTTGAATACATCATTTATGTACTATATATGCACATGCACCTCACAGCAAATGATGCTCCAGTAACAGCACTAGCTACTGAACTACAAACTGCTTCAAAGCATGCCTTTACTGAATTCATTTGAACTGAAATTATCTGTCAACGTAGAGCATAATTTCAATGTATCATAAAATTGATAATTTGAATTAATTATATTTTTACTATTATGGGAAAAAAATTGTCTTTTCAGATGCAATTGTGTGGAACCAGAACATCCTAGCAATAAAACCTTAAAATACTGGCAAGACTACAATATATCTGCATCTGACGTGCCATGGGGGAACCTAACTGTGTCAGTGAGTAAATTTTGGAACTTAATAAATGAAGGCATAGGCATAAATAATTTTGCCCGTCTTACTGCAGCAAACATATTGAAAAAAATACCTTTTTTTCTTATATTTGTTCAAATAAATAATAAAATGTACTTAACAAAAGTTAAAATGGACTTTATAACATTATCTCCTTTTGTAAGCTTTTTGCAGTCTCTGATAGTACAAGTTAAAGCAAGTGTGTGCATTTTGTGCCCTGCTTTGGAGCCTTCTTGACACACCAGCACAAGAGCTTGGCTGAGATAAAGTCAAACATGTCAAATGACAATGAATTTGTCCTAAATTCTGCCAGATGGCAAAACCAAAGTTCCCTTGTGTAGAAAGAATCAGAAGCATTTATTCCTCTGAAACATTCTTGCAATTGTTCAGGCTATAAAAAAGAGGAAAGGGAGAAATTTTGCAACATTTTTTCTTCAGTGGCCACATTTTTCTTACATAAGTTCTGTAATTTTTTTTCCCAGGGGAGGAAGGGGATAAAACTATAGTTAGTGGGGCTTGCATGAATGTGTAACTAGTTTCTTAACAGTACACTTCTCTATGTTTAAAGGATTTGTATAATTCAAATTTGCCTTCTTCAAAGTGACATTTACAACTCGATTAAAGTGTCACGTTGAGATTGGGCCACCACTTTTTCTCGCAAAAGGATCATTTCATTACACCAGACTGAAGAGATAACTGAATTAACCAAATTGCAGGCATAATCAAATTGAACACTTAAAAGCCACTCCAGTGGACTGTCTCCAGAAGATACTATTTTTTTTCAAAGGCAGGAATGCAGAAGAGTTCATGCTAAGTAAGAGCTGTCTTCCATGGCTGCTCTGTCTTGCTTCCATGCCTTGCTCTGAGCAGGGACTGCTCCTCAACTCTGTTGGTGTGGCAACAGCAGAAAGAAAGTTGAGAACTGCTGGCCTGAGGGATTCCAGCAGTCCAGAATGAATATTCTCAAAATTGCAGCACACTCTAAGAGCATCTGTGCAGGGGCAGACTCCTCCTCTCACTTTCTCAGATCTCTGACAGTGTTTTTCAGAGTACATTTGCAGCTGAGGAGATTTAAAATAACAGATTTTGTTTTAACTATAAATGTAAAAGACTGGCTACATTATATAAAACCCTTAAAAACTTCTGAGAAAGCTTATTACCAAAACTTGAGTTTAATAGGTAGCAGTATAACTGACCAGTTTTCCCCGTGAGTCCCTATAGTTGACAAAGAAATAGCTGAATTTTCTTGTGCTTTTGTGTCTTTATTTCTTGCAAGTATCATCAAGAAACTTCTGTTCTAGAGAACTGCAGTAAGAGATTAGACATTGCTGTCTGTAAATATTTGGTCAGACTCACCCCATTACGTCTCTTTTACTGCTCTTATCTTCATGTATTTCTTGTGTCTAGTTGAAATGTTTCAAGTTTCTGAAGATCTGGATTCTCATTCTCTCTTAAAACCCAACGATTATTTTTTGCTATCAAGACAAACCAAGGCTGAGCAAAGGGTTTTGGGCCGAGTGTGAAGAGGATTTTGGACAAGTGTGAAGAGGATTTTGATGGTGACAAAATCCTCTTCAGGAGGCATATAAGGAACTTCATCCTAAGTTTACTGCTTTGCCAGTATAAAAAGCTTTGCACTCCTTTGTCTCACAGTCATCAAATAGCAATTGTGGTTTTTTCCAAGACAATCTTTGTTCAAAGCCAAAGTTTCCCATAACATGAGATTGTGCAGTGAGTCTGATGAGCCAATGACACAATGATTTAATACTAAAAGATCCTGTTCTGGCAGGATATTTCTGCCTGGAATCCCTGATTCTGGGTGCTGCATTTCATTTTTCTTAAGTGTTTAGGAATTGGGAAGGAGAAGGAAAGGATTGTGAGTCCAGGGCTGGTAGCTCACATTTCTAGAGCTACTCTTTATGATTTTAGACAACTAAGGATGGTAGTGGAGAAGTACTGGAAATGCTTTCTACTGTATCTGCATATTGATCATAAATGATATTAAATATAATTGGTGTTACAGATTTTGGGTTTTCCAGCATTTTATCAGATCTTTTTCTAAGAGAAAGACAATTTGCAGGATGTGCTGCCCCCACGTGGTATTAAATGAATTGGACTCCTTTTAGGCCAATGCTCACATCCTGAATCTCTTTTTCTTCAATTGCTGGGCCTGTGAACTGAGAACAAAAATCAGTTCTTGAGAAAGCACCAGGAGCAGCCTTTCTCTGTGTGGGTTTTGAACTTTGCTTTCCACACTTGGAGAGTGTTAGTAAGTGTAAATCTGTATTTGTACACAGAAAATAAATCAATGTAATTGCTGAGTTTGAAAAAAATCTGTTTTTATATTAATGACTTTATTTATGTTGTGTCTTAGTGAGTTCATCATTTAATATGGCTAAAAAAGAGATTAATTTGAGGATTTTCCATGCAGACTAGATACAAACATAGTAAGTTTTAAAGTTTTAAAAGAATAAATATCTAAAAATTGTTTTACTGTTTCTAGTAATACAATTTGCTTTCAATTTAGCATAGAAATTGGGAAGAAAATTTTAGTACAAGCATGGATAATTTTTAGTACAATACTATTTTTCTCTCCCTGATAGGAATGTAAAAAGTTTCATGGTGAGTTTGTTGGGCGAGCCTGTGGTCATCACGGCCCTTACGTTCCAGACGTCCTGTTCTGGTCTGTCATCTTGTTCTTTTCTACAGTGACCCTTTCATCCACACTGAAGCAATTCAAAACCAGCCGATACTTCCCAACAAAGGTGTGTGCCATTATTTCAATTCAAAGTTGTCATTAGTCACGTCTAAGTATGAATTCCGTCTGCGTTGCAAATTCACTTAACTGCTGGGGATATAGACAGTGCATCTTTCCTCTGTTAGTAACTTGTATCAGAATGAGCATGATTTTAGCTGTAAGCAGAAAGTGTCTTAATACAGTGAAGAAAAATCTTAAATCATACATGAATGTTTTAAAGTTGTCATTTCTCTCAATAATTGTAGGTGCGCTCTGTTGTCAGCGACTTTGCTGTCTTTCTCACTATTTTGTCCATGGTTTTAATTGACTATGCCATTGGAATTCCATCACCAAAACTTCAGGTTCCAAATGCTTTTAAGGTAAGTTGTTGATAAATTGCACTGTTTTGTTATTTTACAAAGTAATCTACTATGATGGATTTATGACTTTTTATTATCGTCAGGGACTAGTGATACTATTTTAAAATTTTTGTGTTCATAAGGTATTATGCAACCTCTGATTTATGAATCATGTAAGTGAACCTCTCCCATCAGGCCCACTCGTGCTTCTCAATGTAATCTCTGCAGAAGTTAACAAGGCTCAAATCACCCAGTCCTAAACTACTGTAATGTTCTGGGGCTTCCTCCAAATTTTGGGTTTACTGTATCAAGTGCAACCAAGTCTGTAATATTCTAGATGATTTTATTATGTGTAATTTCTTATTTTGGCACCACAGAAAGTTTAGCTCATTTTCAGTGCACTGTATAGGTTGGTTTTAAAGGAAGTCACATCCTAATAATGTTTTGTATGTATTCTTGTGAAGTTGAAATGTAAATAATCCTTACAGTTCTGACTGGCCATGCATGTCTGTTTTTATAGCCCACCAGAGATGATCGTGGCTGGTTTATTACTCCTTTGGGGCCCAATCCTTGGTGGACAGTGATAGCTGCTGTAATTCCAGCCCTGCTTTGTACTATCCTTATCTTTATGGACCAGCAGATCACAGCTGTCATTATCAATAGAAAAGAACACAAACTAAAGGTATTCAGTCAAAATTTATACTTTCACTGTTGTTTTCTGCGTCAGATTATGTGATGTGCATCCATCTACTTAAGTATGCTAGTTTGGTATATATTATATAGAACCCCTTTAAAATTTTATGCTTCCTGCTTTGTTGGTCTGTGTAGTACCTGTGCCCTGTGTCAGTGATCCACTGCCTTACAGAAGATTTTATGAATGTCGTTTGGAATACAGATTCTGAATTAAGAAAGTGCTAACTTCTGTGCTTTAGTAGAAGTAGGATTCATTCACTTAAAGAAAAAAAATGCCTTCAAGTTAATAATCTCCTTAAATATTAATTGCTTCTTCAGGTATTGACAGTGTTGTTCTACTGGATTGGATTTTTAAAAACTACTCAGGGATTATTTTGTCATATAAGATTTTTTTCTCCTCTCTTCACCCTTCTGTGTGGTTCCACCCATCTTTTTTTTTTTTTTTTATGCCCTTCCTATGTTAAAGAAGGGAGAAGAATAAAACTGAGCCTTAGAGGCACAATGGGTTCTTAAAACAACATAGGGCAACTTCCTGCTCTGTTCTCTAACACTTTAGTTGCCTACAGATGGAGAGAGAAAAAGGGACATCACCCCTCTGAAAAACTGTTGGGCAAAATCTAGCAGCAGGTTTCTGTACATGTATATGCAGCAAGCTTAGGCTTTTTTTGACATACTTTTAATAAGCAGCAATCCAATCCCAAGTTGCTTTAGCAAATGCATTTGCAACCTTCACTTTGCATTGCCTCTTCTTGGATGATTGTGACATTTGATATGTTCTTTTTTTGCCCTCTTTGTCAGCCTGGCTCTTCATGTCAATCCATAGCATTGCATGTGGTTAACTTGACAGATGCAGGAATTTGCTGCCAAGCTTTGGAATGTGTTTTTTCAGCACTGGCATCTGGGAGTCAGATGGTCCTCCTGGCTGCCCCCTTGTCTTGCTGCGTTTTAGTTTTGCTGGGGTCTGGTGTAGCATCACCTGTTGCTATGCTTCCTTTTCTTCCCATATGTCAGGTTCCTCAGATCATGTATGAATGTGAGGAAATGCTCTCGGATTCTGTATGCATTAGCAGATACATTCCTCATAAATGTGTCAGAAGGTAAAAAAAGGTGTTTCTGTTAGGATTTAGAATTAAACTCTTTCTTTGAGTGCATTGTGCCTGTAACTAATATCTGTGTTTGACACATCTCTGAGTTTGTCAAGATGTGTCTTGGAGATAAGACTCATAAGCACTTTCGGGGAGTGAGGGAAGGTTGCTAGAGTTGATTCTCTTCATTTTCTTTACTTTTCCCCCTTTTTAAATAATGTAAGCAAATAAGATGGCATTTTCATTTTGATATGTGGCTTACATTTTCATAAACCCAGACGCTTCCCATTTTAGAAGTAAAAGTTGTCTTCATAAAGAAATGATTTGTTTGCTTCCAACTCATTTTGCCCTCTTTTTTTATACTTCCCATAGCAAATTCTGGATAGTGCACATTTCAGCTTTTGGCAGTCTCTGTAGCAAACCCTTCCAAGTTTAGTTTAGTTACTTTTTATATGTCAAAAGGCATTTGCATGGGTTTACAGGCAAAATTATGGTTCAACATATTCACATTGTTTGCATGAACATCACTGTTCCATCAGACCATGACACTGGATTTGTTGCCATATTGCAGAGTTTTGTGGAGATGGATAACTACCCGACTTTTTAAAGGAAAGCTGCTTGAGCTGCTGCTTGCAGCTGTGAGGAGGTCCTGGATACTTGCTAAAATTGAAGTGAAATATCCCACTCAGCTGTGGTAGCAGATATCTATAGAACCAAGCTTGATGCAATGATGCATTTTTCTTTTTCAAGTGAAGGTTGTAACTGCAGGTTTTAAAATTTATCTGAGATTCAACCAAAGGGTTTTATGCACAAAAGCAAACCATTATCCACCTGTTGGTAAATTTATGTAGCATTTGACCTCTACAGAAGTGATCCAAACCCAAAGGTTTTATACTGACTTTTCCTCTGGATATTATGATGCTATGTTTGAATAAGGAAACCAATAAACCAGTACCTGATTTTATATTTTAATTTAATGTGTCTTATTTTCTAGCTATCTGCTCTTATCTAAGATGCAAAGTACATTAGTGAAAATGTATATCATGTGCTTACAATCTTAAAAAACTTTAGAAGGATCAGTGTGGTTTTATGGCCCTTTCTAGCATAAACTGACTTTGCAGATGTTAAAGATTTTTATGTAGGGACCAGTAAAAATGCATACTTTCCCATGTCTTTTGTGAGAATGGATGGAGGGTCTGCTAAGATCAGTGCAGTGGGAAGTTGGCAGCGCAGCTGGATGTTCTGCTTACTGTTATCCACAGAAGAGACACAGTTAAAACTGAAAATGTGTATATTTTCCAGTGTCTTACCAGTATCCATTTTATGAGCAGGAAAGCTGTTTGGGGCCCACTGTGGAGTGGATTTGTGATACACTTAACTCGTAAGTGGAAGGAGTGCAGTGACATTGAGCACTGGTGTGAACTGGTACAGATTCCCCTTAGATAACCAGTCTGCCATCCCTGCTGACCCAACCTGGATAACACAGAGAAGGAAGCTATTTTTTTCCCTACAAATCTCAAGTTTTTAATTGTCTCTAGCTGTTCATTAGGAATGCCTGCCAGGAGCGTTCTCCTTAATCAGATGTCATTTTACATCTTCTTTCCCTCCTTACTTTTTTTAACAGAAAGGATGTGGATACCACCTGGACCTTCTCATGGTGGCAGTGATGCTTGGTGTGTGCTCTATTATGGGATTGCCCTGGTTTGTTGCTGCCACTGTCCTCTCTATTTCCCATGTGAACAGCCTAAAACTGGAATCAGAGTGCTCCGCTCCAGGGGAGCAGCCAAAATTTCTTGGAATCCGGGAGCAAAGAGTTACAGGGCTCATGATTTTTATCCTTATGGGCTCATCTGTCTTTCTGACAAGCATTCTAAAGGTAATTTGGGGAAGTAAGGGAAAGTTAAACAATACTGCACTGAACATTTCACTGTTGTTACTGTATTATTTAATGAATGCTCTTTCCAGGCACATTACTAGCTAGCATAATGTTACACAATGAGAGTCTAAAGTGAAATTCTAATTTTGCTTAATAAAGTGCCTAGGGACTTCTAGCTTTTTTTAAATAAAACCTTGTAATGAAAATCTGGTCTAACTGAAGTCAAGGGGAATTCTGCCATTGAGCTGTAGTAGATGGAGATTAACACTTGGTCAATACTTTGGGCCCATGGCAAATTATAATTAAACAATCTTGTTATACAAATTCAAAATTTGTTTTGAAAATTTAAAAACATTTTGTGATTTCCAAGTAATTTAAAAATATTTTCACAGTTGCAAGAGCAGTTCTATGGTTCATTTCTTGGAAATGAACATAAAAATTACCTCATGCTTCCTGCATATTCAACACAGCTCACCAGTATCCTAGAAATGTGTGTCTTGTTACAGGCATATCTAATACCATGAACTTTTTAAAGAATTATCTGGCCTCTATGAAATCAGTGAGAGTTTTGGCACTGGCTTTAGTAAAACCAGAACTTCGCCTTGCATATTGTCACAGTGAGGGCAATAAGCCCTTAGAACTTGTACTGCCCGCAGTATTTTATTAAGTATATCATAAAACCTTCACTTTGAAAACACACAGAACATGAATTTTGTGTATTTATTATTTCTAAGAGATTTTTATCTATGGACATGCTCCTTTACCTATGCAGTGTATGCTGAGAACCTGAACATTTAAAATAATCTCTTAGAAAATCATTCCATAGAATCGTTCACCCATTTTTTAAATGCTTACAGCACCAAATATTACTTTTAGCAATAAGAAGTATTTTGTGTCTCTTGAATGTTTTTCTGAGCAGTCTTTAAAGTAAAGAATTTAAGTATAAATTAAGACTTTCATGTTTTTGTTTAGTTCTGTTAATTTTATTAATAGGGAATTAAGTATATTATAATAACTGGCCATGAGAGGAAAATAAAACTACAGAGCCAATTCTTCTTTTGCTTTATACTCTGAGAAACATTATTAATTTATAATTGAGTGACTCTGAATTTACAACTTGTCTGATTAATGCAGGCATATGGCACTTTGTATTTCAACTGTTCTGAATGTCTTTCTAGAAGCATTTAAAATTGTTAAGTAGTATTTAATATGCTCTTCCCTTTCTCTGCTTGTTTGTGCAGTTTATTCCTATGCCAGTACTTTATGGAGTGTTTCTTTACATGGGTGCTTCATCTCTAAAAGGAATTCAGGTAAAATGGATTTATGATGAGAATGTTTTTGATGATGCTTTCTATAAAAATATAACTGTTTTTATTATATTACTGTGTTATCTTTTGTGTATAATCTTAAAGGAATGTTGCCAACCTTAAATTTTTGTAAGTGACTCACTTAAAAAGGAAAATGGATTCTCTCTAAATAGAATATTCCCTTTAGGTAATGTGCTTAATTTTTTCCCCCCTATTTTTTGGGTGCTGATTTTTCTGTTCTCTCACGTTATCAAGGGAATTTTGTCTGAGCCTAAAAACTGAGTAATAACTATCAGGGGCTCTTCCCTCTCTGCTGCCTCCCCATTCACTTGCTTGCATGCTGCCTTTTCAGCTTCCAGGTTCCTTTGCAGAGCTACACTTACCTTGAACTTTGCCTTCAGGGCTAACTTACCCTAAAACTGAGATAAGTGAAATTTTGAAGGTCTTCCCTGTGCAAATAAACACTCCAGGCTGGGAGGGAGAACTGTTGCAAGCCACAGTGCTTCAGGGATGAAGGGTCGAGTCTAGTGGAAGGGCAGCATTCCTGCAGTGGCTCTAAGTAGGAGTAGCTGGCAGAAACCAGGCATTCCAGCATTCAGGCTGGGGTTGGTAATGGGATCCTGTGCCCTGCTTCTCCTGGCTGACTGCAGCATTAAATGGCACAGTGCCAAATCCTTTAGCCCACGAGGCATGGACACACCTTTCAAGACAATTGAGAAAGAGCAATCACACGGTGGAAACACAAGTTATACTGTGCAAAAGGTCAAATACAAAAAGCAAAGAAAGTGTCTGATTGTTTTTTTCATTATATTTGATTGCAAGTTACCTCCATTTATAGGCAAAGCTGGGAACATCTTTTATTTTTTTTACTGGTGGTCTCTATTCAGAGACTCTTCTTTTATAACTTTGCCTATCTCTTATCCTTTGGGTTGATTTTCTCAGAAGTATAGTTTGCCTGTTACTGAGGTTTAAGTAATTTCAATTTAATATGGTTCAGCTGTTTCTCAGAACAGGGGTATGAGAAACTACTCTTCTGAGGAGTGTTTTTAAGGCATGCTGAAATCTGGCTATCTTTACTTGGAAAAGTGATAGCATCCCCCTCCTTATCTCCCTCCCCCATGCTGGGACAAGGAATGGAGATTTGATAAGATGGCTTTTGTGGGAGGATGTGCTTTTTGCTGTTTCTGTGAAAAAGAAATCTGCTCAAATCTGGCCAAATTATAAGCCTTTTAAAGAATGCACATGATCAATAAAAATTTCCAAAACTTGACATTGCTGAAGGCTGTGTGAATATAGCATGGCTCATCCATGCAGGGAAGATTGGTGTCTCACCATCATCACTGTGCCATGACACAAGTGTCCCAGGTCAGTACGGAGCCAAATAGGCCTGAAAACCAGGAACCTCTCACATGCATTCCTAGCAGCACAGCAGTCAGCTTTCTGGCATGCCTCTTTTTCCCTCCTTCCTTTTCCATTTCTGGTTTTGTGAATAAAGTGAAATATGGAGAAGAAAACAGCCTGGGATAAAGTGTCTGGTGAAGTAAAAGAAAAGTTGTTCATTCACAGGAAATAAAAGACTGCAGAGGTCCCTCTGTGAGCAGCTTTTTGTGTGCCAGAGGAGGCAGAGCTCAGTTGTTGAAAAACAAGTCTAGGATTTATTAGGAAAGCAGTGTGAAAGTGCATGTGCCCAACAGGATCAACCAGCTTCCATTCCATTGGATTCACAATTGATTCATGGCCACTCTGAAGTCTGGCTTTGCCTAATGTTAAGAGTTCAGGATTAGCAGTACTATTGCAGTACTATTTTAAAGTAACCACTTCTTTGTGAGTAACATGCCATGTGGTATGAACAGGGTATTTCCTGCAGTATGGAATGTAATCCAGCAGAATGCAGTGTCTCAGCACATCTGCAATACAACCCAGGGAGATGTGTATTAAAATGGAAAGGACCTGAAATATGACTAACCAAGTAATTAAACTTTGCTTCACTAACACCTTTCTCATTCTTACTCTGGTGGCTCAGTGGGTGAGAAGATGAGTCCTTTGCCACTGCTGGTCTAGCCTACATTAAAGGCTTATGATTGTAACTGAGGTAGTCTCTTCTGTGCTGCTGAAATTATGTAGTTTTTGCCTTTAGAATAACAAGCCAGATTCTTTGGATATTCAGGATCTCTTAGGCAGTATGTGAATGCCAGCATAGATGATCCTACACCTCATTTTGATCCAAACTTCTAAAATTTTCTCTTTCAGCTTTTTGACAGGATAAAGTTATTCTGGATGCCTGCAAAGCATCAGCCAGATTTTATTTATCTAAGGCATGTTCCTCTTAGAAAGGTCCATCTCTTCACTATAATTCAGCTGAGTTGTCTTGTGCTTCTCTGGATTATAAAGGTTTCAAGAGCTGCTATTGTCTTTCCTATGATGGTATGAAATTTTAAAATTTCCTTTAAAAATTCCTTTTCACTTATGGATAATTATTATTGAAGAAAAAATAGTTTTGGGCAGGTAATTACAATATAGCTTTGATTCTATGTTCAAGGACAATTTATAATTGGAAAAATCTGACATATAAACTCTATTTTGATTCCTGTGTGTGGATATCCCAACTTATATTCTTTTAGGGAAAATTCTTCTCTTAAATAAATTTTAGTATTTTTTTCTTTGATTTTTTTATTTAAAGAATAGTACTCAATCCTGTTACAGAAAGAACATTCACTTACTAAGGAAGACTGCTTATTGCACTGAGGAGCTTAACAGTTCTGTGTCTTGGGAGAAATAAAGATGGTCTGCTGCTTAAGTGATTTCTCTGATCATTTCACTAATAGAAAATAAAAGATATTTACTGCCCTTAGTGATTGTTAAATGCTTCAAGCCATACTTTGAACAAAGGAATAGCAGCTGTTAGCTTATTCAAATTAAAGGATAAAATTCTAGCTGCAGACTGGTCACTTTTGAAAGTATTCCTCTACAAGTGTATTTGTCTGTTTTACTTGCTTAATTTCCTAATTCTTTGAATTAATATCTTTGCAGGTCCTGGCTTTGGTATTTGTCCGAAAACTCATGGATTTCTTTTTTACCAAGAGGGAGCTCAGTTGGTTAGATGATCTGATGCCTGAGAGCAAGAAAAAGAAACTGGAAGATGCTGAGAAAGAGGTGAGTCATGGTTTCAGGTTTGTGTGTAGCAATTTATCAATTTCTCCTTCAGACATTTAGAGAAAATTCTGTAAGGCACGTTCCATTCACTGGGCAGACTTGTTAACAATATCCAAGTGTAATATTGTCATATTTTGCATAAGATTACAAATCTCATAGGCTTAGGTGGAGATGTAGATTCTTAGGCTGCCATTCTGTCATATAAAGTATTACCCACAGTGCTGCTAGGGATTGCTTCTGAGAGCCACTCAGATGGTGCAGAGATGAACCTGTGTCTGCAGGAAGGCCCTCAGGTGCCTGGGGTGCCTGGAGGCTGCACTGGGCTGGGTCTGTCCCTGCAGGAGATGCTGAGAAGTGCAGAATTTAAGGCCTGTGGATGTTCCAGCTGCCTCTGCGCCTGACACAGGGCATGGGATGTCACTGTGTGCCCTTTCTACTCAGCAGTGTCACAACCCTGTGCAGTGTCCCAGTCACACTCTGGGCCAGTGTTATCCTTCTGCTTCTGCAGAAACAATTTACTTTGACTTTGTGATGAAGAGATCAGTGACACTGCCAACCCCCTCAACCAGTGCTCAGACTCTGACTGGCACCGCTTGGCATTATCACCCACTTGGCTATTTCAGATCTGGACTCCTCATTTTATTTCAAAGAATATGCTTTTCAGATAATTCCTTATCAACTTGATACAGGACAGATTCCTACATATTTCTACTCAGAATATTTTTGACAGTGAAACACTGATCTGATTGTAGCTTTCTAACCAATTTTGTATCTCTTTTATAGTACTTTCATCTAGCTGTTGCTTCATGAATTGCTTGTTTAAGTATCATATAAAACTGTGGGGATATAAAGTAACTTTATGTGTAAGGGACACACATATCCTGTGTCCCTGGTATCAGCCACCTGATCAATACCAGCTCTTAGGAAACCTCAGTACTGGGCCCAGATAAATGAGGGAAAAGTCTCAATGGTGAAACACCAACTGCAAGAGCAGTAGATAGAATATGTGGGTGCTGGAGAGTTTTAGATGTCACTTTTGAACACTACCACAGTGTGAGCAGAGGGAGGGGAATGTACAGATGATGCTGTGCAGTCCTGGCAGTCTGGGGACAGCTGTGCCCATGACCTCTGAAATGCTCTTTGACCCCTGCAAAAGCCCAGGACCCATGAGGCATAAACTTTTGGTGGTACAAGGGTACTGCAAAAATTAGAGAATGTGAATGGATAAATCAGTAAATTATCCTTCGGGATGCCCTGAGACATGATCCAAGACCAGTGAAATGTGTGTGTTAAGGATTCCCATCAGTAGGTTTATTTGCAGAAATAGGACATGAGCTAATAATTTCAATGTGTAACTATACAGACTGGATTTCTCTGCCTTTAGGATTGATTCTGCTGTGACCTTTGACAACTCCCTGCCTCATCTGTAACCTGGAGAACTCTTAACTTTGATTTCCTTGACACATTCAACATACTGTCATGGAATGTATTTTGGGGAAAAGATTTTACCTATAAGAAACATCAAGATGATTGTTTACTATTTAGTATGTGCCTGTAAAACTACCAGGCTGAAATTAAAATATATGAGTCATTGTTTTCTCCCTTTAATCAAAGCAGACCAGAGTGTTGTTTCACCACGGTGTCTGTTGTCATCACAATTCAGAGTAACCAGAGGTAACCAAGGTAGCTCTCTTCTTGTGGGTCTGGTTATTGGAAAGACTTCCTTGTTATCCTTATGTTTTGGTTATATGTCACTTTCCTTCCCTTGCTTGATAGGATGGCATCAGAAAACAAAACTGGGAAAATCTACTGGTGTTACTTTATTTCATTCACTGTCTATTTTGAGAGGTTATTTTTACATATTTTGGCATTTCTAAATATTTAGAGCTATTATTAAAACTGTTCAACTGTCAAAAACTTATGAAGCTGTGAAGCCTGGAAATGACAAAATTAACTAGTAATAAAAAACTTCTGACATGTAGCCGAAGGAATTAATTGGAGAGTTGCTATCACACAGCTTTTAAAAATAGAAGTATTCTACCCACAAGAATATTCAGAAATATAGTTGACAGGATCTGAAACTTACTTGATTGGATCTAATTTCATCACTTAAGTTGTTTTTGTATTTTTAGGCCATGTTTTTCAGGGCTTTGTGCTTTTATAGTGGATATGATACATGCCTTCTCCTCACAGACCTCCTCTGGAAGCCACTTTGATGTTAATCAGTTAAGTCTTTCTGAGACAGGAATGAACAAAGGACTTTCCCATTTGAAGAAAAAAAGTGACTTTTGAAATAGTTGTGATAATAAAGCATTGAAGAAACCATTTCTGAGCAGAGAGAACTTCAATTCTACTGTTCTGGAAAACTGTAGTGGCTCTTGCAGCTAATACCAACTATCAGTGTGTGTGATGCTTGTGGGACTTTGGTGATCTGCCAGATGATGATAAACTCTATTTTTAGGAGAGCCAACTCATGCCTTCAGACAGGCACTGGTGAAAACTGTTACAAAGCCATCCAATAAAGGGAAGAAAGCTGGGGAGGTCTCTGGGTGTCTGTTGAGCTCTCACACACACATAGCAACAATTTAGAGCAGGATTTGGTGGTGACATTCCTGCCAAAACTTGTTACCCTCCTAGCTGTGGTTATCCTGACCTAAGGGTGTGGACATCGAGAACCCTCCTGTGGAGGACTTGTTTTCCTTTGTTCTTGCAGGCAGGACATGGTGCTTGAGAGGTGTTGAATTCTTCTCCCCTCCTGCTAAGACAGATTTGCTGAATTTGTAATTATTTTACATACAGATTTTTGGTAGATTTATCTCCTAATTCTCTTCCAATGAAAACTAATTTTGGGTGCTTTGTTTCACCACCTTTCACTGAAAAATCATTATTAAAATCAGTATTATCATCATTAAAACCATGTGTGCAAACTTAAATAATCTTCCCTACTTTTTGCATGTAAACATCAAGACATATATCTTATTATCAGTATTATTTAAAATTCACCAGATAGTTGTTCCTTCACTGTTACTAATTTTCCTCTCTATTGTTACAAAACAATGCTCTATTTGGCACTGGAAAACAGCATTAAGTGAAGATAAAATAAAAAATTTTATATGTCAACTGTTTAAAGTAGAAGTTGAAAAGTATCTTAAGAATTTCAAATAAATACTTAATATTAAAGAAAATGGAAAGATGATTACAGTGCATGAATTTTATATCCTGTCTCATGTCCAAATTTCTTTGTTCTAGGAAGAGCAAAGTATGTTAGCAATGGAAGAGGAAGGGACTGTTCAGTTACCACTAGAAGGACATTACAGGTAAAATATACCTTTCCTCTTTTAGGTGAGTTGCAATTCCATAAAATAAACATGCCACAATATTTATTCTTGATGCTTACTGACTATCAGGAGGATGTTTGTCTGGTACAGATAGGTGACCTGAACCATACACTGCAGCATTTAACAAGGTCAGCCCTTTCCTAGTCTTTCCATGTGATTTCACATTTACTAAGAAAAAGACACTAGTTGAAGTTTTCCATTGGGTGGGACTGCAGGATCAGACTGTTCACAACAAACTTTGGCTTCTGACATGCACAGTGCAAAAGGAAGATGTAGAGCAGGTCAAACCCTTCACCCTGATGCAAGCAGGGATCCAGCACACACATGTCCAGGTTTTGAACACACTGCAGAAAAGCTAGGTTATTACAGTATTACATTTTAAAACATTCTAATTAAACCCTATTATGTAAGATAATAAGTGAATCAAGAGTAGGTAAGGCATAATGCAGGGTTGACACAAGTCAGAAAGCATGAACATCTATGTTATGGATGGTAATAATACATGATGTCAGCCCATAAGGAATGAATATAATTTAAAGTTTTCAGAAAGAAATTCTTAATAGAATTTGAAGTATCTGGTGACAGTAACCTCTGTATTAATGTCAGTTCATAGGAACACCATCTCAGAGTGGTCTCCTCTTCAACATTTTAACACAAAGTTACCCTAATGTCTCCTAAAGCAAATCAGATTTGTAACCGTGTCTCTGCAAAATCCCAGCCTATTCCTTTTGACTCATCACACTGCTAATGGTCTGGGTTTTTTTCTTGCTTAGTCCATACATTTTTGTTCTAATTTAAATTAGCAACGTGTAGCTTAATTTGTCTTGCAGTGTGATCTCTGTCCATCTCCACTGTGTGTTCACGTTGGTGGAGTGGCCTGGGTAATACCTGACTCTGTTCTGTGAGGGTTGCAGTCCTGTAGCTACAAACAAGAGTCAAGATATTGGTGGTTAAAGTGGTTCCCCAAAACACACCACAGCAAGCTTGCTGAGGGCTTACTGAATGCCAAGTGCATGTAACCATGAAGTCAGGAACAATGTACAGGCAACCCCTTAAAACATTTAAGACTTTATTATTCATTCTTAAGGGTATAAATACACGTTTGGAGCAGTCCAGGTAAAGCAAAGAGCCATGATGGTTACAAAGTGCTACTTGAAGCTACTGATTAGTTTCTTTAATTGGGGCATTTTTATTAGTCTCTTTAACTATTTTATTTTGTTAAGGCTTTTGATTGCTTTTAAAGTTGTTTTAAAAGTAGGTGGAGTTTCAGAGCACAAGTAGGACCTTTTGGGATTGGTGTTTAATCCAAAGATGTCACTATCCTGCTGTGAGATCTTGGGCAATATTTAATTTCACACTTCTTCATTTTCTCTTGTTTATTAGTTGGGAGTGAAACAATATATTTTATTGATATTACTGTGATTAATTGCTATTGGAGGAAGAAAATACTAAAAAAGTGCTAGGATGTTCTAAGAGTATTTAAATAATTGTTCAGGACTTCTGACGTTTAGCATGATTTCTTAACTTACATTGCACTTAATTCTTGTCATCATTATCAATTTTCAAGGACTTTTATTGAGTTAATAAGTAACAAGACTGCTGATTGTTTTATTGTGTATTTACTTTTATTCTTGTCTAGAGATGACCCATCCGTGATAAACATTTCTGATGAAATGGCAAAAACTGCTGTGTGGAAGACATTGTTGATAACCTCAGAGAATGCAAAAGATAAGGAGTCAAGCTTTCCTTCTAAAAGGTCTTAATTTTTTTCTACTTCATTATACTTTAAATATTGGTGCCAAACCAATATTAGAATACTGTGCTAGGGATTAGAAAGATTTCTAGCATTTTGCAGTTTTATTTCTTATGTCCAGACATAAGCTCAAAACCACAAATTCACTATTTATTTAAAAACAAAAATCACAAATATTTGCATGGTTCTTAGTTATGCTCCAGTGGAAAATGAAGTCGAGCATGCCTGATGCTTGTGTAATGAACCACCAGCCTCCACCTGGATATTGCACAACAGCTGTTGTGTTTGTTCTGCTTGCTTTTGTTCTCTCCTCTTGAAAGGAAGTGATCATCACTGCCCTGGAAATAGCTGTGTGAAGAACCCAGTACTCTGAATGCAATCTAATAATATTTGGAGTGAAAAGAATTTTATGATTGCATCATTTCTTTACATTTTTCTGCCTACTTCACTTCTACTGTATTCAAAACAGTTAAATAATTTTAAATTTTAGTCCAGTAAAATGAAGCCACAATATTTTCTGTGCTAAAGAGTTACTACAGGAATAAGAAAATACTGAATTCAAGCACAGTGTGATTTTTTTAAGAGAATTTTTTCCTCTGCTTCCATAAATTTAAATTTAACTATTTTCTATTTAATTGTTTTGTATCACACTTCTGTCATAAGCTCCCCTTCCTAATCACTCTAGAAGCTGATTCCCCAAAGGTAAGACCCTGTCCCCAACCTTTTCCTTGATTGTGTCTTCCAGTTCAGAATGGTGTCACCTTGGAACCCAAATGAGTTTGTGTAGTTTTTGGGGAGACAGAATGAAAAGAAATTTCAAGTAGGAATGTAAAATGTCTTCATTGTAGACCCAAATATTAAAATCTGAAATTTACTCTGTATTTAAAATAGTGTATTTAAATAGTGTAGCATATTTAAATGTCAAACTGAATTTATTCCTAGTCACCTTTTCTAAAATACAGAATTATATTCTGCCCATTTCTAAATATACTTTTCAAAAGCCCATGTTTGAAATAGCTAGTGCTTGTTTCAAGGTGAACAGATGCAGTAAGAGAACATTTCTAGTGATGTGTGTTCTTTAATTTTGTCCCCCCAAAATGGCATGCTGCCTTTCAGTGTTGTTCCTCTCCCTGTACAGCATAAACAAGACTGAGCAGTTGATGAGCAGAGAACCTTCATGTCAGACCCCCATGGAGCAGCCCACTAATGAGGCCATTGTGATGATATTTCACTGACAGTCAAAACAGTGTAGTTCTTGTTTGACTTCCACCCTCCACATGGACTGAAAAGGATCCTGTCACTGAAAGCAGTGTGGTGCCTGGGAGAAGGATGTTCTGGAGGGTTTTCTTATGTCAAATGCCTCTGCTGTCCAGGCTGTGAAAGCCTGGAGAAACAGAAGAACCTGATGGGGTACATTCACAGCCCCTGGGTACACAGGAGCTGTAACTTTCCTGGTGGATGTTGCTTTATTTGGTGATATGATAGATGATGTAAACATGATCCTCTGAACATCCACACATCTGAGGCTCAGATAAGAGATTTGGCCTTCCCACTGCAGTAAAATAGAAACTAATTTCCTAAAGGTCTCATTTTCAATCTGTTCTTGTATCTTTGCTCTTGAAAACAAAGACTCAGGAGAAAAAATTTTTCTGGTTTCAGATATGAGTGTCCTGTTGTAAAGGAACAGCTTTAAAGACTCTGAAATCCTGCATTTTCAGGTGTTCTAGCTTGTCTCAGATTGCAAGAGAGGAGTAGATTCAAAGAGCTTTAACCCTGAAAGACTTTCTTTCTGATAAGCAAAGCCATAAGCAACTTTAATATTAGGGATAGAACTACAAAAATATTATAAATCATAATGCATGTATCATTACATAAGGATATAATTCAATCCTAGGTAATTACTGAGGAAAAAAAAGCTTGGAATTGTAGCAGTGGTAAGGATAATTTTTGCAAATGATGAAGATCAGCAGTATTCAGTGAATGAATTATCATATTATCATAGAAGGGAATATCAAATTATCATAGAAGGGAAAAAATCGCATTTTGAAATAAATTTTACTGATGCCTTGTGAAGTTCAACTACATAACCTTTAGTACACCCTTTCTGCTGTCAGGTCCACTGTCTTTTATCCTGAAATATTATTAAATGGGGATAATTAAAATTATGATAGTGTACTATGATTTTATGTAATGCCTTTTATGCATTAGGCATTGACCAATTAACAACATAGGGTGATTTCTGGAATACATAAAATCTGGAAGTTATTCACAGTAATTAAATGCTGAGTTGACTTGGCCAATTATAAACTAAGATCATCTACAAAGAGAGATTTTAGTCAGGAAAGGTTTATACAGAGATTTCCCAGCCTCTGATGCATGGATAATTTCTATCATAAGATGTGCCCTGGCCCTGGTTCTGTGAAGGAGCACAGTGTGAGAGAGTTCTTACATGCCAGGCTCCTGAATGTTTTTACATGTCTAAAGAGGGGACTTACATGAGATTCAGTCAAGTTGCCTAGCCATAGAGGCACCTGAACTTTACAATTTTCCAGCCTTCATTTTTTATTATTAAAATTCCCAGGGACCTAAAGCTCTGCCTTTGAGCCTTTCTCAGTAGAACTGAACACCAAGGCAGCTATCTGAAACACAGCCCTCTTTGGTACATGTAAATAAACATTCCTCTGTCTTTGCTTATGATCTTAAGCCCTCCAGGGAGCAATTTCAAAGCATATGCAGAAGATCTGACCATGCACAGGAGGCAGACTTTGCTTTTCCTTTAAAGTACTGGAGAAAGAGGCATCTTTCACTTTGTAGATGGTATGAGTGAGTTCCCTTTTCTACCTGAAGATATGAAAATCCCACATTCCAGACCTTCCTGCTCAGGCTTGTTAGAGTGCTCCCTTAGTAGGGAGGAAGAGAGCTCCAACTCCTTTACAGATCCACCAGTGACGTGTTGTACTGGAAAAAGACTGGACTTGTCCTTTTTTTTTCAAATTTCTCAAGGCATTAAAGCCCACATCTGCAGGAGCTGCTCAGAGATGTGAATCCTAAATAGAAGGAAGACTTTCCTGGTATCACAGAGGCACCTAAAACGTGGAAATATTGTAGACTGTAAGGCACACAACACCTCAGTGTTTGCTTTTACTAAGCACAGGTAACTCCCTGCCTGCTGTACTGCTGCACTTTCAACTCATCCCCCTCTGGAATTTGTTTGCATACCCTTTGTGTGCAGGAAGTGTAACATACCCAATTCTATCACTGTTCTACAGAAGGTGACAGATTTGGCAGTTGAAGTGGCAGAAGTTGGTATTCTTTAGCTATTTCCATTAACACCTCTGGAAGCTGCCATAGGCATAGAAGTAAGCTTTGGCTGAACTGAATTGTATCCTTAAAGCAATTTTTATGTGAGGAAAAATGTCAAATGATTGTAGAATTGTGCATGAATCGCCTTAAGATTTTGAGAATTGATCTTGCTTTCTTTAAGCCTTGTGTAACTCAGCTTATTTCTCATTCATTCTAGTTAAGGAATTATTCCCATGAAACCTGGTAGGTTATGTGCTTGCTGCAGGTTTGTTCTCAGAACCATCTGGTTTTCTTTAGATACCCTGCCACTCTTTGTTGAAGGCTTGATTTGCCTGTGTTGTGGAAGCCTCTTTGCATTTTCATACTGTGATTGAGACTCATTGGAAGAACATGACTTTTTATTTATTTACACTGTTGTAAATTAGGACCCTCACAAACACAAAAAATCATCTGCTTTGCACGTATATTGCTTTCTGTAGGCAAATCAACATTGTTTGGGGAAAAAAAAGCTGAATCCAAATTTGAACTCTGGTTCAGAGTTCTGAATGATATGGCTTTTGTGTGATCTTTCAGGCTTTTTTAAATTTAAAAGTTATTTTCTTATAATGTATATATGAGGTAGTATGTATTAAACTCCACATGGGGAATATTGTCTCCCCCCCATCCTCCCCAGACTTCTGCTCTCTCCAATCAAGACTGAAAGCCAAATATTAGTTGGATATTGGCTTGCACTACTCTAGTTCAGAAACATTCCTTCTAAACATACAGTGAAGAAGAGAATACATTTTAAAGACAAGAAATACTGTGACCTCTTGTTTGTTCCATTTAAGAATGTGCTGGTATTGTCTGAGAATTGTACCATTACCATTATTTAGTAAATTAAGTTGTATTTGCCAAAAAAGAAGCGGCTCTCTTTGCTTGCATGCTGGCTGTCTCTGTACATCCTAAGTTCTTTACCTACCTTGTCACTAAAATGCTGGCTGATGTCTTCTGCACCATTCAGCACAGAAATTTTGACCTGCTTTCCCAGTCTGTGCCATGAAGCATGAAAAATAAAGTAAAATATCTGTGCAATGTTGGTTTTCAGGTAGATAACTTATCTCTATATACATATATGTGATAGTTCTCCTGTAACTCTCTTTTTTGTTTGTTTCTCCTTTCATTTCCTAGTGCTGAAATCAGAAAAGAGAAGAAAGCTGACTCAGGGAAAGGTTTTGACCGGGAGACTTGTCTATGACTTGCTCTTCAAGTAATTTTTTTACAAACGAATTAAAGGAGTGCCACAACCACTAAATAGAAATTATTTACCTTGTAACTTTTGTCTTTCATCTCAAACTAGCACAGGTAACGTAGTGCAATACTTGTCTCATTCCACCTTGTCTACCTTGTCTAGTGTCAATGTAAATGTCTGCAGTAGCCAATGCAAAAAATCTTTGTGTTCGTTGCTGATCTTGGCCATTTATCAGTACTCGTATCAGAAATGTAAGAAGCAAATTTTCTTTCAAATTCAACTTTCCTGTTAATAGGTTTGTACTGTATTTTGCTACTTTTTCTGTGTGAGAATACTTAATAATCTTGATTCAAGATGAGCTTGAAAACCCTTGTTCCAATTTTTTTTTTAATCACCTAACTAGTAAATTATTTCAGGAGACCCAGACTGACAAGCAAACAGTAAGAAGTTTATAAAAGAACAACTGATCTGACCCTGTGAATAAACTAACAAGGATAATACTTTCCTCCTTAGTCTGTCCTTTTGAAGTAATGGATTACTTTTGCAATGTGAATTGCAGGGTCAGATTCTGTATTTGTGAAGTTTTCCTTGATTTAATACAGTGTATTTAATATTAAAATTTGTATGTAACTGGAATATAGTCCTATATATATATAAATATATATATAAAATTATATATTAAAACATTTTCTCACCTTAGCTAAAGAACACCACCACATCCTTTGATGTGAAACTTGGGTACAGTATTTCTTAAAATGGGATCTGTGATTATAGCATCTTGTATTGTATTGTATGAATGTTGCCATGGTAGGCCAAACAAATGCATTTTGTCATGAATCAATCCAATATTTTATAATAGGGAAAATTTTGTAGATACAAACTATACCCCACATGCAGTTTTATCACCTGCCCAGTGATCTTCCTCTTTACTGCCTAAAATTCAGCCACTTAAAGGGTATGTTTGTATTGTCTTCTC
The DNA here is from genome assembly GCA_013400955.1 of Drymodes brunneopygia. Taxonomy (NCBI): domain Eukaryota; kingdom Metazoa; phylum Chordata; class Aves; order Passeriformes; family Petroicidae; genus Drymodes; species Drymodes brunneopygia. The sequence continues at coordinate 266,130 of VZTZ01016922.1, forward strand.
TGTGCTAACTGCAAACATCTTCGTTTCAGAGATTCTGTATAATATTTAAATGGCTATCCTGCTGTTGTTTTGTTACAGCTCTTCATTATTCCACCAAGTACATATTGATTAAAAGATATAAACAGCAAAGTAAAATGTGGCTTTAAGGCTATTACATTTTTCGTACTGGATTTTGTTACTGCCCGATCCTTCAAGCTGCTCTTTTGTGTAAAAGACTGCGAGATTAGGCATTGAATGAATAGGGATGTGGAGCCACAGTTTTATTGTGTTATTTGGAATTCACTGATTTTTAAATTTTTTAAGATAAATTTTTAAATTATTAAAATGAAAACTAACTCTCAGTATTATGCTGTAACTTTGAATCCTAAAATTAAGAATTGCTGTCTTGCAATCTTCGTACAAACTCATCCAGAGGGCTCTAACATTCCCCAGCTTTCCCAAATAGGCTAATTTTCTATACACTTCATGAACAACTTTGTCCATCCAGCACATTTGAACTATTCCAATGTTTTTGTGTATGTGAGTGTGTACGTTTTAATACTTTAGCCATAAATAATTGCATTTTGCTGCAAACTTAATAGGGTCACTGTTCTAAATTTACCTTAGCATTATCAAAGCCCATTAAAAGCCATTTTTATGGAGAAACAAAAATCTAATGGACGCAAAGAAGGATTCACATCTAATTCAATGTTTGTATATGTAAATTTAGGGAAAAAATGCTGATGCATTAAGGTTAAATGCTTTGTTCTCTGTACTTGATGATAAACTGTAAGATTCCAATTGTTTTAAGGTTAGTATAGAAGCTCAATACTGGTTTGTCCTGAAAGCAGCCTGATGGTGTTTTAACATGTTGCTGACTTTGTTACAGATAATGTATACAATCAAAATGTATTAGTTCACTTGACCAACTCAGAATATTAAGAAATCAGTGTATTCAATGGCATTCTGTATTTCTGTTCAGTATTTCAGAGTGGTTTTATTTTAAAACACTCTGGTTTTGTGTGAATTTAAGTGCTTTTCCAATGTTAATCTTAACATTCTGAAATCACACACAAATATAAAGCAGATGTAGTGCTATATTTACTTCTAATTTCATATTCCTGGTCAAAATTACTCGATTTCTTGGATGTAATTTATTACAAAAGTTTATGTGTACATGTGAATAGACTATTGTGTTTTTCACAATTAAGATATGTTATGTGAAAATAAATATTTATCCTAACTAATTTTCAATTTTATTTTTATACTGCAAAACCCAGAAGAGGTTTGCAATATCATGAGGTATTTGAAATGTCTACCTGACCTGTGTGTGCTTCACAAATTACAGTGGTAGAGCCCAGTATGGCTCCCTTTCCAAGTGGAATCTCACTGAAACGTGCAAGGCTGTGAGTGTGGCTCCCTGGGTGGAGTTGGTGGTGATGTACCTGGTCTGACCTTAATAGTGAATGTGACACTGGGGACAGCTCAGAGCTCACTGTGCCAGGGAGAGAATGGGAATGAAGTTCCAATTTACTACTCACAAGTTGGTCCCCCTTCCTCCTCAGAGAGATGATGTGGACCAAGCAGTAGTAGTTGGATCTTTTTACAGATCAGTAGGTAAGGTCATACAATTTAAAATGCTCTTCTCAGAACTCTGAATTTCTTCTACTGAAAAACTTCAAGGCCATAAATCCCAGTACTATGTAGAGTATTGACTCCATCTTACTAAACCCCTTTTGAGCTTCTTCACCAATTTTTAAACCAAAAACCAAAGAAGTCTCCCAGCCTAAGAATGCTAACAGTGACACCTCAAGCTTCAGCTGCTTCTGTTAGGATTTTACACAAAGTGTATTGTATAACAAACCTAAGTATCCATTTCACGTAGGAAAAAATTACAGAGGAAAAAGGCAATTGGTAGGTGTGTAACTAACTAGCATGTTGCACTAATTCAGGCACAACTGATTTCTAACTTTGGACATTAATGAAATGAGCTGGATATGTTCTGTGGCCTCAGTTTTAGTTATTTACCTGTGCTCATGCAGTTCAAGCAAGTTGTCAGCTCCCTGAGGCAGCTCTGTCATCCTATTGCCTGCATTATTTTTGGAGCTGAGGGAGTTCTACCAGAGTGAAAAATTAGACACTGAATTGATGTTAACTAGGACCCTTACTATAGCAATAAAACTTGATTTTTAAAGTTGTATCATTGTCTATTAGCAGCATATCTTAGAAGTTGCTTTCCAGCCAAAGAAAGATAATTAGCATTGCATTGTGTTATGCCTCACAGATAAGACAGTTAAAAGGGGACAATGTATTGAGAGTACAGAAGAGTTTCCCAGTGAGATGGTGGAATCATTAAGGTAGGTCAGATGCAAAGAATTGCATCTTAATGAGAGACTTAGACCATATGATTTCTAGTTTCACTTACTTTTTTTTAATGTTTCTTTGATTACACTAATTCTTGCAATTATTTAAGGAGAGCCTGGTGAAAGTAGTTTCTTGGATTACAGAAACACTTCTTTTTGTCTTTATGACTATGTGAGTGATAACATTAAAATAAATCCTAAATATTTACCATTGCATACACAAGCCATCCCAAAGTTCATAATGCTAATCTTTTTTTTATAACCTGTCTGTATTGCTGGGGTCTACCTTACACTGATTTAGGTTCTTTGCCTTGAGTCAAAAGAATGAGAGATGTGATGATATAACCTCTTGGAGACAACTGACAGTCTGTAATCCTGTAGAACTTTAACAGTGGTGCCAGTCTACATTAGAGCCACTACTGCCTTGAACCCAAGATGGTATTTGCAAAACCCAGCTCCAGTGCGTTTCAAAAAAATGCCAACCAACAGAACAAAACCACCCAATCTTATTTTGTGAATAAGGAATTGTTAGTTTGTGAAAACAAAATTTGATTTTCTATTTGAGGCTTTCTCATTTAAGGACAAGTTGTACAAAGTGTCTTAACATTCTTCCCCATGCTTTATCTGTCTGCATGAGTACTTTTACATTCACACCTAAATGTCACTAATAACCCACAATACAGACATAATCAGATGCTGGCATGTAATATCAAGACGCTAAGTGTTAGATAATCATGTCACACTCCATTACATGATACCATTACACAAAATCAGAAGCTTCCCTGTAAGTCATCTTCAAAAGTAATGGGGATTTAAAAAAGCCTCTAGTGTTCTTTTTTTGAAGCAAAATTTTCAATGATATGGACTACACCTCCTTTCATAAATTAATGTTTATTATTTTAAAGCAGCACAGTTTTTAGTACAAGCAGACTGCATTTTTTCTATGTGAAATTGAGAATGGAGAAGCCTACCTGGAGTGTTGGAAAGAAAGCAGACATTTATTGGTAGGCTTTAAGGAAAAGCAGCTTTGCCAAAGAGCACATTCACAGTAGAGTGAGAGTCCAGCCCTTGCTTAAAGTGACTGCTAGTTTGCATTGTCATGTTTTCTGTTTAAGAACCAGTTCCTATTCATCAGTACATAACTTCTACATTTAAAAAACGGGCATCTTGTTGAGTTCCAGGGGAGATTTTACAGTGCAGATTCCCAGAGTAGCAGCCTTTTTTACCATAAAATAATCACAGTACTATATAATAGCACACAAAGAAATTCGGTGCCATTGGTTTGATTAGGTATCATTCAACATCTTTGGTGAAAGCTGGTTATGTGCTTTCCTTGCAAGAGTTCTACAACTGTAATACAAGAGATTGCAGAGAAAACACACTCACTTCAGGAACTGCAGTATAAAGTGTTTCATTCTGCACATACTAGCATTGCAGTATTCCTGATATCAATTCTAAAATAATAATTATCAAGCCTTATGAATTTCTGCAAAAATTTTCATTATTTTCACAGAAATTATGCCAGGCTTCATTTAATTTTTGATGGAAACATTATTATACTTTTATTCTGCAACTGTTTGCCATGTGACATTTTTATCATTCATTACCCTGATACACAAACTGGATTGTTTCTCTTTTAGACTGAAATATCAAAAGGTTATTACTCAAGCAAGTACCATGCTTCCTAGAAGTCTGCAGCATCATTCTGGTGATGTTAAGACCTGATTAAACACAATCAATAAAAATGCAATAGTTGCTTGGCAACAGGAATCATTATAAAGATTAGCATTTCATTGTGTACACAGGTATCCCAAGAGCTGACTCTTATCTCATCTTGATTTATACTGGCTCAGAGTACATTATCTAGAGAGTTCTCTGGAGAAGTACCATCACTAACAAGCAAAATGCTGGTGCTAGTGCAGTGAGAAACACTGCTTTAGGAAGTGGCTCATATGGGTATAAATATGCTTATGTGCTTGACCGGAGATGGAATGGTCTTTGTCAGTGTACCACTGTGTGAAAGAGAAATACAGAGAATGTTAGTTGGAGCTACATCTGAATGACATAAATCAAACATGACAGACATAAAACCCTGTGCAGCCATTTAAAATAATCCTAGCATGAGGCTTTCAGCATGCAGGCATAGACATGATGGGGTAGGGAGCTGCTATGACACTTTAGCCCCTTCTCTCATGTGGGGCATGCTCTGTTTTTATGCTGAAGGTGTAAGATCAACATGTGGCTTTTCCACCTGGAGGGTAGATTCAGCTGTTCAGGTACGAGGGGTGCCTGATCTCTCCCTCTGTATGTCTTTCCAGTTTGGCTGAAGGAAAAGCATGCAGTTGGCCATCCTTTTTAGCACTGCTCCCCCACGGGCTGAGAGCAAGGGCTGAGGAAAGGAAGAGCTTTCACCTTAGTCTGAAAGCTTCCATGCACAACATAAGAAAGGGCAAATTACTGCTTGTCTTACAAGCTCAGTAATCACCAGGCGTGATGGACGGGTTAGCTGGCATTTAGCTGAAGCCAACCTTTCCTTTTATCCTATCTGTGAGACACTATTATTGCACTTTGGCTATATGCAAAGGTTGGGACTGGCTGTTAGTCTGAGAACACAAAAAATTTAAGAAAATGAAAGATTAGATAAAAAGGGTTGAATATGAGGTGGTGTTGCTTTACAGTTTTCTTGTGCGGAAATAAAATACGTGCTTTTATGTTCAAATTTCAGTTACTGAACATGGAATACAACTATATAAACCTTCATTTAAAATGGCAATGCATTTACATCTAACCATAGGGAGCTTATGCTATTATTCTCATTTGTATAATTATAAACAAAACAGAACCATACCATTGCCTGAAAATCCACTTCAGCATCAACAAGAGCTTTGGAAATCTGTGCTGCTTGCTGAAAGTGAACATTGTCTGAAAAGTGGAAGAGGAAAAAGGTAAACAAAAATTGCTTCTGTAATACTCTGGGGGAAAATCAAAGCAGCGAACACCCTAGACTCCCCAGCAGTACTGGCTGAAACACAGATTAGTTGCAAAAGCAGTATTATTTTATTGACGCAAATGTAACAGCCTTGCCCCTTCATGCTTTTGTTTTGTCAGTAGTAGAATTGCGAACCTGTCTGTAATACTAAAATGTCTAATTAACTGCAACTCACCATCTGCTGTTCCATGAATAAGGAGATATTCAACTTCCTTGAATTTTTCAGCTCTGGCCATTACTGTTGAACTCTGAAATAAAAGGAAAAAAAAAAAAAGAAAAGAGGTGCTATTTATTAGGAGATGACTTGCTACCAACTGACTTTGATTCGTGTTGACACCGTCTGGGGTCCTTCAGCTAGAACCAAGCCCAGCCCTGCTCACCCCCCTCTGCAGTGCCCTGGGACACGGCCACGCATCCAGGGGCTGGGTGCTCACACTCAAACCACTGCACACCCACCTGCAGCTGTCACCAAAGCTGCAAAGGAGCAGGCAGCTGCAGAGGAAGAGCTCTGCAGTGAGGTACACATCAGTGCATGGCCAGCATGCTGGGAGCCTGCAGCACACCGTGTGCCATAGGTTTCCTGTGTGACTGCAGACAAGTTTAAAAAAAAATGTTGCCATGGCAACAGTGTACCCTGTGAGAACAAGGAGTAGCTCTTGCAGAGGCTACACATGTTATCTTCCCCACTACAAGTACAACAGTTCACCTGCAGGTAAGACACCAGAGCTAATACTGCCCCAGGCTCCAGTAAAACTGGATAACAAGAAGTTCAAAAAAATGCACTCTCCAAATATGAAAGAGAAATGCCTGAACAAAATTCACTAGACCAAATCTCTAAGGAGAAGTCAAGCTACATCTTGGGAATGGAAACACGATAGAGTGATGAAAAGATGAAATAATCAGCAGCTATGATTAATGAAGAAATTTAAAACACAATAACAACATATTCCCTAGAACATTCTAGCCCTGACTTGTTACTGTGACTAAAGAATGAAGACAGTAAGGGTTGCAGATAAGATCTTTAATTTGGGCAGGGAAAGGGAATAGGATGGTGCTCTGCCATGAGCAGAGGAAGAAGAGGAGCAACAGGGACAAGACACTTTAGGCTTGATAAGATAACCAGTTAATCTGGCAAGAAAAAAAGTACCAAGAATTATGAACGGAAGAATTTAGTGGTTTTCTTTTTTCTTCCCCATTTTGTACTAAGGCTGTATCCTTGCACAACGATTTGCACTTAGTACCCCAAAAAAGTCAAATACATTATACTGCCAAGACACAAAAGTGTTGTAAATTTCCTTATGTCTCTTGTACATTCATGAACCTTTAAAGCAAGTACAAATATTAAATTCCCTTTGTCATGGCAGAATAGCGTACCACAACCCTTCCATACATGAAATGAGTTCTTTGTATATATTCAACGAAATCTAAAAAAACAACTTCAGCAGAGAGGATAAAAACCCCCTGCCCTCCAGTCTGTAACACTGCAGTTGCCCTCTTTTGATAGTCAAAGGCTGGAGAGCACCAGAAATCCAATATACGGAAATCCACCAACAGTGGAAGCATGGCACTTTCCATTTAGATCATTTTGGTATCATGGAGTAAGAACATTTAGCTGTGAGTCCCAAAATACAGAGAGAGCACTTTCATGCACTGAGAAGCACTGGTAAACCTGCTGACCAAAAGAGCAAATGAGCTAGAAATGGCCCAGTGAGATTAAAGGCAGAAAACCTCCAAACCAATCAGTATCCTTTGAGTAAATTATTTTCCACGTGTGCAGAGGAAAACCTGATAATATCACCTTGCTACACTTTCTTCCAGAAAACCAATGCTGTTTCAAGTAAACCTTCTGTGAGTGGAAGCCTGATTTAAGCGACACTTCTGAGAATTTGAGTGGCAAAAACAGTCTTAGAAAGAGGATGTCACTATTTTTCCTCTTCAGGCATTAAATAAAATAAAGTTATTTGTAAAAATACTTCAGAGAGAACAAGCATATGAGATACTTTCTCTGCTTTTTTATTACTGGTGATACACTTCACTTGCTGTACTCATTCTCAACATGAAGAGTCTCTTCCCTAAAACATGCTTTAAGGACACAGGACCTTTGTGTCCTTAAAGAAGGTTGCAAGATAGGGAGCACTCTCACGTTAGGCACAGCTAGATGACAAAACAACAGCAACAGCAGCTGAACAAACCTTAAGTGGACAGCAAAAAAATACAACTTTATTTACCACTTCCATTTTATATTACACTGCTGGGACAAAGGCTCCGAAAAGGTAACATGCACAAGTACTGAGAATTAGGCCCTGCTGAGTGTAACTGGCTTTTGTAAAGATCACACAGCAGTCAACATTTTATCAGCACTCCACAAACAAGTTAAGGTTTGGCTGAAACTGAAGGTCTCTCTCCCTTTAGCATATTCTCAGATAATAGAACAAATGTCAAATCAGTACAAGATGGCATATTTACAAAATTGTACCCTGTTTTGCATAACCTAATGATGCAGCAGTTCTTAAGGACTGAACATTTCAAATCTGCTAGAAAAAGATTGCCAAATCTATGACTGTTTCAAACACTTGCCAAAAGCATATCAAATTCAGAGTGAACTGCAAAATAATGTTCTCACAAGTGAACAGTCTCTTCGGTATGCTTTACATGGCTACTGTGTCTGACCTCCAGAGTTCTGCCCTGATTCAGTCTTTTGCATCAGGGATATTTCTTCCAGGCCACCAGATTCTCTGCCATTCAGCCTAGGATTATATTGGGAGCACCACCCAAGCTTGCTCCTCTCTTTTACAAAGCTCTAATTTTTAATAGTTTACAACTACCTTAAAAGACACTGAGCATTCCTAATTAGCCCACTTAGGAGTGTCAGTTGTCCCTCAGACTTGAATCCTGACAAACAGTATTTAACATCTCAGATTCTCTGCTTTCAATAAATGTAAAACCTAATGTCACAGTAAGACAAAGGTAAAATGCACCCCTCTTACCACTAGTTTCTTGAGTCTGTATATTGAGTCATGAATAATACTCTACACATCAGGAAGGTGCCAAGCAGTGCTCATCCTCTCTCAGCAGGTGTAAACACCACCTCACTTCTTTTAAATCAGGGTGCATACTACAGTTTATGCGACTTTTCACTTTTCATGCCAGCTTTACAGCAATGCAGCAGGACAGAGAATAAATGATGCAGCACACAAACCTGACAGCACAGAGTTAGCAGTGCAGGCTTTAACAGCTTCAGCTGCATGTACTAGCTTTCAGTACAGATTTTGCATTCACCTCAAAAAACATTCATTTCAGCAAACAGCTCTTGTCAGTATCAAGGGGCCAGGAGGCTGGCTGGCTGTTGGGGTTGGGACATGGAACAAAGGGGCTGCAAGCCAGGAACATACTGGGCTGAAGTCAGTAAGGGTCTTCAGCAATAACAAAATCCCACAGCCCTTTCAGTGAGACTACATGAAAAACAACAAACACTTCTCAAGCTACCCCACCATTCAGGTTAAAGGTAAAGTCCAAGTGCTACATCATTTGGAGTTTTTAACAACAAATGAGGATTTAAGTTGCATTTTCCTTTCTCTAGGAGCAGCAGCGAAGTGTGACAATCTGATCTAGGCAATTACTCCTCCTCCATCTAGCCACCATTCTCCCCAATTAGTCCTCTGAGTAACACATTTGAAACCTTTAGCTCTTTGGTACTGGCAGTTTCAACGTGGCCATTGCCAGCAATGGATCCCATGCCAAGAAAATCCGACTCCTGGCTTGAAAGGATTAAACAGTCCTCTGTTGCCATCTGTGCTGTGAAGCTGGTGAGTGACTTTGTGCACCCGGAGCGTTAACGTTCGTTCTGCACAGCGACAGGAACTCGTATTTACACTGCTACCTCCCAGACCTCCTACTGTTCCCACTGCCTTAAAGAAACACATTTGGGAAAAGGCAGGCAGGAGGCTGCAGGCTGCTGGTCAGTGCCTGCTGGGCACCAGGAGCTCAGTAGTTAGAAGAGGGACAGACAGACACCATACCAATTGTCCAGCAGTCACTACCATTGTCCCCAATCTTGACCAGAATGTCTGCTATAGCAGTTGAGAACACTAGAGTACTGTAAATATATTTCAAACCACGTGTTTCAGTCCATACATGTATTTGTATGTTTCATCAATCTTTTAAATCAATGCAACAACCCCCACCCTTTTTCTACCCGTGACACTTTTTTAATGCACACAACCAGTGCTAAACTGTCTTCTACCCTGCTTACCAAACACAGAGAATGCCCCGTCTCCACCTCTAACATCACTGTTTGGTTCCAGTATCACCGTGGCTGGAGAAACATTCCAATAACCAGGCCACAAAGTACCCCTCAGATTCCTCACAGTTCTCCAATAGCCACTGTATTTTCACCTAAGCCTGAAGTTTAACAAAACCTAACAGAAAGTTTGGCTGCTCTGCCCTATGCCCAGCTACCTGTGACTTCAAAAAGCCCTTGAGGCAACAAAAATAATCAGGGAAGTGGAAAAGCAAGTCATACAATTGATTAATCATGCTGTAACAAGGATTAACAATCTACACGCAATTTGCTTTCAGTAGGTCACATGGAAATTCCCTCACTGCTGTGCAAACACTGGTCACATTAGAACAAACTTTGGACACCCTGTGTTTATGGAGATCAGGCCAACATTTCAGCCCTGACACTGCTGGCTCTCAGTTGGGCTGCAATTTGATACGATCACAGTACAGACAGACTTGCGTATCTGTCGAAGTGTTCTAGTACTGAAGAGACTTTGCTTTCCCTGGAAAAAACTTGCAGATTCCTAAAGCAGGAAAATTCACACAATACCCATTTTTTAAAAAATTATGTTTCAGAAAGAATGGGAGTACATTTGTTTTTGTGAAAAATGTTTAAGATAAACCATACTTTGCTCACGAACGTACAAGTTTTTAAAAAACTGGTTTCTTGGTGGTTAAAACAGAAGTTTTTACAGCTTGCTTTACAGTCTGCAAAGTAGTCAAATGGAACCAAATGTAAAAAACCCCTCCAAAACACCAACATACCAAACAAACAACAGAAAACCCACACCATTCACCAAGAAGAAGCTGCCTTGTGCAAATCGAAACACGTGAAACTACAGCCTCTAACAGCACAATGCAACAATTCTAGCAGGAAAGAAGAAACAAATTTATTTCTCCCCACAGGGAGAGAACTAAACTCCTAAATGAGCAATAAAGCAGCTTAGAAATGAAACAACACACAAAAGAAGAAAATAAAGTGATTTCTTTCTTACATTATAGTTCTTCAGATTATCATTTGGTGTAGGAAGGCCCATGTATCGCTCTGTGTATATTGAATCTGAAATTAAAAAAATCCCAAAATTAGAATCTGCTACTTTGTTTTCAGTCTGTCTACCATTAATTTTACCCATTGATACAAGAAGTAACAATGCATACTGGAAACCAGGTTTTCTACAATGAGGGGTGTAGGTAACCATCGTTATTCAGAATATTTAATCTTCTTGTTGCCATGGACACCTGAATGCTGAATATTAATACAGTACTTTGTGTCAGTGTTTCCTTATTGTTATTCTTCCAGTAATCCTAAAAAAATTACTGAAAACACTGCAGTAAATAACTAGCATCTGAAAAAAAAAACTTAGATATTTTATCTAAATGTTTACTACCAAAAATCTATACAATGAAAATATGGTAGTATATTAGGATTCAGCTTGCCTGAAAAAAAGGATTTTGGTATTCCGCATTTTTTTGCCATTTTACCATTTGTAGATTTGCTGCTTTGTTTTAAGCCATACAAACTAATGCTCTACTTCCATATTCTGATATCCATTTGACTTCTCATTAGAGTTGTTGCACTAGAGGTTTTTAATGCTGAATATGTACGCCTCCATAATACTTCATTTAACTAGCTAAAAGTGCAAGTCTAGAGATCTTGATCATTAAATAAATATTTCCTGTCATACTGTAATATTAATGTCCAAAATATTACAAAGACTTTGCTATGTCCCCAAAAGACTTCTGCTAATGCCTGGCAGTATGATCTGAACTGCTGAATTAGCTATTGTACAGCCTCTGTGCTAGATGCAGAATGATAAACTATGCCTTATTTGGCAGAGGTTTGCCAGGGAAAGCTTTCCCTTGAATGTTTTTGGACAAATAAAAATGAGAAAAATGTTAAAATGTGTTCAGATTGCACCAGCACCTATTTATAACTTTATATAATTTTTTTAATCTCCTCTGTGAGGAGGGGCCCTATATCTGTATTTCTAGCCTCATGCAACTACTTCAAACCTTATGCTCTAAAGGTGAAGTGTATAGAGACTTGTCCACTTGATCAGGTTTTCCTCACATCAAGCTATTCTCAAGATGAATTAGATTTATAAAATCTAAATTTTACATGCTAAAAAACATCCCAACCAACCAACCAATCAACCAACCTAAGGCAATTCAAATCCTATTCTGTTACTTTGAGAGAGTAAATTACAATGCAAGTTCAAAGTTAAGCCTCACAGTTCGTTCTTAGAAGTGGAGTTTCATTTTGAAGACACAGAAGTTTGATAGTGATAGATTTCTGATACACAACACTGGTTTCAAAGCAAACACAGACACATTACTGTAATACTACCAATATTACAATAATTTAGCTGTCATTAATGGTTAAAGAGATTACCTGAAGTTATGGATCTGACTTTTTAAATGGGAAATAATAATCAGTGAATTGGTTTAATTTCAAAATGCAGTGGCCACGAGTTCATAAAAGCAGACCAAGTGGCATTTATGTGCCATCTCGTAGATAATCAGAAGTTCTCTGCTACGAATCTGCACTTTGCAGCATGTGCACTGGAAGCCATATGGGAATCCTTGTAACGAGGAAGCCCTCACATACCATAATACTGCCAGCGTGACACGGGGGCAACCGCAATTCCACACTTGAACACGCCGCTCCCAGAGCCAAGCACCATGGAGGTCACATATCCCCCGTACGACTGAGAAGAAAACATTGCTGTTATTTTAGTCGGAAGGGAAAGGATGGGGCCCATCTGCTGCACAGTTCATCAGGCATTTATAGGCTCAGCGTTTTTCATATTAATGAACTCCATTCTGAATTTGGGTCAGATCTCAGCCAGCCTGCTCAGTCGGGGAAACAGGCATCAAACAGCGCATGGCAGCTGTGGCGCTGATGAATGAGAACCTGGTGGGGGAAAAGGGCGCAAACGCTGCCCAACTGTGACTCAGCTGAGGGTGGCTGCGTTTGGGAGCACTGTAGGCAGCAGCAAAAGACAGGAAACAAGACACTGCGGAACCGCTGTGTCCCTTCCCGTGCTGGGGGAGTGGGTGGAAGCAGAGCTCTGGCCCACAGTGTGCCTGATGAGTAGTTGTAACAGGGCATCCAAAAATTTACAGCTCCCTTGGAGCAGACCTGTGGTAGCTTGCTCCCTAACTCTCCCCTGAAGTGTCAGGAGCAAGACTGTGACTGGGGAGTGAAGGATCTGCTGAGTCTGTGGGAGGAACTGTGCAACAACACACTCCTTGCTACACACAGAAAATTTACTCCCAGTCTAGGCTGATACACAGATGAGTAAATATCTGACACACTCGAGCATCCAGGCAGTGAGATACCTAAACACTGTCACCAACCGCCCAAATGACTGCCCTCACACGAGTTTGAATGGGTCATTTAGGAAAATGTGTCCACCCACATTCAAAAACAAGAGCTATTTTTGGATCTCATTCCTGTCTTAAAACTAGATTACAGGCAAAGGGAATTGCATCTTATTTCAAAGTCCTTAAATGTTTGCTCCAACTTCAATTCCTAGGTCGTCCCGATGAGATCAGCAGCGTAACACATGCACTTAGTAATTAAACACTGTATAAATGGCTAACCCGGCCACAGTAAAGACATTACTGCTGAATCTATGGCAAACAAAATCCATGTACATAGTGACAGCCTGGCAATGAGAGCCTGACAATCTGAAAACTCGAAAGATAAAGAAAATCTGTTTGCCCATAGGTTCAGTGTCCAGGATGCATAATCCCAATGTAGCTCCAAAGAGGAATGCTCTTGTGCTATTTATCCTGAGTGTCAAAAGGACTCAAGATGGGATTGCATCAAATCTTCAATTTCTTCAGAAAGAATTTTCCTTTCACTACTAGTTAATATTATTACACATGACTTCATATAACAGAGATGTTTGCCTCCAGAACAAAAAGCTATTAAAGGCACCATCTTGCCATCAAGCAATTTATTCACTGGTGTCTGTCACCTGCAGTGCCCAAATTTCATTTAACAATTTAATTCAGCACTGGAATCACTAACACTATGTACACACTTAGCTTTGCAGCTGAGGGGGTACGTATATGCTATTAAACTATTAAATATTTCCATCTACTGTGCCAGGTTTTAAAGATGCATCAAGTTAGATGAATCTGACCTCTGGTTGCAAATGCCACGATAACCACCCCACGCAGCTGGCTCGAGTGTAATTTCACCTCTTTTTTTAAAAATCTATCATCCAACTGAAGAAATACTGGTGAATATATACTTGGGTTTTTTTTCTTTTTAGTATAGGTTCATACGGTACATAGGAACTTGGCAGCATTTATTTAAATTGGTTTTTAATCTCTCTAGTAGTCCTAATTTCTCTTACAAAGGCTCCTGAATGATTGCAAAAGGGCAATGTATAAACACACTTAAGATGAACTTCATTAGTTCAAGTACTGGATTGTTCTGTGACCCCAGAGTAGCCTCACATGAAGCATTACAACATCTCACACACATGGCAGCACAACAAATAGTTGTTAAAATTAAATAGTATTCCCACCAAAATTATTTGAATACTTACCCAACCCCAAATAGCTATTCTGTTCTTATCAACAAAGCTCATTTCTGAAAATTTTCTGAAAGCAAACAGAATAATTAAACACTTAACAGACTGCAAGTATCTCCCATCCTACAGACGTGCCTATTTCCTATCAAGTCTGCCTCTTTCTATTGTACAAATAAGCATTTCCCACTTCATCACAGTGACTGCATATCAAAACATAAAATAATTCAGGCACGTGTCTCTTCAGGAAATTTAGAAAAACATCTGTGCATTAAGACCCTGGGAAACCCTTCAACTCACACTCACTGGGATTTGTATTGTATCAGGTTAGATTTCATTACCTGCCTTGTCTTTTTTTTTAAAGACGCACAAAAATCAAATTGCAGCAGTAAGGAACAGACCAACACATGTAAATACAGTCACCATTAAAAAAAAAAAATCAAGAAGATTGTGAAATTCTATTTATTTAAACTCCTTAACATTTTAAAATCCCACATAGAAAACCCTGTAAGGGGTAACTTCATTGCAATTCCGAGAGATCCATACTGTGATTGTTGGTTTTAATCAGATTCTACAAACATAAACCAAGTGACAAACATGAACTATGATTTAAAGGCTGAGTATTTCTCATAATTCTGCCACAACAGAAACCTGCAAAAATGTTGAATTAAAACTTCCATCTCCGAGTTCCTTGGTAGCATGCTTTTCTACTAATGTGACACATATCATCTCTAGAAAATAATCATCTCTATAAAATCAGAGATATGGTTAATAGGTATTACAGCATTAACTCGCCTCTCTTTTTAAGCATAAAATGATGGTTGGCCCATAAATGACACACTTCAGTGTACAAAATTAAGCAGAATGTAGTTATTTTTTTGCCAGTATTTTCAAGATGACAATTTGAAACCTTCACCTTTTTTCCCCCCCACACAATAAGCACGTAAAAGCAGGAGCAGGTGTTGACCTTTCCCTGTATCTCACCTGGCTGCTGCTATCTGATCTTCCACTTCATATGTTCCCAGCCTTCTGTTTATGGTGTGCATGATTTCATCCCCCTGGTAGCCGCTGCCCCTGCCGTCGAAGCTGGCCACGATGATCTGCTCCGTGCTTGCCAGGTAGGTCGCCCAGCTGATCCGGAACACTTGGTCTACTTTCTGACTACAGGGTCCTGCATACCTAGGGGAACAGTGCCACAAAATTCAGGCGTTTACTCTCCACATATTCTCACATCAGGAATCTGAAATACATGTATTGCTGACAATTTTGGCCTCTAAAGCAGAATAAACTTTTAAATTAAACTGAGGAAACAAGAAAAGCTTCACTGACTGACTCCAAAGTGCCACTAAAAGCAATATGGTTTTTTAAAACTTCAGCTGTTAATCAAGGAAGTAGACTGGATTTTTTTTCCTTTTACTCCTTTCTGCTTTAATAAGAAACCTTCATTATTTTGACTTTAAGCAGCTTATCAGAAATCCAAGCCAAGTTTTCTTTTGTTTTGGCACATCTAGTCACCTGAGTTTCAAAGCGATGTTCTCTAACTATTTCTGTTCCCTTTGCCCATGCTTTATTTGGTTTAAGTCTGAAATCAACAGATAGCCTTCAAACGGAAAAATACCATTTTCTGCATTTTCAGTGTCTCATCAGTCTCAACTGTTTCTTATGCAGGCTGAGAAACAGGAAGCAAAACTATAATTTTAACTTTTTACTTTAAAATATTTCAGAAGCACTTGATCACTATGAAATCATACTCTGAGTGCCTTGATGGTAAAATTCTGTGCAGTGCACTTCTCTAGCCACTGTTCAACAGAGTAAGAAAGAGAAGAATGGCCTCTATGGCTCTACAGCCCACTGTTACCAGTTTTAAAAGCACAGAAAAAACTACTGGGAATTTAATTCAAGCTATGGATCCCTACACTTCCAAAGTAATTTCTGATATTAAGATCACCATGACCCAGAGCTGATCCTAACAAAGGTCCAGGTAAGTCAATAAAAATAGCATCATAACCAAAACAAGTCTTAAGAAGCCAAGAGCACTGGGTGCTCATTAAAATATTCAATAGGGACATCAAAAAGTGCTACTAAATTGCATTTATAAAGATGTATCTAACAACTACCAGCCAGTTTCCTGACAGAGTCACCTTTTCGTAAAAAGAAGAAAAGCTTAACATTTTTATATTAATGCATAGCTAAAATTCAGTAATTTCCATTGGCAGAAAACATACCAGAAGTGCCTGATGAAGACCAGACCAATCAGCACATGCTTATGGGCTTGTATTTATGAAAAAACTCACAGCAAATGCAGACCTGACCACAGGATGACATTTGTCAACACTGACTGACAGTCAAGTATCACAGAAAAAATGCAACATCACACACCACTAAAGCTTTAGGATACAAGGCTTATTCAAGGTCCCGGTCTGAAATGTCATTTCATCAGGGATTACTCCTAAGGAACGTCACAAACACAGGAGGAGGTAAGCTAACACGAGCACCCTGGCTGTTAAATCACACAGAATTCATCTGCCTCATTGCCAGTGCCTGAGTATGTTCTCATTAAGCATTACATCATCTTGGGGCACACGAATCCACCATGAACTGGGATAAACTTTAATCTTTCATTCTATCTTAAAACTACTTCAAGAAGCAATTAGAAAACATGCCAGTTTTGTGTTTCCTTATTAAGAACATTTGAGGTAGATGAAAGTGATTATTAACACAACATTGCCATGTGATGGAAAACTTACACATCAAGGAGCAGAGGGTACTTCTTTGATGAATCAAAACGGGGAGGCAGAATCATTTGATACCACAGGTCTGAAAGTGAAAAGAGTTTGATTTAGGTCAATTCCCCAGTGAAATTATTTGTCATGCATTCCAATTCATACAAGAGCACATTTGAGCCACCCCCTAAAATTAAAGAGCAGTGTCACCTGAACATGTAGAAGTTCCTAGCTAATCTAGTAATTTAAAAAAATGTTTTACAGTTAAATTAGCAGAAAGTAATAAAATCTGGGGACTCAACATGCCGTCTCATAACATCATTCTTAACTTATATTTGAAACTTGTTATATCTTTACAGTGGCAAATCTAACACAGGCTCAAAAATAAAATTTCTCTCCCAGCAGAGGAAAGAAATTCTATATTATTTTGAACCTGCCAGATAGACTTTGCTTGACAGTTTGTAAAGCATCCCAGAAACATATCCAAGTATCTATTATTTTTGAAGCAATATTGATTCTAGTTCCATTCATGTTATTCATTCTACCCAAGCTGGCCGTGAGCTGAACATTTTAAAGGCACACCCTCCAAGTTTTGCAAACTGAATGGCTCAATTCTTCACTCATGAATTTTAAGAGAACTGATGCTGCAATGCTGATGGACTGCACTGCAGTAATAGTCAGAGTGCAAATCTTACAGAAATTTGCCCAGATATAAATATGCAAGGCCTCAGAACACTGAATCATCAACAATCCAAATTGAACACATTAAAGTACTAGTTTTAAGTTTTTGCATACTATATAGTCATAGGTGGATTTCTTCTCCAATAAAGTATATGGATTTGTTAACAGACTTGAAACTTTAAGTAAGACTACATAAACGGATTTGTTTCTCCTACTTTTGATATTAAAAATAGATTCCCCTTACCCAAAAGCTTTTACCCTGAAGACATGAAGTAGTAAGAAGAAAGAAGAATAAAAAAATATGAATATACAACTGATAGCATGAAGAACATCTTTAAATCTCCATCTTGCCTGGAAGATTTCATCTTTAGCCCTAGTAAAAATGTGACAGAAATAAAAGACAGAAAACACAAAGATAAAGAGAGTTATTAAATAAATAAGGCAACAGTGAAAGAAGGGAGGCATCAGAAAGAACAGTCAGCAATGACTGACCTAACTCAATACAGTTTGTAAAATGGAATTCCACTAAGAATATCTTGCTCATTTTATCAGGTGGAAGTTTGTCATGAAGAGAAAAGCTAATAGCAAAGGCTGGAGCAAGAATAGTTTGGACAGGTACCAGGCCTCCCACTGCTGGGCTCTCTGATATTGCTCAGCCTAAGAGCACCCTAGAAACATTTCTCTACCCAAATTCTGAGGGACACCACTCACAAAGCATTAAGAGTTCATTTTCTAGCATTTTGTTCTGGTCTGTATCAAGGTTTATGCAGTCTTGGAGCGTGACTGTGCTTTCAAGAATGACTATTCAATCTAAATCTATTCAACCTATCCAATCCCCCCCACAAAGTCAAAGGTGATAGTGTTGAAAAGCTGTTTAAATGTTTTCTCAAGGTTCTTTATTTAGATTGTGTCTGCTTTTTTATAGTAACTGAACTTGTCCAGTCTCCCAACCTAACACAAACCAAGGGGACTTGCACCTGTAAATCAGAAAGACCTACTTGAATCTATAATGTAATGTAAATTCAACAATGTTATAGAGCTTTGAGTTTGTGCCCCAATCTCATTTCTCTTATTTATTTAATGCCCTGTTAGAGACTTCTGGTTTCCAGTTTATTATAAAGGAACGAGGACTTAAGCCACATCATCATGAAAACATGAAGACATCACACTATGGAGAAAGCACATTTTAGATAAGAACATTTTGGGATTTCAGAAAATAACCAAGAATGTTTGGAAATGTCCAAAAAAAATCATCTTGCCTCCAAGTTCTAAATAACTGCAAGAATTCCCATTACACCCATCTAGCCTGTCACGCTCCTCAGCAGAAGACCTTGAATCACTTGGTGCAAAGGGGGAGGGAGGGGGAAAAGGTAAAAGATATTTTTGAACTTACTGTATCCACTTATACTAAGGAAGTCAACTTTTTTTGTAGGCATCTGAATATCTTTCAATGATTTTTTCAGTTCAGTGTTATTTTCCAAGTTTCTGAGGACTAAATAACAGAGGAAATAAGAGTCAAAGACTAAACACATTTTTTTTCAAAATGCTCTGCTCTTTAATTATGAACCACTTTAAATATTAAACCTGGGATGATGGCTTACTTACACTTACACAAAACTTACACTGCAGTTTTGGTTTATTGCAGTTTTTTTCTTTACTCTCAGATTCAATGTTTACAATATAGTTTTCCTTCATTTATTTTTCCCCTGTTTTTCATGCAGTTTCAGAAAAACTGAACAATTATTCAATTCAAAAGTCATACACAACTGTTTTCTAGCCCAGTGTAAAATAATGTTAAATAAACTCTGAATAAACATATGCCAAACTATATAATTTATTCTTCTGGTAATTATTTGAAATTAAATTTACCCTTTATAACTGACATTTTTATTATTATACTATGAAATGAGAATAAAATTAGAATAACTTTACAGTGCAATTTTCTGTCTCAATAGAAATTAAAGACAATCCCATACCTTCATCATCAAGGCTTCTGTGCAGAGTAGACATGGGCAGGCCAGGACCTGTTAACAGGGCACAAAACCTTCATGTTTGCATGCTGGCTTGAAACACAACCCTCGTAAAGTAATTGGAAACGAGTGAATCATAAAAGCTCAGAACTTGTTTCCCTCCAGTCTGCTCAAGCTGAATTTTAAGTTAGGACGGCCCAAATTCAAGCCACAGGACCCCACAAAATATTCAGACTGTCTCAGAGATGAACCACATGACTGTGATGTACTGAAGAACAGAATTTCCACTCTTTAGCAAAGTCCACACCTTAGTTGTGGACTATGGCTTGGCCATCAGGAAGCCTTGTCACAGAGAGCAGAGCAATTGTCATCGACCATTTCTACAATCCAACAGAAAATTCCCTCTCTGCTGTCTGTCCTTCTAGCCCATGGATTAAGGAAGATCTTGGCACGTTAAAAAACAACATGCATTTCAATGAAGAAAAAGAAATTTTGGAGACAATTTTATTTTTCCCACCCTTTGATTAATTTAACCCTTGTACTATCTAGCAGGTCAGAGACAGACTACAGTCCCACTAATTACCTTATGATTACATTACTTGGATTTTTTTCTTGACCAGCACTATCTTAATTTTAGTCTCAAACATAAAGCACTGCTCTTTATTCAGTCTGTTGCTTGTCACACTTTCAGAGCCTCCAAATTCCTTCTGCAAGCAGAGCTCCCCATGCATCTCTCAAGGAGATGCACAGTGGACAGGAGTGTTTTGCAGCTCTTTCAGGTCCACTGACAGATAGAACTAACAAGTTTTATCCCAGTAATTTTTGTCAAGGTACTTCTGAGCCTAGGAGGCAGTATGTTTTTCCATTGCCAAAACATTTATACAATGTTATCAACACATATCATTGTTACACAGTACATATCAAGATCCTGACGAAGTGAACTTCACCACCCAACTAATCAGTGAGTCATGTTTATGTCAATTAATTCGGGAGATACTCACCGAGACAATTTAGCTGATAATACTGCGCGTCTTTGCTGAAGGACACAGAATAATACTGGCATCTTTCTTTATCCAGATCACAGCTAACACATTTAGTAGAATTTGGACTGCTTTCCAAGAGCACTCTGCAAAGTAAATGAGCTTCATCTCAGAGATTACTTTTTTTTTAAGCTATGCTAAACCAGTATATGCTTTTTAAATAAGATGGCTGTATGAAACATTAGGAAGTGATAGAAAATTCAGAAGTGATAGAAACTGATTTAAAAACTAGAGAAAACAGACTTTCAACTTTGGAGTTCAATTAATACTGAAATTATAGTAATAGGAAAAAAAGCATGAGGATTATTTTCAGGGTTTTTTTGCTAGAGGATTGGTTGTTACTTCTCACAATTTCCCTTTATTAACTGAATTTATAGAAAAATATTTCAGTTATTTTTGCAGTTTATACTCTTACATTAATTTTCATTAAGTATCCTAAAGAAGATCCCACATGAGGCTGAACATACAAATCTCTAAGTTTTCAGTGTGTTTTCTTAAAGTTTCTTTTTCATTAAAAAAATTGTACTCAGGCTGCAGAAAAAAAATTACTTACTTATAAAGATTTCTCCCTCCTGGCATTCCACCATTTTCATTACTAATGTAGTATCTACAAAAGCAAAACATACTGGTTTTAAATTATTTTAAATATTTTAAAATACTTACAGTATAGTATTTAAAAATTATCTGACACATTTAAATCAGATTTTTAGTAAGTTAAATGACAACTTCTCCTTGTTCTCTCCCCCTGCTTGCTCAGACCCTTGTTACCAGACCTTGTGATAGGAAGTGGTACCTTATGTACAGATTACTTACAAAGATGTATTGGTTACAGCTTCTATGCTGATCACTTCCCATTTCCCTGAAGTAATAGCTACTGGAGCCTGGAGCAGGGGAAAAGGCAAGGCAAAAAGCAGAACATGAAACTCCTTGATCACCAGGAGAAACACCAGCCAGCAGTGCCTGTCCTACAGAATATTCCTCACCTCTGAGCCATTTATGTAATGGATGTGCTTGTAACCTGCTGCATCGCTGAAGACTTTGTAGTAGGCAGCATTGTCGGGTGCAAAGTGAGGGACAGATGGCTGAAACTTGAACATAAGAGAGATGTCTATTAAAGCAAAAAAAACAAAACTCCACATCCAAAGCGATAAATTTAGGTTTTAATATCTCTAACCAGGAGCCTCAGTGCTTACAACAAGGCATCAATGAATGCTCTGCTAACATTTTTGCCTTCTGATTTAGTAGGTAGAACCTGTAGCCATCACTCTTAAAATAAACACACTTGAAATATTTCCTTGCCCCTTAAGCAGCAGAATTTCCTGAGTATTAGTCGTGGTAGTGATCCACCCCCCCAACCTGCTTCAATCCCCCCACCCCCTGTAAAATGTGAAGTATTTTCAGTGGTCAATTTTAGGAAACAGTATGTGCATCTGCTTTCAAAGGCACTGTTTTATTCTGTCCAATGCAGCTGTAACCTATAAAAATGTACTTTGCAAATTCATGTTTTTCTTGAATTTCCCATTTTAAAACACATATTTGTGAACAAATTCTTTAAAGTCAATTTTTTCTTAGCTTAACCGTGAAGAATGTTCTGCTCTATTCAAAAAAACACAAGCTGCTTTCCAAGAGGAAATTTTGCTAGTAAGTAGGTGATTACAGAATGACAGAGAACTCAAACTGGAACAATATTTTCATGAAGAAACTATCCATTTATCAATTGAGAGTGACAGAAATGAATCAATTTCTTCTATTGACTGCCATTTAAATGGGCTACATATGGTAGAAAAAAAGAGAGGAATGAAATTGAGCTGAATGAAATAAAACTTTATTTCTGTGATAAATGCCCAAAGGAGCTAAATGCTAATTAGGCAAGTGGCACAATGTAACTGCCTCGGAGATGTTACACCCATTTTGAAATGGTGAAACAAAGCTGAAGTGATTTGCCTCCGGTCATTCAGAAAGCAATGACAGAAATTAAGTCTTTCTAACCATGTGCTCCAAATAACCTCTCCTTGTTCCCAAGCAATATTTTTGCAAAAAGTAATCCGGCAAATATTTTGCTAGCTTTTCCCTTGTTTTTCGAAGTGTGACTTTCCTTTAACTCAACTGGCAAGCTGTAACAGCTGATGACCTGGAAGCCTTATACAGCAATGCAGGCTTTTCTGAGCATTCTTAGTTTAAACATAAATTAATCTCCATTAAAAAAAAAAAACAAAACCACCAACAAAAAAACCCCTAAAAAACCCTCCCCGCCAAAAACCATAAAAAACATTATAGATACAAAGAGAAGACTATATGTTTGTATTATATACACATACATATATAATTTACTTAGATTTGTCTATACATACATATGTGCATATATACATCTTGCAAATATATAAAAATATTCCTTATCAGTCAAATATCATTTTATCATCCCTAAGAAGGTGAAAATAAAAAAAAAGGAATAAATATACCTATCCTATCCCCTCTTCAAGCCTCCCTACTCTCTATTTCTTTCTCAAATCCAAGAATCATACAGTGAGATTATCATTCCTTCCAACAGCTCCTAAGAAGTGGGTTGTCTCTTTAAAAGAAACAAAAAACCAACAACCTAGTTTAGTGGCACAGACTTGCATTTTGCCCTCTCATTTTGCACAACTGTTTACAAAGTCTGCAGCTTGATCATCACATTGTCTAATTGTGAAGCCTTTGCTGCAGAGAAGCAAAATGTGTCAGCGTTAAGGCCTTCCTTTCCATATCAAATTTGACAGCAGGTGGGTTGATCTCTCATCTTCATACTGCGGATGATTTCATCCCTGCTGTTGCCTCCCTCTTTGCATTTCTTTAAACTTTCATTTTTGACTTCAAAAGTGAATTAGTGACTAAAGCATAATCAGTGTGTGGAAAATGCGGGAGTGGAAAGTGTACTCTGTGTTCTCATCAAAAACTCTGAAACTCATTTCTCCCTCCAAATCTGAACTTTTGCATCTCTGCTTCACTTCCCCCAGATCTTCTGTGTAGTTCATTAGGTGCCTACTCTCTACCATGTACGAAAGGACTGAGAGGCAGCAGGGAAAGCATCATCCAGACAGCAGTGGCTTGGCAGAAGTGCATGAAAATTTTAATCTGGACGGTTACATACGTCTTGTGCCCACTTCTCTTCAATGGGTACTTCATGTGGGGGAAAAATAAATAAATAAGTAGCCCCAATTAAAACCTGGAATAGTCTGTTGCAACCTGATACAGTAAAAAATACTTTTGTCCTCTATGCCTTTCTTCCAATAGGATTCAAAGGTTACAGAATACACCTCTTAATACATTTTATTCCTTAGATCTTTCTGGAGGTAGCAGGAAGACTAGAAAGCAGGTAAATCAGCATAGCTGGCAACTCCCCAGAACAAAGGAATTCTGAATCTGGGCTCCTGCATTCCCTCCCTACCTACTGCTATGAAAGCAGCAGGTCAGAAGTAGTGTGGAAAGAGTGCTATGCTTTTGGTAAGCTGAACACAAAATCAAAGGATCCTAGAATGGTTGGAAAGGACCTTGGAAGTTCATCATAGTTCAACCCCCCCTGCCATGGGCAGGGTCACCTTCCACTAGGCCAGGGTGCTCAAAGCCCCATCCAACTGGGTCTTGAACACTCCCAGGGATGGGGCATCCACAGCTTCCCTGGGCAACCTGTGCCAGTGCCTCACAACCCTCATAGTGAAGAATTTATTTCTCACACCTAATCTGAACCTACTCTTTCAATTAAAGCCATTACCTCTTGTCCTGTCAACAAGATGCACAGTCACAGAGGGCATGATTAGAGCTCCAGCCATGCTGCACTGTCAGCCCAGCCTGGGAGTTCAGAACCCACTATCCACAAAAAAATAAAGCTTAACCCCAGGCATGGGATGACATTTGATATTTTTTTCCTGTACATGTAAAATGCAGCAAGTGAGGAGACTGGACCTACACACAAGAGGCACTACAAAATGCAACAGGCTCATACAAAATTTTCATAATTATCAGAATTATTTAGCATGTAGCAGTTTTAGAAATTGAACACTCACTCTGCCAATCCAGCCAGTTGTACTTTCTTCAGTAAGCCGTTTTTCCTAAGAACAAGAAAAACAAACAATCCCACAACAATTATGTTTATTTTCCATCAGGCTCTATTTCTACAAAGATAAACACACAGATACATTCCACTCCTTTCTAGTTTAATTTACCACTGCAACTCTCCCACCTGATTTTTCTTACCTTTGGACATGACCAAGTATCATTTTCAAAGTCACAGACTGTGAGGACTGAAAAATTCTGAATTCTTCTGAGCCACTGCAAACAAATCCTTTCATCTGTCACCCATGTTACAACACTCAAATAATGATCCCTGAAAACAGCAACAGCATAAGATATTTAAAATTCACTCTATAATAGCATACCATACAATAACATTCAGCAATTCACTGAATGAGACTCATCTGGCTATTTTCATTTCATTCTACTCTTCAACAATAAACAATGATGCAAATGTAATTGAGCCATTTTTTCATCAATTGTTTTTGCTGCTAGTAGATGCCTTGGTTATTTTCAGAGATACAATAAAGAATTAGATGGCTCATATAAACCCACTTCCAGAAAGACTGCAATTAAATTTTAACAGCTATTCTCTAAAGCATAAAATAATAGCTACTCCAGACTGTTCATAAATCTTGTACTGTGTGCATCTAGAGGAAATTCTTCTGAATATTAAGTTGTATATGCCTTAGATTTAGCAATTTTATCCTTAGCTGCCTGAAGGTGGTTGCTGGTAATTATTTTCTGAGTGATACATACTTTTGTTCAATTGAGTAGTTATTTCCATTAGTTACAATGGAAGGAGAGATCGTACCAAAACCAGATATTACTATTTGAATATTTTACTTTCATCTTCAGAATATTACCCAGCTGACATGAAGAATGAAGCACCAAAAAAACCCCCCAAAAACATTTTCATGAATATTCCTGTATATTCATTTTAAAAATGCACCACATAAAATTTAGTGGCTTTGTTTACCATAACGATCTGTTAGATGTACTGTCTTATTTTAGATCTCTCCTATCTCCTTGAAGCCTTATGAACTAAAATAAAACAAACTTCCCCTCCAAGGCAAGTATACATTTTTAACCGTAATTTGCACATTTGACTTAGTTCCAAGTTCATGTTCCCTTTTCCCCCAAAGTTAGTTAACAAAAATGTGTGGGAAGTTTTGTGATAAGAGTATCTTTCTGATCGCTGCAGTTTGGGGAGGGAAATACTACAATTAGTGTGGATGGATTAAAAATATATGTCAACTGGTTATCAAAACCCTTCAGATTTATTTTCTAGATTACAGTTTCAAAATCATGTTTGGAAAAGGTCTATTTTTGCATTTATATTTGACTTGGAAGTCAGCAGGTCATTTAATTGCTACTGTCATTAAGTTGGAGCTTGTTTGGAAAAAAAAAGAAAAAGGAAAATGCCATTCTTCCTGTACCTGTAATAGTGGTTTCCCTTGTTTTGTATAAGGCGAATTAGTCCCCCACTTTTTATTCCTTCAAAGTGAGAGACGTTAACAATTCTGGTGACTATAAATCATTAATCAGACATGATGGATATTACAAGGAAAACAAACAAAAAATATTATTTATTGAGCTATTATAATAAATATCTCTCCCCTGTGAGAGTGGGAATGCACCTTCAGTATTCAACAGCACACAAAATGTTAACTAAGCTGCAGATAAGTATAAAGCACAGTAGTTTTGCACTGCCCTTCCTCATTTGTTGCTGAAAAGGGATACTCTGCCAATATTCTATTCAGAAGTCAGCTTATTTTAGGACAGATCATTTCAGACAAGAAGGATCCATTCCCTTCATCCTCCTGTTGACTAACAGGATCCCCCTGTACCCATGATGCCAAAACCAGTGGTTAAATGCTGGATGGATTTCATGCTGGTCATTCATGCAGAGTGTCAGGTTTCGAGGGCCATCACATGGCAAAGCACTGCCATTCCAGATTCTGGCAGTTTGTCTTGAAAAAGAAAACTCTTGCTCTGCAACATAAATGGGCTGTGCCACCTTCAAATGTGGGGGTAAAACTGCTGCTTATCCAAGCGCTGGATAGTGCTGTAACAGGCAACCATTTGCTGAGGCACTGCCCCTCGACAGCCCCAGGCAGGCAGGTGGAGTGAGGTATGCCACCAACTCAAACTTAGTTTTGCTCAAAATTTAGCTCCATGGAAGTAAAACCAGAATTTTCCATCACAAAAACTAACCTTTCCTGTCATACAGTGGTATACATATAAACACAATGTAAATATTCAATACTTCATGCTTCCAGAAGAAAAACTACCCAACAGCAACATAGCACATTGCTCACCTTTCCCTACTCATGTACCTTTGCTCTTGCAAAGTTCCCCAAGACTTGTTCTGGCCACCTCAACTTTTGCAGGACACACCTGGTGAGACTTGGCCATTATTTGGATCAGCCACTGGGAGAAGGAGTGAGTTTTGATCCTTGAACTCATTATTCAAGATTTATATTTGTATTAATCCTGACTAACAGAGTGTTAAATTAATTTAAAAATGGATGAACTCCATGTAACTTACACCTCTGTTAGCCAGATGGGTGCAAGGCTGGAAGGCAGCTGATGGTTAGTGTCCTCACCTCTCCTTCCATAAGGGATTAACAAAAGGTAAAACATAACTCTATGACAGCAAAGATCTTATCAGTACTGAGCAAAATGCAAAGGGGTTTTAATTCTGAGGCACTGGAATTCTGGAGGAAAACAAGGCAAGACAGCTATCTAACATGCAGCTATTGCAGTGTGACTGTAACGAGGGATAAAGAACAACATATTCATGAGAAGTTGCATCTCTGCTAACACATGGATGTTACACTATGGTGAGGAGTGAAACGGAAGAGCACTGATTTTCCAGTTATAGCTTTTTGGCCCCCACGTATAAAATGCTGGTTTTATGCATAAGCTACCAGAACTTTGTTTTTTTCTGGTTTATCAGTAGAACCTGTGCTTTCATACCCATCATGTTTGTAAGAGCAAACCTCTAAAACATTTCCACAATACTGTTAAAAAGAAAAAAACAAAACCCAAGATCTGGGATACCAAATTGTGTGCATGCACTTTAAATTGATGTAGCTGCTCTTTACAAAATATATTTCTATCATGTTGTGCATTTCCAGTGGCATTTTGAGGAATACAATTTTCCATTTACTCTGAGAGGTGCTGATTTTCACCATCTTCCCAAAGAAAACAAACATTTTAAGTATAAATCTGAAGACAACCATGATACCTTGCCTTAGCAAGGAGTCTGCTTCCAATGAAATCAAATCTTCACTTACCATTAAGGTTTTGTTTTGTTGGGTTTTTTCCCCCAGTGAATTGAAATACATATATTATAATTTGATTATATGAAAACTTGCTCATATTAAAGTTGTACTGTGAAATGACTTCACCATAGTTAGACTCCACTGAATGTGATGAGCCAAGAACTTGTCACATTCTGAATATAACATACATGGAATATGCCATCTATATATAATCACTAGGAGGATAATCTCTGTGCAGATTTTCTCTGGTAAATCTTGTTGCTACCAGAGCCACATTACAGGGAAAAACTGCCATATACACTGAATACAGAGAGGCCACATATAAAAGCTCCTCCTCTCCCATCAAAAGAAACAATCAAATATCAAATATTTAACTGAAATTTCTCACCTTGATTCTATTTCTGCAGGTGGAGAAATTTCAACAGGGCTGCGAGATAGAAGTGATCTGGTATCCACAATGAAGAATTGTACAGTTGGATTTGTAGCTCCTGCCTAAAAACAAAATTTTTCATTGTACTTTTGAAGAGAGAATATTCCTGGTGAAGTAAGTGTTTGAAATTATAGATGAATAAGTTACTACAGAAAGGTAAAACCAGCCAACTTCAAACACGTGAAAAGGCAGGTTCCTAAATGCAGTTTTTAAGATTGATGCATAAATTATCCTTTGTATTTTTCATAAAAAAGTGTGAGTTATGAATTCCTAGATAAGAAAGACTACTACATTTAGAAACAATCACAGGGCTTGCTGTATTTGACCAGATCTCATCCTACATGCTACACATAGTACCTAGCAGAGAATCAAATCCATTGCTAACACACAGGAAAGTGCTTCTCCATGGAAGCAGCACCTTACATTAACTAATCATATCACAGCTGTCTAAATCACAGTCAAAGCTGTGACTGCAGCACGTGCTCCACTATCTCTAAGGTAATGCTGCTGACAGCAAAGGAGCTGTGTCAGTAAGGGCAGCTTCTCCTGTAGTTAACCAGCCAAGTCCTCATGGTAACAGGCTTGATCCACCTCCAGAAGTCAGAAATATTCCAAACAAAAGTGGTTTGCAATAAAATGTGTAATTTAGATTGGCAATTCATTCTACACCTATGTCTCTTTTCAGGGCCGTGCTCAGGAGAGAGTGTCTGCAGCTGTCAGTGACCCCTCTGGGGCAGGCTCCAAGGGCACAGGCCAAGGCCATGTGCTCCAGGGCCTTTGGGAAGGGTAGGGAGTGATCACAGCTGCTGCTGAGAAAGCTGAGCTTGGCACAAAGAGGGCAGTTTTGTCACCAGGCAGCTGTACCAATGAGCAATAAGCTGGCTCTATCAGCTGTCCTGCCCCGTTAATCAAGAGTGAAAATATCTTCCCAGGATGGCCAGACCATCGTGGACTGGGGCAGGGCATGTTGATGCCTTAACTCAACACAGACTATAAAAACCCAGGGGTGAACAGAAGGAACTAAAATGATGGGCTTGAGATGATTTCAACCCATCTATTCCTTCCCAGCAATGGGGATGCCCAGCACTGTGATGGTGAGCATTTTATGGAGGCCAACTATGAGAAAATGCTTGTATTGACACTCAGAAGGGCAGTGCAATTGTTCTACTCTAAGTGTAATTTGGACTTGCTTTATGTCTTAGGTCCATTGCTCAGATAAATCAAAATCCTGTATAATGCCAAATAACTTCACACAGGTAAGTCTTGCATTAAATATGAAACCCTCCCCACATGGAGCACTGTGATTCTCACCCCATTCAGCCCCGTGCTAACTGTGCCATGAGCAGTGGGCATAAAGTCACCTGGACAGGAGGGGGGAGGACAAGGAACTCCTTGCACAAAGGTTTCACTCTCACAGCTAAAACTGGAAGAGCTTTAGGTGTGGGCAAAGAAACTCCTTCAGCAGATTCCTCCTCTTCCTCTCAATACAGGACACTGAAAATGCTAGATTAGCTGAAGAGGATTCCATTATCAATACCATGCACAACCCTAACCTAATGCACATCTGCCAAATGCTTTGTACCAGCTTAACTCCCTGAGAGTGTTTTTATCTCAACATCTACTCAGTACCTCCAGATTTTATGGTGAAACAACAAAACCTTAAATCATACTTTTTTTTTCCTATTTTTTTTTCTTTCCCCTGGAGATAATAAAATACTTTAACATTGCCAGATGCTGTTGACTTCAGAAAGAGTAATCACAGCAAGCTGTTGAGGAGAGACAGACAATATTTTCATTAGCAGGAACTGATTAAATGAGACTCCTCTCTTAATGAAACTACAGAACAAACATGTTTAATAAATAACACAGACCTTGGGATATGGGATTTTAATGGTCTTTGGATACTGCAAGGTGTCCTCAGAATAAAAGGAATACTCTATAACAGGAACTTCTGTATCATTAAAGGATGCATATGCCAAAAAATTGCCATTTGGAGACCACCACAGAGCAGAATGGGTGCCAAACATTTCCTCTGAAAGAGATGCAAATGTATTTAAGTTATAATTGATAACTTGGCTCTTCTATCCTAGGTGCTGTTCTCGTTACTTTTTAATAGGACTTCTTTTTAAAATTGAAGTTCAGATACTAAACTGAAGACTGTTTTTTGGGGTTCTGAAATGAGATATTAGATCAATATTTATAATCTATCATGTGAAGCTAATTCACACTAAGATTTCCAGTGACACAATGCAAATCAGGCAAACTCATCCTCACACTGGCCAGGTATAAAGCCCAGATAAGGATGCACATTTATTTTAAAATACAGACTTTGATTAATTAAAATTTTTCAGTGGTAAGGAATGAGATAATAATTACAATAAACCAAAGTTTTCACATTATAATGAAAAGTAAAACTTGCTTGATGTAGTTACCTTCATAAACCCAGTCTGGTATTCCATTGAAAATTCTATTTTCTTCTCCATTTTGAGTGATTTGCACAGCGTCTGCTGTTGGTGAAGCTTTTACATAAACATTATTATTCCAAACATATGCCTGTAAAACATCATTGTGATAACAATTACTGTCACAGTCAATGCTACTTCCTTTCTTTATTTCATCTACTGGGCAATTTACACCAGATGACAAAAACCATCTTTAAAAGCTGCATTTCACCAAACAGCATTGATACTTAACAAATCTGGAATTACTAATCGAAATACTAATACAGATCAGGGTTAGCAACATAACTTCAGGCCTGAAGTTATTTCAAGATGCAGAAAAAAAATCAATTATGAAAAGTGTCATGACTACTGTATCAAGTTTTGAAAATCTTGAAATTAATTTTCTGCCACATACAACTTCATTTTCCTTCATCAGGAGTTGTTTCCCACTTAATTTTCTTTTAAAGAGAATTATCAGGGCTTTGGTAAAACATTCACTGGGATTTCAGTGCTGCCAATAGATCTGCAAAGAAGGTACGTTTCCTCAGCAGCACTCAGAACTCTAGGTTTTGGCACCTGCCTGCCTCTCTAATCACCCCTGGTTTTCATCTCCAATAACTGAACAATGCAGTTTTATTCCAGAGCTTTGCTCCGAGATGCAGAAAGCTCTTTTCAACTTCCTTTGCTTCTGTTGTTGGTCTCTATAATTCACATACTACAAGCAATAAGAATAAAAAACTACCACATTCTCCTGTGACAGTCCAACACTCTCCACAGGGAAGGCACAAGCCTTGCAAATGCAGTGGTTGTCACCATTGACGTGGACTGGGGAGGAGGGGAGGAAGAAAACAACAGTGGGAAAGAGTATAAGACAGATTTTAATCCTCTAATCCCATTACATGCATCCATCAAGTGAAACTTCATTGATTATTGTGCAATTAGGAGATAAAAATCACAGTGGTGATTAAATAGACAACTGTAATGCTGCTGTCTTTGGAAGGGATGAGCTACTGTCTGTAACTGTAAAAACACAGAGTTCCTGTGCATTTGTCCATTTCATGACTGCTGGGGCCACTAGTTACTTTCAGGAATGCATTTTCATTAAAGAACAAAACAAAAGACACAGAGGGACTTTGGAGTCTTTCCAGGAACAGTAGTCAATTTTGAAACTAGTTCAGCTACTTTACCTAGCAGTAGGAAAGTCCCAAAACCTCAAGGGTACAGACAGCATGAGTTTCCATGTCACGTGCATGAAACTGACTGTTCATATAAATTTCACTTATCTTTACTAACCAGTTTATGACCAACAGGTGACCAGGATATATACTGTGTATCATTAGGTAGCAGTCTGTCATCTAAGATAGAACTGGAAAAACAAAAACAAAATGCAGCCAAGAGAAATCAGTGAAATGACATTTCAGTGCAAAAGAATGTTAAAACTGTATCTTATGTGCAAAAATTACCAACCTGCTACTGAAATCATAGATGTGATATGAAGCTGTAAAGGAATGCCTCCACAACTGCAAAAGAATTATTTTCATATTAAGAAAATAAATGTCACCAGGTTTCATATCTCTTGCAGCCTGAGTTACCCCTAAAACCCTCCTCACGGTTTTTATTAAGGTAGAGAGAACACAATGCACATACAAGGGGAACAGATCTCTACCAGGTTTAAGTAAAGACTAAAGAATTTCCACCCTTCTGGGGTCATCACTTAAATACTGTGAGAGAGGCCATTGACTGATTAAGGACAGAGATGCAGATGCCAGAGATGCTGCAGATTTTCAGAAATCCTTGTAGCTACATGGCAGACTATTGTCAGTGTGCAGTTAATCCTCCTCCTTGTGCTTTACTGGCTCATTTTCTGTTTTCTGTCTCATTTTTCATCTTGTATTATTTAACTTGGCACCTTATTTTATAGTAGTTCTCACAAGTCCCAGCAGTATGTCTGCAGCAGTTCCTCTGGCACCAGAGTGACCTATTCCTGTTCATATTGTCACAGAAATAAAACCCTTCTCTGAGAAATCTGCATCACTCTGTGGGCACTTAACAGAGAGAAAGACGATGATGATAATGCAGACACATTTAATCATGATCACTATGTGGGGCTGGAGAGGTTTGATTTAGCCCACAGCATTGACATGTTGCACTAATGCTACCTTCTATGAGGGTTCTTGGATATTTGTATGAAGATATAAACCAACAACTCAGTACTACAGCCAGATGGCTATTACATAACAAGTGTCTTCATCCTCATGATTCATTTTGTTACTCTCTTTCTTTGCAATAAAGATTAATAATAACAGAACTTTCAATCACACTGTTATATAAAGGTTAAAAGATCCTGCTTCAGCATTAAAACAAAAATTAACTCTTATGAATGCAACAAACAAAATACAACAGAGCAGGAAATTACAAGTAGAGGGGATGTGTAGGGTGACTGGTAAAATACTAGGCATCTTGTGGCCTTTAATGATGCAGTGGAAAGTCAAATAATTCTGAGTAATTCAGAAAGATAAAAGGTAACCGGCTTAGCAGGACCCAGCACAGAAGCTAAAACTAAAAAAAAATTGATGACTGAGTGCACAGACTGTGTCTGGCACAGTGCAAGAGCCACTCTGGGACTGCAAGGCCAGGACATGTAGACAGTGCTCAGTGACACAGTGCTCAAGCATTTGTACACTGCACAAGTTAGCACTGAACTTTTTACAAACAAACCAGGCAGCTCTCTAGAAAAAAAAAAAGTAATAACAAAGTCAGCTGTTTCTCAGTGCACAAACTGCACAGCAAATGATCACCTCCATTACGATTCCCAGCTGGCACACAGAGACAGGTTTTCAGGCCACCTGGCAGAAATGTGAGTGGACCTTTGTTGTCTGGTTCAGCACCATGCCAGGATGAGGCATTCTGCTGCAGGCTTTCATGTGCTCTCTGACAGGAGGGAACAGGGACACACAAGCCCACTCCAAGCACAAGCCTTCGAAGCACATGCAGATTTTCATTCACCTCAGTTTTAAACTCTTACCTCCTACCACCACAATGTAACAACCACATATATATATATATATATATATAGCATACATATACAAGCAGATGTATACCAGCATATCTACTCATCACTTCTCCATACCCACGCAACTCCTGGGACAGCCATGCCTATCTACTCTCCTAGATTGTCTTCCCAGATAAACCATCCAGCCTTGTTCTCCTTGTGATAACTCTCCATCCACTTTTTATCCAGATGCCTTTTTTCCTCAGGCAGCCAACTCTCTTCTGCCAAGCTCACACATCATACAAGTCTCTTCTCCTTCCGCCTGCTCAACTTGACTGTTCCCTTACAGACATCCATCACATTCATCCATCCTCCTGCATTTCCCTCACGTTCTCTCAGCCTCTCAGTTGTTCCCAAACCTTTATTTCCCAGTTTCATCCTCAGATGTAAAGTGCACTTGTACCTTTGTATAGCTGTATTGCAGAAGAGCAAACTTTTGGTCGGGAGACAATATAACTGTGCTTGCCTGGTACTTATCCTGTCAGCAAAGGAAGGGCAAAAGAAACACATTAAGCACTGATTCCAAAGACAACAAAATATGAAACTGAATGCCTTTCCCAATGTCTGCATATATTACATAAAAGTTAACATACTAATGTTGTATTTGCCAGGATTACTGAGGATGTTCCGTTGTCAGCACTGATAGACAGGATGTCCCCATTATCTGTTTTGTGAAGATACTGATTTCCTAAAAGCACAAGAGAGATGACAATAAAAAGTAAGCAAAATGCTCATCAGTTACTTCTATTTTCCCTTTATGTTTTTAAGCAGGAAATAAAATTCAAAAATCTGGTCAACGTTGTGTTTCCCAATCCTATAATGAAAGGATGCTTATAGCACAAGAATGTTCACAAATGTAGTCCTGGGGCTCACAGCATCCACCTTCTGGCATCTCTTTCCCTTGGGGCACCAGGCATACCCCAAAGGAAAAGCAGCCTGTATCTCCCTGCTCCCTGGCAGCCCGATGCACAGGAAGCTGGCACACCTCAGAGGGTAACATGCTTCCACCCTAAAACACAGAAGTAAGTATGCTCTTCAGCAGCAGGAGAACACAGCTTGCCATGAACATGTTTCTAAGGGAAACAAGTAATCAACTCTTTAAGTTACGCACCATTCTGTAATGGTACTGTTAAATAACTTGACTTTTTTTCAGAATACAGTAGTCACCTCAGTATGAGGTAGTACATTGCTGAAGGTAGCACATTTTCTTGACATTCAAGTAGTATGTATAAATGAATTACCTGAAATCCACTCCAAATTATGTGTTTTGTACTTGTAGTCATTGTTCAAGTAATTCTGTAGAGTGTACGTTTTTCCTGAAGGCCTCTCTTCTGAAAGAAACAGACAGAAGAGAGATTTTGATGTTGCTGCAAATTGTTCTGTGCCAGCTTCTTAACCTGGCTACTAAGTGGGTTTTTGTTGCTGGTTAACAAAGAGATTCAGCTAACCGTCTCTAAAGTAGGAGCAGTGGGAAGGCAATAAAACTTTATTGCAAGGTAAATTCAGCAAGCATTAAATAAAGGAGTGTCAGCAAGATCACTCAACAAACTCATGGAAATTAAAATACCTTTTTGACGGTGATAAAAATGACCAGAAGACCTCTGGTTCCTTATCTCAGAAAAATGTACCCCTCAAAAGCTGAAGGGGACCCCTCAAAAGAAGGGATCTTAGTGCCTTTCACCCCATGCTCACTCTGGGAAGTTCACTGCAGAGCCCCAAATGCTAATAGCTGCAATTGTGAATCATTTGCTTATCCTTAAACTCAAATTTCAGAAATGCCTCAAATAAAAAGAACCACAAAAAATCTGAGAAGAAGCAAAATATTCAGGGAAGGTATAATAAAAAAATAATTAAATAACAAACACTTCTTGATAAGATTATGATGAAATAATTGATTAAACATTTATCCCTCTTTTGATGTGCTTTTCAGCAAGGCATCTTAATGTTTATTTTAGCAATTCAAATTTGACTGGAAAATAAAGCCAAGTAACTGGGTTAATCTGAAAGGACCAAGTGAAACTTTGAATCTGGTTAAGCTAATGAGTTTGGTCATCAGCTTCAGCACACTGCAGTCAGCTTCCATGTAAAGTATTTCTTTCTTACTACCTGCAGTGCACAGGCTACTTTTCCAAAGTACAAAAAGTAACAACAACAACAACAACAACAACTCAGTCTGTGAGTCTTTGTGATCTTTTTCCTCTGGAAACAAAGACTACAGATTTTAAATTCAGGTGTGCAATTTTCTACCTACATCCATCCTCCCAGCCTTTTTTTTTAAATGAAAACCTAAAATCTACCTTCATCTATCTGCATCTACCCTTTTACCTACAGAGTCCAAAAGGGAAGGAATTTTCATCTCAACTGGCTAAAACAAAAGTCTAGAATAAAAGCAACCAATAAAAACACTCAAGTACAGATGTGCTGACTGATCAACCAAGATGCTGACCTGTCCCTATCAATTCTGAGACCCCAGTCTTTTGGATACTTTTAAACAGATTGCCTCCCCCTTCCTTATGCTGAAGAAGAAAAAGAGAGCAGAGTCTTTGGGGACACACACAGAAAAACGCAACAGAACCGTTTTTGCAGGTTGTCTTTCTGCAAGTTGGATACCTGTGACATCTGGAACATCACAGAAGACATTTCTATCAACTATTACAGCTTTACTCTTATTTCCAAACAATAAGAAAACTGTATATATCCAGCATGGACTGTACAACTACTGCTGCAATAAAACTCAAGAGACATAACAAACAATGATTTTAGTCTAAAATGCTCAGAAAAGGTTAAAAAAAAAGCTTGCTCAATTCCATCTGAAATGTGACTAAAAAAATTACTAGGCTGGATTTATTGCTCTTGAAGTTTCTGTGAGAATATTAATTTCTCAGGTTATTTATTTAACTGAATATTTAATTTGATGGATTATGAACAAGTGGGTATTTAATATTCATACACAGTTGTCTAGCTGGGAATATGACTTCTTCCTAATCGAGAAAGTGTCATTTTCAATCAGAGGGGCTTCAGAAAGCAACAAAACTCTCTCTTGGAAAAGGAGAAGCAATTTAAGACAGGTGGCTGATGAACAGGTTTAGGGATTTTTCCAAACTGATGAATGTTTTTCTCCCTGGTGACATACATGTTTTGCTAAGGTCTCATTACTAAAAATCAGGCCACTATTAAGATTTGTTGGCTATGTATAAAATTAAAATTTCATTTTCTGTCAACACCTTCCACATAGTATCTGAATATGAAAACACACGCCAAGCTGCAAGGGTATAGTCATAGCAGTTCTAGTTGAAGTATTTTCTTAAATCTACAGGGTCGGCCATTACCAGTATATTCTTATCATCCACAATGTGCCACCGACCAAAGATACTCAACATACATTGAATACTAAATTTTGGCTATTATTGTCCAGATTGCATTTGAAAAGAAGGGTCAAACAGGTTTATTTTGACAAAATAAAGTAATTGCTGGCATTCAAGAGCATTTTATTTGTTTTGAAGATCATATACAGGTCATGTTCATATTTTAGCAAAACTGCTTCTTTCACTCTTAGGCTCTTCAGAAAGGCTGCAAAGACTGAATTTTCTTGTTGGGTTTTTTTTTCAACAATTCCACATACTGACTTATTTTTCTAAACTCCAAATGAGAAGCTTCCAATGCTCAGCACCAGGGCCAGTTCTATTTAGTAATCTTTATTGATGCTTTGGTTGAGGGGATTGAGTGCATCCTCATTACATTGGGCAGGAGTGCTGCTCTGCTGGAGGGCAGGAGGGCTCTGCAAAGGGATCTGGACAGGCTGGATAGATGGGCTGAGGCCAAGTGCCTGAGGTTCAGCAAGTGCCAGGTCCTACACCTGGGTTACAACAATCCCAGGTAGCACCACAGGATGGGGCAGAGTGGCTGGAAAGTGACCTGGTGGAAAAGGACCTGGGGGTGCTGGTTGACAGCAGCTGAATAAGTGCCAGCTGTGCCCAGGGGTCCAAGAAGGCCAATGGCATCCTGGCCTGTATCTGAAATAATGTGGCCAGCAGGGACAGGGCTGTGACTGTCCCCCTGTACACAAGTGAGGCCACACTTTGAGTGCTCTGTCTGGTTCTGGGCTCCTCAGCTCAAGACAGACATGGAGGTGCTGGAACGTGTCCAGAGAAGGGCAATGGAGCTGGTGAGGGGTCTGGAGCACAAGGCCTGTGAGGAGTGGCTGAGGGAGCTGGGGGTGTTCAGCCTGGAGAAGAGAAGGCTCAGGGGGAACGGTATTGCTTTCAACAACTACCTGAGAGGAGGCTGTAGCAGCTGGGAGTCAGGCTCTTCTCCCAGGCAGATAGTGACTGGACAAGAAGAAATAGCCTCAAGCTGTGCCAGAGAAGGTTCAGGTTGGACACTAGAAGGATTTTTTCACTGAAAGGGTGGTTAAGCACCAGAAAGGAGTGCCCAGGAAAGTGGTGGAATCACCATCCCTGCAAATGT
Source organism: Drymodes brunneopygia (assembly GCA_013400955.1). NCBI lineage: Eukaryota > Metazoa > Chordata > Aves > Passeriformes > Petroicidae > Drymodes > Drymodes brunneopygia. Next base: position 304,430 of record VZTZ01016922.1, read on the forward strand.
TCAAGAGAGGACTGGATGTGCTATGGTGTAGTTGATAAAGTGGTGCTCGATCAAAGGTTGGACTTGATGATCTTGGAGATTTTTCCCAGTCTTAATGATTCTGTGATTCATCTTTACCCTGCTCTTACTCCTGGCAGTACATATATATTTCCACTGTAATAATGATATACTGGAAATAGTTACAGTATTATACCCCTGTTACAACAGTAAAACTGTAAGTAAGTCCTTCTGCAAAGAAGGCTCTTTATCTTTCATGTAAGTGGTACTCATACAAAGTTGATTAACAATTCTGTTTGAATTTTGGGATTTCCTATTAATATGCCACCCTCTCTTAAGAGAAAAGTTGAGTTGGTGTCTGTAGGTGTGAGGTGTTGACACTGTTTAACCCCAGGTGGCAACTAATTACCACTCAGCCACTCGCTTCCTTCCTCCTTCGCCCTCAGTGGAGATGGGGAGGAGAATCAGGAAAAGATAAATCCATAGGTTGAGATAATAAGAGTTAATGATTGAAATAAAACTAAATATAATACTCCTAATAATAGTAATAATACTTGTAATGAAAAGGAGAGTGAGAGGAATAAAACCCAAGAAAGACAAGTGATGCAAAATACATTTGCTCACCACCCACTGACTGATGTCCAGCCTGTCCAGGCAGCATTCAGCACCTTGCAGCCAACC